>CM035100.1:6966663-7126663 GCA_020205505.1 Panax japonicus
CAACTTGTAATACTAATTGTGGAAAGCTTTTGTGTATTGCTAAGATTATCAGAAAACAAGTTAAACAAATCGAGCTTATTGTTTGTGCTTGGATTAGCCTAATTCTCTATTTCTTAATACTTCTATCATATTAAATCTAGAGAGCTTATTCTAGGTTATATGCTAGTTAAATCTGTGGAGAGCTTGTTCATACAGTGATAATCTAAGGAGAATTTCAGATAGCAGAGCTTATTGTTATCTAGGGCTAATAATTTCATTGAAGGGAAAATAATAATTACTTGATTAATGATTGTTGTTGCTTGGTGAAACTAAACTGCAAAACTGAAGTTTTTACATATTTGGTTAAATCATTAATTCTTGTTTTCTTAGTTTAAAAAAAATTCAAAAAAAACCCCCATCTTTATTTTCTGTTGAAATAGTAGAATAATTCTAAAACAACTTTACTCTTTGTGGGATCGATCCTTATTTGCTACTGTGCTAATTATTATAAATTGTGAAGTGAAAGGAGGTTTTATTTAAGAGTGTCAACGACAGCTCTCAAATTTTGGCGCCGTTGCCAGGGAGTAATTTGGCATTTTGTTTTATTCTATTATTTGTTTTGTTCTGTTTTATGACTCGATCTTCTCAGGCTACTATAGTTAGATTTTGATCCAGAGATTAAGAAAACTTCAAGGAGGCTAAAGAAGGAAAAACTTAAAGTTCAACAGTCTTCTGCAGATATAGACGAGGCTTCTGCATCATCACCAGGTCTCAACTTAGCTTTGGAATTATTATCCAACGAATTCGACAAAGAAGAAGAGATGGCGATTCCAAACAACAATAGAACTCTCAGGGAGTTGGCAACTCCTAATTTAAATCAACAACCTCTGTGCATTGAATATCATAATTAAATGCTGCATTTGAACTTAAATCCGGACTAATCCATTACTGCCTACTTTTGTGGTCTTACAGGTGGGACCCTTACAAACATCTGAATGAATTTCATGTGGTGTGCTCCACTATGAAACCACACGGAATCATCGAAGAGCAAATCAAGTTGAGAGCTTTCCATTCTCCCTAACAGATTTGGCAAAGGATTGGCTATACTACCTACCCTCAGGTTCAATACAATCTTGGAATGACATGAAGCAATTGTTCTTGGAGAGATACTTTCCAGCCTCAAGAGTAGCCAACATAAGGAAAGAGATTTGTGGGATTAGACATATTTAGTGGGGAGACACTATACGAGTATTGGGAAAGATTCAAAAAGCTTTGTTCCAGCTGCCCACCGCATTAAATAGATGAACAACACCTGATCCAGTATTTCTACGAAGGGTTGGTACCGATGGATAGAAGCATGATCGATGCAGCTAGCGGAGGAGCATTAGTTGACAAGACCCCAGAGGCGGCAAGGAATTTAATTGCAAACATGACAGCAAACTCGGAACAATATGGCACTAGAACAAATCATGCACCAGTAAGGGTAAGCGAGGGTAAGCACTTGTGATTATGGTCAACAAATTTTTGAATTAACTGCTATGGTTAGACAATTAGCTACAGGTCAACTGCCAATTGCAAAGGTTTGTGGAGTCTGTCTACAACCCAATCACAATACAGATGAATGCCCAACATTACAAGGTGATGAGACTGTGTAACAAGCTAATGCCATGGGAAACTACCAAACACCACAAAAGAATTATGATCCCTATTCAAACACATACAACCCAGGCTGGAGAGATCATCCAAATCTCAGTTATGGAGGAAATAAGCCACCAACACAAGAAATGTTCCCGCCCAGACAGCAAGGGTTTCCACCAGCCCAACCTTAGTATCAACCAAGACAAGTAGCTCCTGCAAATAGTGGGCAGTCCATGGAAGAGATGTTTAAGGCATTCATGGGGAAATCACAAAAATTTATGGCTCAAACACAACAATTCATGAATCAGACACAACAGTTCCAACAGGAGACAAAAGCTTTGGTTCAAGATTTAAGGAACCAAGTGGGACAACTGGCTACAACTGTAGGGATATTAGAATCCAAAGGTTCAGGAAACTTGCCTTCTCAAACAGTGGTCAATCTAAGGGAGAATGCCAGTGCCATAACTTTGCGGAGTGGTAAACAAATGGATATACCATTGGCCACCGTTGAGTTTGAAAAAGGACGAAACTAAGGAGGAAACTGAAAAATCCAAGGTACAATCTAACTCTCCTTGTAAGCTTAAAAACATTCCTCTACCCTTTCCTCCTAGAAATTCTAAAACCTCAAAGAGGGATGAAAAAGAAAAAGAAATTTTGGAAACTTTAGGAAAGTAGAAGTGAGCATCCCTCTCCTTGATGCAATTAAACAAGTGCCACGGTATGCAAAGTTTTTGAAAGAATTATGCACCAATAAAAGAAAATTGCAAAATAATGAAAAAGTTACAGTCGAGGAAAATGTATCTGCTGTTCTTCAAAGAAAAAATGCCTCCTAAATGTAAAGATCCAGGAATGTTTACAATCCCGTGCAAATAGGAAAAACCACATTTGAAAAAGCCATGCTAGATTTAGGAGCTTCAATTAATGTTATTCCTTTATATATTTATGCTTCCTTAAATCTAGGTCCTTTGAAAAATACTGGTGTGATTATTCAATTGGCTGATCGTACTAACACTTACCCCCGAGGGGTAATTGAGGATGTCTTAGTGCAGGTGAATGAACTAATATTTCCTACAGATTTTTACATTGTGGACATGGAGGATGATACATCACCAAACCCTTCTCACATCTTGTTAGGAAGACCATTCTTAAAAACAACAAGAACTATGATTGATGTGCACAATGGGACCTTAACAATGGAATTTGATGGGGAGAAGATTTAGTTTAATATTTATGAAGCCATGAGATATCCTAGTGATGTGAATCATGTTTTTGAGATTGATGTGATTGACTCCTTAGTGCAGCAACTTTTGAACATTTGCATAAGGACAACTTGGAGGTTGCTATCACCAATAGTTTGGATATGGACATGAAAAACGAGATAGAATGGCATCAGGAATTGAAGGAAACTGTGGCTGCCTTACACTCGTTACCAAAATATTCAAAAAAGTATCGAATTATGTTGGATGACGGAATTAAGCCCACAAGGAATACATAAGAAGGTTGAATCTACCGATGATGAAGGTTAAAGAATTGCTGATGCCAGCTGAGAAGAGAGGCATGGCATCGAGCCAAAGACGTTAAACACGGGCAGCTACTTGGGAAGAAACCCAAGATCTCAGATTTGATTTTTCTATCCCTTTACTTTTTAGTTTTTTTTTATTGCATGTTTGCTAGTAGTATTTTCTTCTTTGCATGATTTTCTTACATTGGGGACAATGTAAGGTTTGAGTGTGGGGGGGTGGGAGATTTAGATTTTTTTTTATGTAGAAATAAAAAATCCAATTTTAATGGGAAGTTCCATGGTTCCATGGTTCTATTTGCCTATGTGTTCGAAGGTTAAAGTCAAAGATTGAAAATTGATGCTAAAATTCAGAATCTGTTTGATGCTTAATTTGTTAATGAATGATAACAATTAAGTCATGATCCATAGTAATTGATTTAAATTGAATTTGTGATACATGAGTACTTGAATATGAGAAGCATGTTTATTGGGCTAAGTTATT
The DNA here is from genome assembly GCA_020205505.1 of Panax japonicus. Lineage (NCBI taxonomy): Eukaryota > Viridiplantae > Streptophyta > Magnoliopsida > Apiales > Araliaceae > Panax > Panax japonicus. Next base: position 6,970,284 of record CM035100.1, read on the forward strand.
TGTGGAGTTATCTATGTGCACTGATTTCACGACTTAGAACTGTTTAGCTTGCTTATGTTGTTGCAGAACCATGTGCAAAAAACGATGAATGAAAAAAAAGGGAAAAAATAAGAAAATTAAAAATCTGCTTCAATGTCCATTGTGCGAAATAACTGGGTATCTAAGCCTCAGGAAGCATCGGTATTCACGCTAAAAAGTGCGATGGATAAAAGCAGTTTGACTAGTCAACTTTGTGGCCTTTGTTACTTGAATAAGTAAGCCCTTAGGGGTGTCTCTACACCTAGCGCCCTAAGATCATCTGTTTGGGAGTCGTTGGTGGAAAGTTCGCTAATGGATAACTCTGAAAAGCCTAAGAAAAGGAGACATTGCACATGTCAAGAAAAAAAATACGAAAAAAAGAAGAAGCATGAAAATACATTCATCTGTGCTAAAAAGAAGGTTCTATGAAAACAATTAAAAAGAAAAAAAATTTGTTCTTAGGTATGAGTCAGTGTGCACGGTTTTTGCTCCATGGTAACTAAGTTGAGTAAGTATGATGATTTTGGGAAAGTTACTTATGTGGCTACAATTTGATTTAATGAAATTCATTGGCGAAATGATAAAGTTGGTAATTGTGAGTTAATTGATAAGGCGTTGATTAGATTTCTGCAAATTTAGTGTTGATAGTCATTATTTGTATCTTGAAATCTTATGACACTAAGGTTGAATATAATTTTTCTGGAAAACAAACTTTTGGTTTACACGAGGACGTGTAAAAGGCTAAGTGTGGGAGAATTTGATGAGTGCATATTATTCATTTATTTTGATTCCATTATATTTAGTTTTATTGCGTGTTTCATGTGTATATGAGCTTATTAAGTTGTTTAATGATTTCAGGAAGAATCGGAGCTGAAATGAGGAAAAAGAAAAAATTGTAGGATTTTGAGCATTAAGTTGGATGCATGTTATTGGCTTGAGACTTAGATTTTATTGTAGAACTCTTCCTTAGCTCTCCGGAACATCTTGAATCATCTCAATCGGAGTTCATATAAAAAGTTATGATATTTTTACTAACGGACGTTGAACCTTAAAGTTTGGAAGTTGCAATTTACACAACAGTCACTTAGATCCTGATTTCGACCTTGATGGAGAGCGATTTTGTCGATTCTCAAAGAATTAAAGTTGCAGATCTCGTCGATATCTTCGTTTTGATAGGTATCAGGCCCCGTAACTCCTTCTGGATCAAAAGTTATGCTTGTTTTACCAAAGGATGTCGCAACAAGAAATGAAAATTCGCCCCAGCCAATTTGAGCGGGAAAATCAGGAAATCTTGGATTTTTTGGAAAGTTTCTAAATGCAGATTTTGGTAGACTTCTACATGTAATTGGATTGATATTTTTATTAGCTTTAGGATTCCCTTTAGACTAAGATTTATTTCCAAAATGAATTCTATTTCTTTTTGGAAACTTGTTATGATTTGTAATTCCTTTTAGGATTTGGATTTCTACATCCTATAGGATTTAGGACTTTGTCTAGCACTATAAATAGAGGAGGAGAGTCAATGTTTTATTCATTCAACTATCAACTATCATCTATTGGAGTATAGACTCAAGAACATGTCTGGCTAGTTCTTTTTATTCAGTTCTAAAGGGAGGTGAATCCTTGTTACAAGTAATTGATTAATTGAGTATTATTATTTATTCCTTCTTTTGTGAAATTTCTTCTGATAATCTATTTTGTTGATTGCATGCTAATTGATCTAATTGATTTAATATGGCCAATTGAATTAGTTTGATCATTATCATTTGCTAGATTAAGATTGGTATTACGTGTAATTGATATCTCTCTTCATCACAAGTAGCAACTTGGTAATACTAATCGTGGATAAGCTTTTGTGTATTGCTAAGATTATCAGAAAATAAGTTAAACAAATCGAGCTTATGTGTTTGTTACTTGAATTAGTCTAATTCTCTATTTCTTAATGCTTCTATCATATTAAATCTAGAGACCTTATTCTAGATTGTATGCTAGTTAGAATCTGGTGGAGAGCTTGTTTCATACAGTGATAATCTAAGGAGAATTTCGGATAGCAGAGCTTATTGTTATCTAGGGCTAATAATTTTATTGAAGGGAAAATAATAATTACTTAATTAATTGATTGTTGTGCTTGGTGAAACTGAACTGAAGTTTTTACATATTTGGTTAAATCATTAATTCTTGTTTTCTTAGTTTAAAACAATTTTCAAAAAAAACCGCATCTTTATTTTCTATTGAAATAGTAGAATAATTCTAAAACAACTTTACTCTTTGTGGGGTCGATCCTTAGTTGCTACTGTGCTAATTATTATAAATTGTGAAGTGAAAGTGAGGTTAATTTAAGAGTGTCAACGACAGTTCTCAGCTGACTAACACAAATACTTCATCAGACTGTAAATTCGATTTTATATCTACTGTGACGATTCTATTACGATCAACTTTAACACCCTTTGCAGTATCAAATCAGCGACACTTAAATGTAACAACCTTTTTAGCCCCTAGATAATTGAGCACAACCACTTCCTTTAATCTTCAATAGTAATTGGACTCATAATCTCCATAAAAACTTCCCAAAATGACAACGCCAGAGTTGACTAATGTCAATTCATTCAAGTCATCAACCTTGAATCTATAACCATTCACGATACAACCTGGAAATGAACTAACGAGTTTGTATGGGCCTAAAATGACATCTCTAAAACGCTCATAAGTGTTCTCTTCTTCGACCCTTCTCTTAAACCACTGATGAAAATAATCATTAGTGAATGCTTCCATCTGTGATGTAGTCAACCCCGGGTTAGAAGCTCGCGATTCCAATTCGAATGTGTTGCGTACATTAATATGGCATATGTTTAATTGTTGAATAAGGTAAGAAAAAATCATTTTCAACTTGAAATAATACATACTTGATGTACGACGATACTTTAGGCATATTCAGAAGCATATATGTAGATACAATCTTTAAATCTTTATCGGTTAGGTAAGTCGTCGTCTCATGTCCAAATGGCTTGGCCGGATAAGTGAATACAGCCAACTCATCAACACACGTTTGGGGATCGACGACGAACTCATTCTGACTTAGACGATTGTGCTTCGTTGATACTACATCGTCAAAGTATAGTGAGCAGAAGTTGACAAGCACTTCATCTGTATAGCGTTCAGCAATAGAACCCTCTACACGAGTTTTGTTTTTAACTTTCTGTATTAATCGACGCATATACCTGAAATATGACAATATATCGGCTAAAATAAATATTCTGGTGATGATTATAACACAATGTAGGTGATATTACCTCTCAAAAGGATACATCGATCGATATTGCACTGGTCCCTCCAAGTTTAAGTTCAAATGGCAGATGAATAGGCAAATGCCCCATCGAGTCAAAGAACCCTAGAGGTAAGATTATTTCGAGCTTACACATTGTCAACACTATATTTTCTCCATCTGCTCCACATCACTATACCTTATAAAAGTTGAGCAAATATGCCGAAAGAAATTTGAAAGTGCGATAAAGGCATCATTAATATTCCTCGGTAATACTTCACGAAAGGCAATTGGAATCAACTTCTGCATGAATACATGACATGCATGACTCTTGAATCCGGTAATTTTCAACTTCAACCTTAGTACATCTAGACATGTTAGAAGCATAACCATCTGGTAGCTTCAATGTATTAAGCCACTTGAAAATGTTTTCAACTTGTTACTTGGTAAGACAAAATGGAGCTTTTGGTTTTTGAGTTGTTAGGACGGAGCCACAATTCCCGCATGATGTTCATCTCTTCTAAGTCTTTACGTGATTTATCATTGTCTTTTGTTTTACCACTCGTATCTAGCACAGTGTAAAACAAGTTCTCGAATACATTTTTCTCCGTATGCTTGACATCTATGCAATGACGAAGTGCTAGTGTGCCCCAATATGGCAACTCAAACCAAATGAGCGAGTGTGTCCAATTATGAGCTTTATCGTACCCTATTGCTCTCAACTTACCATGTTCCTTCCCAGTCGGTTGAAAATGTCAAATCATTTAGCTATCCTAGTACATTGCTGCCAGACAAGCTACCAATAACCCCATTCTTTTCAATTTTTTTATTGAACTGTGTAGACATCTTTCTATAATTGTGTTCAACATGCAATAATCTTCGAGTAGTTGCAAAGAAACTAGTTTTTTGCCCATGACACAATTGTGTGCCCTGCACATCCCCCATACAGACTGGACATGACAATTTACCATGGGTCGACCAACCACTGACCATCCCAAGTGCCGAAAATTCAGTGATAGTCCACAACAAGGTTGCCTTCATCAAAAAATTCTTCCCGAAAGATTTATCAAAAGTCTGAACCCCTGTTTCCCACAACATCTTAAGTTCATCGACTAACAGTCTAAGGTACAAGTTGATGTCTTTTGTAGGACTCTCATCCCCCGGTATTAGCAAAGTCAAGAAAAGATACGGATCCCTCATGCACATTGACGGTGGAAGATTGTAAGCTACATAATCACTGGCTAAACAGAGTATGGCTGACTAAAATTATTAAACGGACAAAATCCATCTGTAGCCATGCCAAGCCTGACATTCCTAACATCGTCGACAAATTATGGAAAATTAGCATCAAAATTCTTCCACTCATCTCCATCTGCTGGGTGAGTAAGCTGACCAGGGACGACGTCCCTTGTCCTATGCTAACGCATACTGGATGCAGTATACGAAGACATGAATAGCCGCTGCAACCTCGGCTCAAAGAGGAAAGTACCGTATTATCTTCTTCGGAACATGTTTTTCCTTCCCCTCGCATTTTGTGATTTTGTACCGAGGCAAATTGCATATATCACACTGCACCTTATCTTTGTCCTCCCCATAGTATAACATACAGTCCTGCTCACAAGCATCAATCTTCTCATACCCAAGATTCAACCCCTTAACCATCTTCTTCACTTCATAGTAACTCGCGGGCAGGGTATTATCCTTAGGTAAGAACTCCCTGAAAATAGCAAGCAAATCATTGAATCCTCTCTCACTGCAGTCATGCTCATTCTTGTAGTGTAAAAGCTTCGTCACTGCAGAAAGCTTGGTGTGCTTGTCGTGTTCAGGATACATTAGGGTCCCTAATTCAGATAGCATCTTATAGAAGGCAGCTGCTGAATCATTTGGCTTTTGTTGATTAGCACTGCTTGACGCATGCTCATTTTTAGCCCAGTCAACCATACGCATCTACCAACATCTCTACAACATTATAGTTATCTGACTGGTCTACAGTACTGTCTAACATATCTCTAAACTTAACTGATTCCCCGTGATGAATCCATACCGAATACCCATCCATAAATCCACGTGAATATAAGTCAAATTTCACTTCATTGGCAGTCTTCCATATCATGTTCTTACACTTGAGACACGGGCATCTCATCTTTTCCGTTCAGATCATCAGCATGTTCTATTGCTTTGTTCATAAAATTGGATACCCCGTCATGGCTACGCATCAACTAATCCCCTCCTATCAATCTTTATCCTACGGTACATCTAACTCCGGTCGGCATCCATCTTTAATTAAGAAAAATACCCAATTAGATCAAGAATAATCATGAATGTGGTCTAAGCATGAATGTAGTTTACCTAGTTTATATCTCCACTCTACAGGGCTTAGGCTTCTATCCCGTTCCTGGATGCGTCTCCTCACTAGTGCCAATCTTAAGCACGTTTCTACTATTTTCAGAAATTTTCAGCAGCACCTCCCCATGATCTCCAAGTACACGAAATAGACCAAGAAAACTTAGTCTAAGTATGTACTCGGAGAACATGTAGAGACACCAGCTGAAAGTTCCTCAAAATTTATAAAAACGCACCATGTGCATTGGCACCGACCTAACTGAGAGACATAACATCTGGTAACAGTCCCAAACTGGGGACTATTCGACATTCACTCCTAATGAGTGAATGTCGAACGGGTTTCTAAGTTGACACCTCCAAAGCATGTATATCTTCATCAAGATAAACTACGTATATAGCATTTGCTTAGTTTGAACGATATGATCTAGTTCCCATATTTTATTATGGGAACCAGATCATATCATTCAAACTAAGCAAATGCTACTTAGTTTATTTTGCCAATGAAAAACTAAGTAAGTGCTACTTAGTTTATTGAAAATTATTTCCTAACTAAGCAAATGCTACTTAGTTATTAATTGTATTTAAGTGTACATAATTTTATTTAATTGTATTATATTATCCAACTAAACAAATGTTACTTAGTTATTAATTGTATTTTATTTTATTTTATTGTATTTTATTTAATTTTGATCTTATTTAACTAAGTGCTACTCAGTTTAATTATATTTATTTTGTATTATATTATTTTAAATTAAATTAAGTTAATTTTTTTTAATTTAATTTGTATTATCTTAAATTATATCATATTTTTATTTTATTTTATTTTAAATTAATTATTTATTTTATTTTAATTTAATTTATTTTTATTTGTATTATATTATATTATAATATTTAATTTATTTAAATTTTATTATATTAAATTAATTAATTAATTTAATTTAATTTGTATTATATTATATCATATTTTTTATTTTATTTTATTTTTAAATTTAATTAAATTTTTTATTATATTATATAATTTAATATTAAATAATTTATTTAAATTTTATTATCTTAAATTAAATTAAGTCAATTTTTTTATATTTAATTTAACAAAATTTGTATTATATTATATAATTGAATTTATTTAAATTGTATTTTAGTATTGAGAAACTATTAATATACATTAATATAATAAAAAGAACCCACATAAATTGCAATTGATGAATTATGACAACATTCCGTCGGGAATTTCGTCGGATATAACAAATATGCATATAATACCAATATTCAGTTACGTAATTCCTACATATATACAAAATACAGTACAATCTTATACCAATTTCAGACAAAATTGATCAACTCAGCCCTATCTTATTCCAATTTCAGTCCTATTTCATAGCTTTGGTACCAATATATCCAATTTCAAACCTAATAAAAACCAATTTCAGTACAATCTTCAGACCCTACTAATTTTCAGACCTAAATTAACATATATACAAAATACCCACTAATTTTCAGACCCAAACATGCATATATACAAAATACATAGCAATATATATTGTAATAAAAAGATAGATTCATAGCAATATACTGTAATAGAATGACAAATTCATAGCAAAATACCCAGCAATATATCAAAATCAAATGACAGATTCATCAAATATACTTGATTAGCTTTAATTTTTAACAAAAAGTAAAAGCTTTTGCGCGTAGCAAGTTGTCGGAGGTGTCGTCAGAGGCGGTGGCCGGAGGTGACGTCTGAGAGGGTGGTTGGGGCGGTGGTTGGAATCCGGCTAGGTGGTGGTGTGGGCAGAATGATGAGATGGTGGAGTTTTAGTGAGAGAGAGAGAGAATGAGAGTGACTGTGAGAGAGAGGGAATGAGACGGTGAGTGACGAGAGAAGGCGCTGGAGAAAACATTCTGATTAGGTTGGCGCTAAGGAGGGGGGATTAATTCCGACGGATATCCGTCGAGGATACATTAAGGTCAACTGATGTAAGCTCAACGAAATATTCAGTCGATATTAGATTAACGTCGACTGAATGTGTTCAGTCGAGATTACTTCCGTCAGAAATAAAGTTTTTTCTTGTAGTGAAAATACGCTCAATATTATAGAAGAATAATTTTCTAATTTTGTTGTGATTTTCATTTCTAAACTGAACATCCTATTTATAGGAGAATGGAAGGGTACCACTGTTTAAAAATTTCACGGGCGAAACAATTGAAAAACTCACGTGCAGAATTTGAAATTCACCGACTGTCCGTTTTTAAAAAATAAGAATATAATATTCAAGTAAAACAAATAATTTTATATATAATATAATATATTCTATTTATAATCTAATAAAACGAATAACTTTATAAAAAGTATTCTATTTTATATAAAAAAATTTCTATTTTATTACTATTATAATAATAATAAAAACAAAATTTATATAATATATATAACTCACGTTTATATATATATTATATATATATATATAAGTAATAAAATCAAACTGAGATAACTTTCTACCGATGATTTTGAAAAATGAGTAAGTGGTGGTCCATATAATAAGCCAAATTTACAACAAACACTTCATAAAACACCCCTCTATTTATCTCAATTCATTTGGCTTCACAAAACACATTTTTAATAAAATTCATCATTAATATTATAACTCACAATATTAACAACCAGATCATTCCCAGGAAAGAGGGGGCTTTCCGATAAGGATTTCTTCTTATTGGCGCGCAATTAGGTGACCAAACTCATTTTCTCGACAGAACTTTCTAGACATCGTCAATAATGCAAATAATAATATGAATAACTTTTTCGTATCAATTATTAATTTAATAATATAAAATATTATGATAAAAATTGAATCAATAACATGAGATACTATATATGCAGCAATTACTGTGGCAATAATTGAATAAAACTGGGTGACTTCTCACGTAAGCTTCAATAATCAAAGACACTGTACAAAACCACGCGTATTACTATACTTTTATCACCGGGTATTTCAACAGTTAACGGTAAAACTTTCGTCGTTATTTTTATAAAAGATATTTCTATCATTTTCTAACTCCGACAGTAATTCAGTTGTAGAGTCCACCAATGATTGTGTCGGCGTACGAATATTCCATGTTAAAATGAATATTCCCCGACCAATCAAATATTTTATAACAGCTTGCTTACTTTGTAAAATTAGTAAATATTACCCACAACTATAACATTATAACAAATTCACACCATAATATTCAGAATGATATTTAGAGAAAAATTAATCTTTATTCATAAAATTTGGGGTCTTACACCGAACTAGAAGGAGTGGTCTGCTATTCGACTCCTGAAGTCATCAACCATCTGAACCCGAAGATCCACATTTATGCTAATCTTCCAATATATGGTATTTAAATGCCATTAATGTGTTATCTGATAGCTTGACATCATTAGACTCGGATTCCATTAGTCACCCCAAGTTGAAAAGAGTTCGTCCTCGAGTTCACGACATTATCATTGGACTCGGGAAAACTAGGACTCAAGTGCTTTACATTGAAAATGTACGAAGTTCGCAAATGACTAGGAAGACACAACTCATATGCATTATCATTAATTTTCTGCAGAATCTCACAGGGCTCGATCTTCCGATCCTTAAGCTTATTGTAATCGCCAATGGGAAATCAATCAAGCGTCAACACTGCCCTAAACAAGATCACCTACTTCAAAATGTACCTGACGACGATGACTATCAACCAAATCCTAATGTACTTATCATTACTATCATAACCAGTTTGATATTCCCGATCATGAATTTCCCGAAGATGATCTGCCATTTCATTTGCCTTGGGATGCATTCGGCCAACTTGTGGAATGTTTGTACTAAATCTATGTGAAGTTCACTTACTATCTGCTGCCAAAGCGAACAATCTGGAATGCATAATTGTGATCCCCGAAACAGATACCTATTATGAAGGATAAAGTCATGACGTCGTCCTTCGCTTACTTCCTAAATTATCTTTACGAAAGAAGGATCTTCGTCATACATGTCAGCAAGGACTTCAAACCCTACAACTTTGTTATACATAGTGCTAAGGAGTGATTTTATTCGGCTTAAAACATCGACAACAAGATTCAAATTTGCTGCCTAATGTCGCAAAGTGAAGGTGAACTGATCATAAAGGTATGCCACCCATTTAGCATGCCTTCGGTTCAGCTTATAATGGCCATTAATGTATTATAGAGCCTTATGATTGGTAATGAGGATGAAATCCCATTTTATTAGGTAGTGACACCAATGCTACAGAGTCTGAAAGATGACATAGAACTCTAAGTCATATGTAGAATAATTTTTCTTTGATCCAGATAAATTTTCACACTATTGGTCGACTTGCTTAACTCAAAACTCCACCAATGACGATCCTTGATGTGTCATAGTTCACTTCAAATACCTTCTCGAAGTCAGGAAGTGCTAGTACTCGTGCTTCGGTCATCTTCATCTTAACCAACGAAAACCTGTCAAAAACCCGAATATGGCTTGATAGGCATTATCATTAATCTTCTGCAGAATCTCACAGGGTCCGATCTTCTGATCCTTAAGCTTATTGTAATCTCTAATAGGAAATTGATCATGAGTCAACACTGCCCAAACAAGATTACCTACTTCAAAAAGTACCTGACGACGATGACTATCAACCAAATCCTAATATTTGGCATTACTGTCACAAACAATTTGATATTCCCGATCAATAATTTCCCGAATATGATCTACCATTTCATTTGCTATGGGATGCATTCGGTCAACTCGTGGAATGGGAACTACATCTAGGACTTCGAGTGGTTTTCGACCATAAACAACTTCAAAACGACTCAAACCCGTAGTTCTGTTTACCGATCGATTGTAAACAAACTCTGCTTGAGTAAACACCAAATCCCATTGTTTCGCCTTTGCTCCAGCTAGACGCCGTAAGAGATTGCCTAAACTTTTATTCAATACTTCGGTTTGACCATCCGTCTGGGGATGGTAGGCATTGCTAAAATTTAACTGTGTACTAATTTTCTCCCATAAACTCTTCCTGAAATTACTCATGAACTTAGTGTCATGATCCAAGGTTATTGAACTGGTAACACAATGTAGATGCACAATCTCCTAAAAATAAAGATGCGAGATCCAGTTCGCGTCCATCGTCATTCGACAAGCAACAAAATGAGTTATCTTTGAAAAATGATCAACCACTACAAAGATAGAATCTATTGAGCGTTGTGTTTGATGAAACCCATCATAAAATCCACACTCACATCAATTCATGGAGCTTTAAGAATAGGTAACGGTGTGTACAACCCAACATTTGTAAGAGCTCCCTTAATTAGACTTTTGACATACATAACATCTTCCAACAAAATGATCCACATCAATGGATACCTGTGGCCAGTAGTAGGGATCAGCCGACACCAGGGTAAATTAATGCTTTATCTCTTCCGAAGTGACCATCATTCTGAAGTTCACTTACTATATGTTGCAGAAGCAAACAATTTGGAATGCATAATTGTGATCCCCGAAACAGATACCCATTATGAAGGATAAAGTCATGACGTTGTCCTTCACTTACTTCCCGAATTATCATATATGTCAACAAGGACTTCAAACCCTACAACTTTGTTTTACATAGTGCTAAAGAGTGATGCTCTTCGGCTCAAAGCATCGACAATAAGATTTAATTAAATTTCTTACCTAATGTCGCAAGGTGAAGGTGAACTCCTATAGGTATGCCACCCATTTAGCAGGCCTTCGGTTCAGCTTATGCTTGCCATTAAGGTATTTTAGAGCCTCATGATCGGTAATAAGGATGAACTCCTATTGTATTAGGTAGTGACACCCATGCTTCAGAGTCTGAACAATGACATAGAACTCTAAGTCATATGTAGAATAATTTTTCTTTGATCTGGATAAATTTTAACTGAAGAATGATATTGGTCTACCTACTTGACTTAAAACTCCACCAATGTCGATCCTTATGCGTCACAGTTCACTTCAAATACCTTCTCGAAGTCAGGAAGTGTTAGTACTTGTGTTTCGATCATCTTCATCTTAATAACGAAAAGCTATTTTCGGCTTCCTTGGACCATTATAATAATTTTCCTTTAAGGCACTTAGTGATAGGTGCAATTATGGTACTAAAGTTTTTGATGAAGCAACGGTAAAAATATTCTAATCCATGAAAACTTTTGACGTTATGTATAGTCTTTGGCGTAGGCCATGCTAATACTGCGATAGAAACAACAAAGCCAAGGAAAGTTACCAAAGTCGTAAAGTAAGAACTCTTCTTCTGATTGATAAAGAAATGTTACTTTCTAAATACATCTAAAATAGCTCAGAGGTGTTCTTGGTGTGAATCCTAGTTCGGACTGTAAATTAAAATATCATCGAAGAATACTACTACATATTTCACAATGAAAAGTCATAATACTTGGTGCATGAACCTCATAAATATAATAAGAGCATTGGAAAGGCCGACAAAAGTAGCCATCCACTCATATAACCCATGATGAGTTTCGAACGTCGTCTTCCATTAATCTCCATACCTTACTCTTATTTGATGGTAACCACTCTTCAGATCAATCTTTTAGAAAACTTTTTCCCTAGACAACTGATCTAGCATATCTTCCAGGCGTGGTATCGAAAATATATATTTCATTGTAATCGTGTTGATTTATCTGCTATCAATGCGCATTCACCAGGATCCATCCTTCTTTGGCACTAACAGTGCTAGTATCGCACATGGGTTCATTATACTTTCATGGATGTAGCCCTTTCCCACTAACTCCACTACCTGTCTCTGTAGCTCTTCAAACTCTTTGGGATTGAGTCTGTATGTCGGCCTATTCGATAAACTCGACCCTAGAACATGATCTATTAAGTGTTGAATGTCCCTCATCGGTGGCAGTCTAGGTGGAACTTTTTTGGGCATTATATATATCAGTAAACTCCGATAGCAACTTCTGCACATCGACTGGTACTTCTAGGTTTCTTTATGTCTAGTTATTCCCACAAAGGATCAGAGCATACATTACACCTTCACGATTGGCCTCTATTAGTAATCTAGACAGGGATAAATTTTCTGACAGCCAAAGACGAGCTACTTTCTTCCCCCCGAGGGGCCAACATGACCTTCTTCCTATTTATACTAAGGGAGTATGTATTCTTCCAACCATCATTATTAGAACTTCAGTCAAATTTTCAATGTCGAACTAACAACACATGACATGCGCCCATTGACACCACATCGCACCAAGCATTATCAAATTACTTCTTACCAATTGAAAAAGACACTAGGCATTTTCTATCAACTGTTACCTCATTACCTTTATTCAGCCATGACAACTTATATGGTTTGAGATGTCGATTCGTCTTCAAATTTAATTTTTTAACAGCTTCTTCCGATACCACATTCTCGCAACTTCCACTGTCAATGATCATTTTCCAGACCTTATCATTTACCATGTAAGTCATGTGGAATATGTTGGTTCTTAACCAATCATCTTCTGAGTCATCTGTGGGAGCTAGATAATAGATTCTTGTGAATGACCAAGGTTTCTTAACCATCACAATAAAGTACATCCTCTTTATCTTCATACTCATCATACACAAGTTCATTAAATCTTTCCATTTTAAATAACACGTCTTCTTCAATTAGGAGACTTTTTACCTTCTGATTAGCATGCTTTCAACTATTTGTTGCTCTATGACCTGTGTTAGGTGTGGGTCCTAACCCATGAGATAGAATCCAATATAGAAATGAACTAATTTTCTTTATGAGCAAATAAGTGGGTTTACTTGATATTAATCCAATTAGAAATTGGGTTAATGGAAGCAATATTGGAATTGGAGATTCCATGAATGGAATCCAAGTTGAAAAAAGAATTACTTGTTAGATTGATTGGTGACCAAGATAAAGAGATGTGATCTAATTTGATTAGGAGAATAAGTTGGTTCTAATCCATAATAGGAATGGATTAAGAAGAGTACTATAAATAAAGCTATGAGGGAGTCTTATTTCACACATGAGATAAACTTGGTAGCAAGAAGATACCAAAAGAATAAATTGAGAGAATTATAGTTTGTTGTTCGTGGGTATTCACCGGCATCTCTGTTTAATTGAAAGCTTGAAGACTTTATTGTTTATGGTGTTTTTGAGTGGTGAAGTTAATTAAGTTTCTCAACCTAATTTAAGGTAAATTTGTACTATCTCAATTTATTGTGTAACCTCAAGTTTTAGGGCATAAAAATTGAGAGGATTATTGTAAGCCCATTATTAGTGATATAGTGGAGATTCAGAGTTTGACCTACCTCTTAGTTTTAGAGGGGTTTTCACGAAAATTTGGTGTCTTGCTTGTGGATGGTTATTTTTTATTTTTGTTCTCATAATTGATTTTGTTGATTTCATATTTAATTGCACAAAGACGGAAAAGTAATTCCTGTAATAGAGATTAATTTTTGGTGTACTTTTCTCAACTGTGGTATCAAAGCTTAGTTATTTCTGTGGTTTTCTTGTGCGAATTAGATGGAGGATTGGACATCAGGTTGCATGATTAATCTCAAGGCTACAAATTATGAAATTTGAAAGTCAAGAATGAAGGATTTACTTTACTAAAAGGATTTGTATGAGCCACTTGAGAACGATGGAGTTAAGCCCACAAACAAGAGTGACGCGTAGTGGAACAAGATGAACATGAAGACTATTGGTCTGATCAGATCGTGGATTGATCAAAGTGTGTTTCATCATGTTGCCACGGAAACTAAAGCCTATGCTCTCTGGCAGAAATTGAAGTCCATGTATAAAAGGAAGACGACGCAAAATAAAGTTTTTTGATTAGGAAGCTTGTAAATTCTAAATTCAAGGATGGAAACTCCGTTGCAGAACACTTGAATGATTTTCAGAGTTTTATAAATCAGTTGAGTACGATGAAGATGGTAATTGACAATGAGACGCAGGCTTTGTTGTTGTTGAGCTCTTTACCTGATAGCTGGGAGACGTTGGTTGGATCGTTGAATAACTCCGCTCCTAATGGCAAGTTGACTATGGATACAATTAAGGATAGTTTGTTTAATGAGGAGCAGATGCAAAGAGATACTATGGTGATTAGTGCTGAGTCACAAGTTTTTTTCGCACAGAGTAGGGGCAAAAACAAAGGGAGAAACTCTCCTGAAGATGACAAATCCAGAGGAAGGTCGAGAGATAGAAAAGAAGTAATTTGTTTTCACTACTAGAAGTCGGGTTACATAAGACGAGAGTGAAGATTTTTAAAGAAGAAGCAGTCTAAGTAAAAAGATGAGGATAAAGATTCGATTGTGTATCTATCTGACGTTGATGTAGATATTGTTTGTGATGATAAACCCAAGTGCCATGTTAATGATTAGATTATTGATTCGGGTGCTTCGTTTCATCCTACTTCACGTGGTGAGATATTCACATCCTACACTAGTGGTGATTTTGGCTATGTACGGATGGGAAATGGAAGTGCATCAAAGATTATAGGCATTGGAGATATTAGTTTGGAGAATAATAGTGGTTGTAGGTTGATGCTGAGAGAAGTCAGACATTTTTCGGATATTCATTTTAATTTGATCTCTGCTGGTAAGCTTGATGAGAATGGTTATAATAGTTACTTTGGTGAAGGTCAGTGGAAGCTTTCCAAAGGGTCTCTAGTGGTGACTAGAGGTTAGAAGGTAGACACTCTTTACACGATGCGGCCGCATGTGAGAGGTGTTGAAGATGGGGGAGTTAGGCGGAAAAAGGTGTGGTACAAAATTGTGCGAGATGGGAGAAAAGCCTTGCATGAGAACCGCGAGAGGAAAGCTCTTCGCTTTAAATGGGTACCAAAAGTGAAGAAGGAAAGTGATAACTCGCAGCCAGTGTACAAAGCGGTTGTGAATGAATTTGGCAAGCGAAAATCTGTCAAGTTTGAGTTAGATCCTCCCATTGAGAAGAACCATGTCGATGAGACAAAGTCGGTCATGAAGATAGTTAAAAATTCCAAAAAGCTTGAGTTGAGACTTCGTTGGAATTAACTCCGAGTAAGGAGTTGTGGTTGGTGATCCCTCCTCTCATGGGTTCAGAGGGGGAGATTGTTGGGTGTGGGTCCTCACCCATGAGATAGATTTCAATATAGAAAAGAATTAATTTTCTTTGTGAGCAAGTAAGTGGGTTTACTTGATATTAATCTAATTAGAAATTGGGTTAATGGAAGCAATATTGGAATTGGAGATTCCATTAAAGGAATCCAAGTTGAAAAACGATTTACTTGTTAGATTGATTGGTGACCAAGATAAGGAGATGTGATCCTTAATTTGATTAGGAGAATAAGTTGTTTCTAATCCATAATAGAAATTATAAGACCCCAACTTTTTATAAATTAAGATTTAATTTCCACTATTTATCATTTTGAAATAGTAAGGGTTGATTTGATTAATGTGGTTAGTTATGGATAAAATGCACAAATATTTTAAATAAGCAGGTGGTTATAAAATATTCATTGTTGTCGGGGAATATTCGTTTGGTCGTGAAATATTCTTGTTGTCAGGGAATATTCGTACGACGACGCAGTCTTTTGTGGGCCCCCATAACGGAAAACGATTGGATGAAGAAAACGACAAGTATAAGTTGTTTATAAATAACGGCGTAGTTATTACCGTTAATACTGTTGGAATACCCGGTGGTTAAAACACAGTAATACGCGTTGTTGCACAGTAGCACACGGTATTGCACTAATTATTGATTCTTACGTAAGAAGGCACTACTCAATAATTGTTACAGTAATTACTGTTCAGTATTTTATTTTATTGATTCAATAATTGCTACGTTGATTTTTATATTACTGTTGTTTCAATAATTGTCACTACACATTATTTTCTAATATCGAAGCAATAATTCATATTATCTGAATAATATTATTAGAAAATATTATTGGCAATGTCTAGAAAGTTCTGTCTAAGAAGAGGTTTGGTCACCTAATTGCGCGCCAGTAAGGAGAAATTCTTATTAGAAAGCCCCCTCTTTCTTGGGAACTAGCTGGTTGTCAATATTGTGATTCTGTAATATTATTTGTGAATAATTAATTATTGATTTATAAGATGAGGAAAATATTGATTTTATGTGGATATAGATGGAGAAAATTTTTAATGTGACAATTGTTAAAAATTGATATTTTATTTTTTCTGATAAAATAATATTTTATTATATTATTATAATAGAATAATAATGATATTTTTACAATGAATGTGTGATATATGAGTATATGAGGAGGAATAGTATTTTTCTTGCATTAAATGATTAACACATGTTTTGTGTGTCGGTGGACCCCATTTCTTGACTGAAATTTGATTATACATTGTAAAATCATCCGTATGTGGATTTCGGTTAATTTGTGTTTGGAATTTGGAAAAACTTTCTTCTGAAAAGTTGTAGAGAATTGAATTTCCTATAAAAATTCGCGAGATTTGAATTTTCTGATAAAAGGGCTATTTATTATGAATTATTGAAGTTCCGAAGTTCCTAAATAATTGATTTTTGGAAGTTTTAATTATTTATATCAACAAAAACGTTTTTGGTGGGATTATTTTGTCGTTAAACATGTGGGATTCCAGCATTCAAAGGTTGGCGTAGTATATATATATATATATATATATATATATATATATATATATATATATATATATATATATATATATATATATACAACCAGGATCAGGTCCGGACTCCCGGACCTGATCAAATCCGGACCCCAAATTTTTATTTTTTTTATTTTTTGGTAGAACAACTAAAAAAAAAAATTTATGGAACTGAAATTTTTCCAAAATAAAGTGTTTTGGGTGTGTTTTTAACACCTACCCCAACCAATGTATGTACAGTCTGCCCAGACTGTACAGACATATTTCGTTATAGGCATCCAAATCACGCCCAAAACACTGTATTATGGAAAAATTTCAATTCCATAATTTTTTTTTTTTTGTTTCAAAAAAAAAAAAAGCAAAAAAAAAAAAAAAAAAAAGTCCGTATTTTCTGCTTTTGGTGTTCTAAGCAATTTCCTATAAATAGGGTGCTTATGTTAGAATTGAAAATCACACCAGAAACTAAAGTTTTCTCTCTCTTTCTTTCTCTATAATATTGAGCGTATTCTTGTGAGTATTTTAGTACTTGAGTATTGCTATACGGTGCAAGTTCTTTCAGCACTATATCCAGTATTCCAGTCAGAAGTATTGTTTTTGCGAGGTAAGGGATGTTATTTTCTTCGTAAATGATAATATTTTTTCAATATCATTATGCCAAAATATTGGTTGAAACTTTTTATCAAATTTGGAACTTTTTTATGTCGGGGTTACTATTCACGAGTTACTATTCATGAGTTACTATTCATAAGTTACAATTCACGAAACATGATAATTTTTTTGTGAAATTTCTATCTTTTAGTGTCGGAGTTACTATTCACGTATACGACACTATTCACGTATACGGCACTATTCACGAATACGACATTATTCATAGAAAAATTAAATTTTTGTTTTTCGTCCAAAATATCTATTATGGATACTAGCTTTGATTGTATCCATGTTTTGATCATTCTTGAATTTTACTCCACTCTGTTTATTTATGAAGTATTTTCGAACTTGAATTGTTTAAAGTACGAATCCTTAATATTTGTTCTTTTGTTTCACTGGATTCGTTTTCTTTAAAATATTTTTCATCATCCTCAGTCCTAAATGATAATTTAACTGAATATCTTTGGCCTGTAGTGCAAAGATGAATGATTTTATGATGAATATCTTTGACCCGTAGTGCAATGATGAACAGGTGTTTAGATGAACATGACCAACTGGTGAATATCTTTGTCCAGTAGTGCAAAGATGAATATTTGTTTTTTGATGTATATTGATTGATGTTGCAGAGATAAAATATCGATGATGGACTTTTAAATCCATAGATGATAGTAGATTTCATTCTCTACTTAACTCTTCTAATGAATTGTTGTTTCCGCTGCAGTTGTTGATCTAAAACTTGTTGTCTATTGTATTCTATCAGATTTTTCCCTGTTGATGACTAAGGATAATTTGTTGTACATTATCTTAGTCATAATATTCTTTACTGGGCTAGTTGAGCTCACCCTTTTCCTTTTTGTTCCATTTTTCTTCTCAGGAGACGAGAATATAGCGGGAACTAGTCGGGGTGTAGAGTAATGGTTCAAGACAGTTGTTTTAGTAGTCCTCACTATTTTGTAAAATAGTGTATCAATAATTGTAATGAGGACTTATTTGAGTGTGGATATTGTCTAGAAGATAGTATTTGTATTTAAACTCACAGTATATATGTTGTTGTATTTTGAACGACAATTGTAGTAATAAAGTTGTAGTTATTTTACGTACCATGTATTTGGTGACTCAGAATAGAATGGATGGATTGGACCTATTTTGGGGGTGTCACAATTGGTATCAGAGCTTAGGGATATGATCTCTGGCGGAGATCGGGGAATAGAACTAGGATGGGAGAGACGAGTAAATCCTTCGCTAGTGTGTCCTACCTAAGCTTATTTGTTGGTCGGTCATAATATATGGGTATTATGTGATTTGTTAATTTATTTAATTAACCCTTGTTTTATGGAAGTATTTAAGAATGTCGACTGAGAATGTTAACAGTGGAGTAAATGAGACCGTGGAGACACCTTTGCTCACCAATGAGGAGAACGTGCAACAGGCTGGCAATGGTCCTCTTGTGAATAACACCCCTGAGCAGATGACGAACGATGGTATGTTTTATTTGTGGAAAAGACGGTCATATAGCTCGAGATTGTCCTATAGCGAAACCAAGTCCAGCGAGGATGGTGACTCCAAATGTTGTCCCGGACAAGTCAAAGTCATTGGTTCTTGGAAGAGCGTTTTTTGTGACTTCTAAAAAAAGAGAGTAACCCGAACGAAGTTATCACGGGTTAGTTAATTATAAATTTTTGTGAAGTTTATACCTTACTCGATATCGGTTCTACCCATTCTTTTATCTCCCTTATTTGCGCTCAACGTTTAAATTTGACTCCGGAGATATTAGACTTTGACTTATCTGTTGAAACTCCGTTATGAGAAACTTTCGTTACATCCACCGTTTATAAATCTTGTTTGATCCAAGTTGGCACCATCACATTACCTGTTGACCTTATTTCTTTAAAGATACTTGCTTTTGATATGATTTTGGGGATTGATTGATTAACTACTCATCATGCCAAAATTGATTGCTTTCGTAAGGTTGTTAGTTTTCATATTCCTAAGCAATCTGTTATTCGAATTCAAGCAACCAAACCATTGAAGTCAAACACTTTCATATCAAGCCATAAATTCATTCGTTTATTGAAAAATGGATGTCAAGTTTTCTTATCCCATGTTATGGACTTGAACAAAAATACGTCAGATTTGAATGATATTTCTATTGTTACTAAATTTCCTGAAGAATTTCTTGGCGTACTCCCAAAGTGTGATATTGAATTTGTATCGACTTTGAACCCGGTACAAAACCCATTTCTAAAATCTCATGGCTCCTATTGAACTTCAGGAGTTAAAAATTCAAACTGTAGAAGTTTGTACCCGAGCCTTTATCTGGTGATTTCCTTTGTGGAATGCACCGAAGCCAGACTCTCCGTAGGGGGACGCCATATTTGTGTAATAGTAAACTGATAGGTGTCATTGTGACGTGCTATCCAAGGTTGGGATATGAGTCACAGTTGAGAACAACCTAAGTCGGTAATCGAAATACGTAGCTTTCTAGGCTTAGTTGGTTATTATCGGAGATTCGTGGAAAGATTTTCTCGAATCGCTACTCCATTAACTCAGTTGACTCGTAGAGATACAAAATTCGAATGGAACGAGGAATATGAAAAGAACTTCTAAGAACTCAACATACAGCAACGACGTTGGCTCAAGTTGTTGAAAGATTACGACCATACCATTCAATACCATCCTGAAAAAAAAACTGAACATGGTAGCTGACGCGTTGAGTAAAAGATCGTATGCGTTTACGAGTGCGATATTGTTAACACAAAGACCCATTTCGTATGACTTAAAGAAGATGGAGATAGAGTTACAGATTCCAAGAACCTTTGAATATACGATTAGAATCGACTTTAATCGATAAATTTAAAGATGCTCAAGCTACAGACTTGGAGTTGATGAATATGAAGAAGAAGATGCAAGAAGTCGTTATTCTAAAAGCGAGAATCGGTGATGTGAGGAAAGCTCAAACCTTCGATTTATTAGTCCATTTAAAATCTTCGATCGAATAGAAACTGTGACCTATAATCACATTTTACCGCCAAGTATGACGTGTGTTCATAACGCTTTTTACGTATCGCTATTACGTAAATATGTGGACGACTCGAACCACGTTATTAAGTTAAAACCAGATAAGATAGCAGAAGATTTAACGTACGAGGAGGTACCAGTCAAGATCTTGGATAGGAAGGATCATGTCTTGCGCACGTCAATTTTGAGGACGAAATTTCATAAGGAGGGGATGTTGTAAGACCCCAACTCTTTATAAATAAAGATTTAATTTCCTCTTTTTATCATTTTGAAATAGTAAGGGTTGATTTGATTAATGTGGTTAGTTATGGATAAATTGCGCAAATATTTTAAATAAGCAAGTGGTTATAAAATATTCATTGTTGTCGGGGATTATTCGTTTGGTCGTGAAATATTATTGTTATCGGGGAATATTCGTACGACGACGCAGTCTTTTGTGGGTCCCATAACGGAAAGCGATTGGATGAAGAAAACGACAAGTATAAGTTGTTTATAAATAACGGTGTAGTTGTTACCGTTAATACTGTTGGAATACCCGGTGGTTAAAACACAGTAATACGCATTGTTGCACAGTAGCACACGGTATTGCACCAATTATTGATTCTTATGTAAGAAGGCACTACTCAATAATTGTTACAGTAATTACTGTTCAGTATTTTATTTTATTGATTCAATAATTGCTGCGTTGATTTTTATATTACTGTTGTTTCAATAATTTTCACTACACAGTATTTTCCATTATCGAAGCAATAATTCATATTATCTTAATAATATTATTAAAAACATTATTGGCAATGTCTAGAAAGTTCTGTCTAAGGAGAGGTTTGGTCACCTAATTGCGCGCCAGTAAGGAGAAATTCTTATTGGAAAGCCCCCTCTTTCCTAGGAACTGTCTGGTTGTCAATACTGTGATTCTGTAATATTATTTATGAATAATTAATTATTGATTTATATGATGAGGAAAATATTGATTTTATGTGGATATAGATGGAGAAAATTTTTAATGTGACAATTGTTAAAAATTGATATTTTATTTTTTCTGATAAAATAATATTTTATTATATTATTATAATAGAATAATGATGATATTTTTACAATGAATGTGGTATATATGAGTATATGAGGAGGACGAGTATTTTTGTTGCATTAAATGATTAACACATATTTTGTGTGTCGGTGGACCCCATTTCTTGACTGAAATTTGATTATAGCCTGTAAAATCGTCCGTATGAGGATTTCGGTCAATTTGTGTTTGGAATTTTGAAAAACTTTCTTCTACAAAGTTGTAGAGAATTGAATTTTCTATAAAAAGTGGCAAGATTTGAATTTTCTAATAAAAGAGCTATTTATTATAAATTATTGAAGTTCTGAAGTTCCGAAATAATTGATTTTTGGAAGTTTTAATTATTTATATCAACAAAAACGTTTTTGGTGGGCTCATTTTGTTGTTAAACATGTGGGATTCCAGCATTCAAAGGTTGGCGTAGGAATATATATATATATATATATATATATATATATATATATATATATGGGTCTCCATCCACAGTAACCGGTTGTTGGAGAGCAACCCATTTTGGCCAGCCGGTAGAGCTTGTACCAGCCTTAGAGAATTTTTTTTTTATAAGCCGGTACAAGCTCTACCGGCTGGCCAAAATGGGTTGCTCCCCAACAACCGGTTGCTGTGGATGGAGACCCTATATATATATATAATATAATATTATTATATTAAATTTTCTGCTTTGGTGTTTAAGTAATTTCCTATAAATAGGGTGCTTAGGTTAGAATTGAAAATCACATCAGAAACTAAAGTTTTCTCTCTCTTTCTCTCCCTATAATATCGAGCATATTCTTGTGAGTATTTTAGTACTTGAGTATTGCTATACGGTACAAGTTCTTTTAGCACTATATCCATTATTCCAGTCAAAAGTACTGTTTTTGCGAGGTAATGGATGTTATTTTCTTCGTAAATGATATTATTTCTTCAATATCATTATGCCGAAATATTGGTTGGAACGTTTTATCAAATTTGAAACTTTTTCATGTCGAGGTTACTATTCATGAGTTACTATTCACGAGTTACTATTCACGAGTTACTATTCACGAGTTACTATTCACGAGTACTATTCACGAAGCATGATATTTTTTTTTTTGTGAAATTTCTATCTTTTAGTGTTGGAGTTACTATTCACGTATACGATACTATTCACGTATACGGCACTATTCAAGAATACGACACTATTCACAGAAAAATTAAATTTTCGTTTTTCATCCAAAATATCTATTATGGATACTGGCTTTGATTGTATCCATGTTTTGATCATTCTTGAATTTTACTCCACTCTAGTTATTTATGAAGTATTTTCGAACTTGAATTGTTTAAAGTACGAATCCTTAATATTTGTTCTTTTGTTTCACTGGATTCGTTTTCTTTAAAATATTTTTCATCATCCTCAGTCCTAAATGATGATATAACTGAATATATTTGGCATGTAGTGCAAAGATGAATGATTTTATGATGAATATCTTTGACCCGTAGTGCAAAGATGAACATGTGTTTAGATGAACATGACCAACTGGTGAATATCTTTGTCCTGTAGTACAAAGATGAATATTTGATTTATGATGTATATTGATTGATGTTACAGGGATAAAATATCGATGATGGAATTTTAAATTCATAGATGATAATAGATTTCATTCTCTACTTAACTCTTCTAATGAATTGTTGTTTCTGCTGCAGTTGTTGATCTAAAACTTGTTGTCTATTGTATTCTATCAGATTTTTCCCTGTTGAAGACTAAGGATAATTTGTTGTACATTATCTTAGTAATAATATTCTTTACTAGGCTAGTTGAGCTCACCCTTTTCCTTTTTGTTCCATTTTTTCTCAGGAGACGAGAATATAGCGGGAACTAGTCGGGGTGTGGAGCAATGGTTCAAGACAGTTATTTTAGTAGTCCTCACTATTTTGTAAAATAGTGTATCAATAATTGTAATGAGGACTTATTTGAGTGTGGATATTATCTAGAAGAAATTATTTGTATTTAACTCACAGTATATATGTTGTTGTATTTTGCAAGACAATTGTATTAATAAAGTTGTAGTTGTTTCTGTACCATGTATTTGGCGACTCAGAATAGGTTGGTTGGATTGGACCTATTTTGGGGGCGTCACAGAAATGGATTAAGAAGAGTACTATAAATAAAGCTGTGAGGGAGTCTTATTTCACATATGAGATAAACTTGGTAGCAAGAAGATACCAAAAGAATAAATTTAGAGAATTACAATTTGTTGTTCGTGGGTATTCGCCTCCATCTCCGTTCAATTGAAAGCTTGAAGACTTTATTGTTTGGGGTGTTTTTGAGTGGTGAAGTTAATTAGGTTTCTCAACCTAATTAAAGGTAAATTTGTACTATCTCAATTTATTGTGTAACCTCAAGTTTTAGGGCATAAAATTAAACTTGAGAAGATTATTGTAATGTGACGCCCCCAAAATAGGTATACATCACCCATCTTGGGTCGCCAGATACATGGTACAAAATACAAATACAAATTAATTATACAACAGTCGTGTAAAATACGACAAAACATAGGCTGTGAGTTTTAATACAAATATTGTCATCTATACAATATCCACACTCAATGGAGTTCTCATTACATTTATTATCACACTATTTCACAGAATAGTGAGGACTACTAATGCACTATCTAGGACCATCTCTCTATTTTCCGACTAGTCTCAGCTACGTTCTCATTTCCTGAAGAGAACAGTGAAAGAAAGGGTGAGCTCAACTAGCCCAGTAAGAAATATTATGACTAAGATAATGCAGAATAAATTATCATTAGCCTTCAATAATGTTAAACTAATAGAATATAATAGACAACAAGTTTAACTGCAGTGGATCAAGCAATCCATTAGAAGAGTCAAGTAAGGTATAAAATCTACTATCTTCTATGGATTAAAAAGTTTTTCATCAACTTTATCGCTGAGACTAAGCTTAATAAATAAAATCGAATCATCCATGCTCGACGGCCAAGGATATTCTTGTAATCATCAGGCGTAAACGCACAAACATGATATTTCGACAGAATAATAAATAATGGAACCAGGTCCGGCGTAAACGCACAGACAGGATATTCCGACAGAATAATAAAGAACGGAATATTAGAAGAATTTTACCGTGTATGCGGTACTTCGCATAAACAGGTTATTCCAACAGAATAGTAAGAATGGAATAATAGAAAATTTCACCAAGTATAGGGTATCCCACGTATAAAGGTTATTCCAACAGAATAATAAAGAATGGAATAACAGAAGTTCTATTCACGAATAAGAAAGAAAGAATACCCCTTACAAGTACAACAAATAATATCCCCTACAATAGAAAAACTGAATACTGAAGTAGTAAAGTAGCAAAATACTTTTCTTCTTTCTCTCTATAGTTTCTATCTCTAGAGTTTCAGTGAATTCGTAAGAAATAATGAAGGAATGAGCTTCTATTTATAGGAGAATGGACTGAATAGTAACTAATTCATGAACGGTCCAGATTGATTTAATTTTAAACGAACGGTCCATATTGAATTACTATTAAAACTTAAAGCAACGGTCCATATTGATTTACTATTAAAACTTTAAACCAACGATCCATATTGATTTACTATTATAACTTTCCACCAGCGGTCCATATTGATTTACTATTATATCTTCAACCAACGATCTAAAAAATTAGCACATCTCCTCATGGAATAATATTGTACCCAAAAATGATTTGGACCGAAAAGAAATATATCTTACGGGTGAATAGTATCCCATGAATAGTAACTTGTGAATAGTAACTCGTGAATAGTAACTCGTGAATAGTACTCTGACACGAAAAGTGCCCCGAATACCCGATTGAACAATATAACCTCCAGACATCAATTATACTAACACAAATAAGTCCAACACATTGGAACTATAAAATTCATCTTTAATTAACACGAACTTATTCATCATTAATATTATAATTCACAATATTTAACAACCAGGTCGTTTCTAGGAAAGAAGGGCCTTTCCGATAAGGATTTGTCCTTATTGACGCGCAATTAGGTGACCAAACCTCTCCTTGATAGAACTTCTAGACATTGTCAATATTGCAAATAATAATATGAATAACTTTGCCGTCTCAATTATTGATTTAATAATATAACATATTATGCAGATGATACTGTAACAATAATTGAATCAATAATATGAGAGATATGATGCAACAATTACTGTAGCAATAATTGAGTATAACTGAGTGACTTCTCACGTAAGCATCAATAATCAATACTGTGTGCTACTATGCAACTACGCGTATTACTGTACTTTTACTACCGGGTAGTTCAACAGTTTTAACGGTAACACCTCCGCCGTTATTTTATAGAAAGATAATTTTCTTGTTTTCTAACTATGACAATACTTCCGTTGTGGGTCCACTAATGATTGTGCCGTCGTACAATATTCCCTGTTTTAAACGAATATTCCCCGACCAATCGAATATTATATAACCACTTTCTTACTTTGCAAAATTTATAAATACTACCCACAACTACAACATTATATCAAATCCACACCATAATATTTAAAAAAATATTTCAAGAAATTTAAATCTTTATTCATAAAATTCGGGGTCTCACAATCTCCCCTCCTTATGAAATTTCGCCCTCGAAATTTATGTACGTGCTTGGTATGCCAAAGAGATGAGGATCCCTTGACTTCATTTCAGATTCTAACTCTTGAGGTATAACCTTTGAGTGTCGAATATAATCCTTCTTATCCAAGATTTTAACACGTATCTCCTCATACGTTAAATCATCCGCTATCTCGTCCGGTTCTAAATTAATAATGTGGTTCGGGTCGTCCCCATATTTACGTAACGTCGATACGTTAAAAACGTTATGAACACACGACATACTTGGCGGTAAAACGAGTATATAAGCCACAGTTCCTACTTCATCGAGGATTTCAAATGGGCCAATTAAATCAAGGGTTGAGATTTCCTCTCTTCGTCGATTCTTGCTTCTAGAATAACGCCCTCTTGAACCTTCTTAATTCTTCACATTCATCAGCTCCGGGTGTGTAGTTTGAGTGGTTTTAACTGTATCAATTAAAGTCGATTCTAATCGTATTTTTGTTATCTTCACGTGGGTTCGTATATTCGCACTTCTAACCGTATACGATCTTCTACTCAATGCGCCAGCTATCACGTTCGCTTTTCCACGGTGGTATTGAATGGTACGATCGTAATCTTCAACAGCTCGAGTCAACGTCTTTGGCGCATGTTACGTTCATTTTTAGTTGAAGAAATATTTGAGGGTTTAAGAAATGGATTTTGTACTAGGGGTCAATACAAAATTCTATTTTACGCTCTAGGGGTAGACTAAGAAGTCTTCAAGAATATGTTAGGAAATTTATTAATAATAGAAATATCATTCAAAACTGTGACTCTCATCCAAGACTTGGATAGCACATGTAATGAAGGTTTCTCCTAACGGAGTTTCAACAGATAAATCAAAGTCTAATTTCTCCGGAGTCAAATTTAAACGTTGAGCGCAAGCAAGAGATATAAAAGAATGGGTAGAACCGGTATCTAATAAGGTATAAACTTTGCAAGAATTTATAATTAACTAACTCGTGCTAACTTCGTTCGTGTTCCTTGTCACAAAAAAAATGCTCTATTTTAAACTATCGATTTTTACTTGTCTGGGACATTCTTTGGCATCACCATCCCAGCTAAACTTAACTTTGCTATAAAGGACATTCCACCATTAATTGCTTCGTCGCATTCCTGATCGATGATTTGAATCATTACTCTCCGATCCATATCGAATTGGGGTTAACCGCTCTGCACAGGGTAATTCCGAACTCGATGTTGGATTCTACCAATTGCAGTCCAAAAAACGAAATCTATTTCATCTATTTTGGATTTATTGGATCGAACGTCTTTTTCTACAATATCAACGCGTCATGCAACTTTTACCCATGCATCCTCTATTCTCATTCGTTTAGTTGTTTCTTCTTTCATCAGAACTTTGATCATAGCATTATTAGATTCTAGCTCTAATATCTTATACTCTGACAAAGAGTGCTTCTGTTAAAGCATCTCACTTCAGATAACACAATTTTGAATTGTTACATCTCTTTGCTCCACGACCGCCTGTCGTTCTTCAGCCTGCTCTTCTAACTCATGAATACGATTTTGCAATTCTACATTTTGATCATAAAGTTCTTTTAATAAATTCTCCTAAGGTTCCTCTTCTTCCTCTTCTTCCTCACTCTCAGCTGCTACCTCTGCAACTAGCTCGGGTGCAACTATTAGTTCTTCACACACCACGTAGATATCTCTAATTTCTTCTTCGTCTGACATCACACTAACCTGATTAGTGATTAAAGGTGTCTCAACGGTCTCATTCACTCCATTGTTAACATTTTCTGCTGCCATTTTCAAACACTGCCACAAAACAAGGGTTAATTAATATATCACATATTATCTCTATACTCTGACCGACCAATTAAATAACAAGTAAACTTAGGTAGGTCATACTAGCGAAGGAATTCCCCGTCTCTCCCCTCCTAGTTTTTGTCTTACATCTCAGTCAGGGATCATATCCCTAAGCTTTGATACCAATTGTGACGCCCCCAAAACAGGTATACATCCCCCATCTTGGGTCGCCAGATACATGGTACAGAATACACATACAACTTAATTATACAACAGTCGTGTAAAATACGACAAAACATAGGCTGTGAGTTTTAATACAAATATTGTCATCTAGACAATATCCACACTCAATGGAGTCCTCATTACATTTATTATCACACTATTTCACAGAATAATGAGGACTACTAATGCACTATCTAGGACCATCCCTCTGTTCCCCGACTAGTCCTAACTACGTTCTCATTTCTTGAAGAGAACAGTGAAAAAAAGGGTGAGCTCAACTAGCCCAGCAAGAAATATTATGACTAAGATAATGCAGAATAAATTATCATTAGCCTTCAATAATGTTAAACTGATAGAATATAATAGACAACAAGTTTAACTACAGCAGATCAAGCAATCCATTAGAAGAGTCAAGTAAGGTATAAAATCTACTATCTTCTATGATTTAAAAAGTTTTTCATCAACTTTATCGCTGAGACTCAGCTTAATAAATAAAATCGAATCATCCCTGCTCCATGGCCAAGGATATTCATGTAATCATCAATGGTCATGACTATACTGAATAATCCATGGTGATAATCATACCAACAATTGTCCACCAATGAACTACAGGCCAATGAGGACTTATACCACATCATTCGTCACATTACGGTCATGATTATACCGAATAATCCCTGGTCATAATCATACCAAGTCCATGTATGCACGTAAGCCAAGGATGACTTTCAACATAATATAATCATGAGGATGATGACAATTCAATAAAACAAGTTCAAGAATAAATTTTAAAGATTTATAAGTTAATTTATCCTGAACTCAATAACGTCCAAATTGTCAACATGATACTGCTTTGTGCAGTAAAATTCAAGAAGGCTCAGAAGAATATTTCCATTAAAAGATACTAGATGAAGCGCAAATATTAAGGATATTCCACTAATTTCATGGAGTATAGAAGCCAAAACTTTAACCAACTGAGTTTAATAGAATATATGAAACTGCAAATGGATTTTCACCCGCCATGCGATAATCCACGTATACAGATCATTTCCACAATTTAATAAGGAATGAATACAAAGGATCATTCACCATGCATGAGGTAATCCACATAGACAGGTTATTCCAACAGAATAATAAAGAATGGAATAACATAAGGATTCACCATGCGTGCGATAGACTGCACCGACAGGTTATTCGCAACAGAATAATAAATAATGGAACCAGGTCTGGCGTAAACGCTCAGACAGGATATTCTGACAGAATAATAAATAATGGAACCAGGTCCGGCGTAAACGCACAGACAGGATATTCCGACAGAATAATAAAGAACGGAATATTAGAAGAATTTCACCATGTATGTGGTACTTCGCATAAACAAGTTATTCCAACAGAATAATAAGAATGGAATAACAGAAAAATTTCACCAAGTATAGGGTATCCCGCGTATACAGGTTATTCTAACAGAATAATAAAGAATGGAATAACAGAAGTTCTCTTCATGAATAAGAAAGAAAGAATACCCCTTTACGAGTACAAAAAATAATATCCCCTACCTTAACAAAACTGATCGAATACTAAAGTAGTGAAGTAGCAGAATACTTTTCTTCTTTCTCTCTATAGTTTCTCTCTCTAGAGTTTTAGTGAATTCGTAAGAAATAATGAAGGAATGAGCTTCTATTTATAGGAGAATGGACTGAATGGTAACTAATTCATGAACGGTCCAGATTGATTTACTTTTAAATGAACGGTCCATATTGATTAACTATTAAAACTTAAAGCAACGGTGCATACTGATTTACTATTAAAACTTTAAACCAACGATCCATATTGATTTACTATTATAACTTTCCACCAGCGGTCCATATTGATTTACTATTATATCTTCAACCAACAGGTCTAAAAAATTAGCACATCTCCTCACGAAATAATATTGTACCCAAAAATGATTTGGACCGAAAAGAAATATATCTTACGGGTGAATAGTACCCCATGAATAGTAACTCGTGAATAGTAATTCGTGAATAGTAACTCATGAATAGTAACTCGTGAATAGTAACTCGTGAATAGTCATCTGACACGAAAAGTGCCCCGAATACCCGATTGTACAATATAGCCTCCAGACATCAATTATACTAACACAAATAAGTCCAACACAATGGAACTATAAAATTCATCTTTAATCAACACGAACTTATTCATCATTAATATTATAATTCACAATATTTAACAACCAAGTCGTTCCAAGAAAGAGGGGGCTTTCCGATAAGGATTTCTCCTTATTGGCGCGCAATTAGGTGATCAAACCTCTTCTTGACAGAACTTCTAGACATTGTCTATATTGCAAATAATAATATAAATAACTTTATCAGTCTCAATTATTGATTTAATAATATAACATATTATGCAGATGATACTGTAACAATAATTGAATCAATAATATGAGAGATATAATGCAGCAATTACTGTAGTAATAATTGAGTATAACTGAGTGACTTCTCACGTAAGCATCTATAATCAATACCGTGTGCTACTATGCAACCACACGTATTACTGTACTTTTACTACCGAGTAGTTCAACAGTTTTAACAGTAACACCTCCGCCGTTATTTTATAGAAAGATAATTTTCTCGTTTTTAACTACGACAATACTTCCGTTGTTGGTCCACCAATGATTGTGCCGTCGTACAATATTCCCTGTTAAAACGAATATTCTCCGACCAATCGAATATTATATAACCACTTGCTTACTTTGCAAAATTTATAAATACTACCCACAACTATAACATTATATCAAATCCACACCATAATATTTAAAAAAATATTTCGAGAAATTTAAATCTTTATTCATAAAATTCAGGGGTCTCACATGTAAGCTCATTATTAGTGATATAGTGGAGATTTGGAGTTTGACCCGTGGTTTTTACCTCTAGTTTTAGAGTGTTTTCCACGTAAATTTGGTGTCTTGCCTGTGGAAACCATTTGTTATTTCTGTTCTCATAATTGGTTTTGTTGATTTCATATTTAATTGCACAAAGACGAAAAGTAATTCCTAGGATAGAGATTATTTTTTGGCGTACTTTTCTCAACTGCCTGACTCTCCACATCTGAAGCATTTAATACTAGAATTGAAATTACATTGTGATTGTTGTGGCGTAGGAAAAAGTTGTTGAGGTTGGTTCGGTCTTTTGGGTGGGTTGTTCCTCAGCATCTACCTACTGTTCTATTGTTGCTCTACCTCGCGTGCTCATTGGTATGCCTCAGAAATAGTCCATAATGAATGGAGACTGAGGGCATTTTCCAGCTGCTGCCTTAATCCTCCCAAATACCTTGCTACCATTTGTTCCTCTGTTTTTGATAAGTCATTTAGTGCTATCAACTGATAAAATTCTTCGATGTAATCATCTACAAATCTAGTTCCTTAACTCAATATATAGATGCAATCTCTTGAACAGAGACTGAGTGTAGCCGAAAGAAAGAAAGTGACTCTGCATTTTTTTCTTAATCTTCTCTCACTTTGTGATTTTAGTATTTCTTTTGTCTCTCCCGTGAATGTCTCATCTATTCCCACCAAGCAAATGCTCTACCTTTCAATTTGATTGCAACCAATTTTACTTTAGTGTTATCTGAAACCTCCTTATATTCTAAGATCTTTTCTACTTCATTCATCCAATCAATGAATATTTCTGCTTGCAGCGTACCAGAAAATTCCGGTAACTCCACTTTAAAACCCATATTACTAAGACGATCATCACGTTCACGTTGTTTCCATATATGCCCCTTATGGTGGTAATGATTATCAAAATTCGATTCAGAATCATAGGATTCTTCATCGTAATCAAGGTGCGACACTTCCTTCGTCGAAACCTATTCATGACGACCCAGATTTTGCGACGCTAGACGTTGGGTTAGCTCTGCAAATTATTTTTGTAAATCCTCAATCATCACGCCCTAGACGGTACGATCACAGTGTGGGACTTCCTTAATCGGAACCTGCCCTCGACTACCACGACCACGACCACTAACCATTGAAATTGATGAAATCTATCTATTCCTAGGAAGATGTTGATGCTCTGATACCAACTGATGTTGGGCAGATTAGCGATTATCCTGTGAGCTAGGGTAACAATAAATTCACAAGCAAAAGAATTACCCTAAACACAGAGAAATATCTCTAATGTGTAAATTATATTTTATCAAAATCAAAGTTATCTAATTCAACCCACAAACCGGGTTTTATAGCTAAAAGATTTCTTTATCAGCATGCAACAAAATTCCAAAAACTTCCGATAGAAAACAATTTCCAAATATTCTCTTTAT
This sequence comes from Panax japonicus, assembly GCA_020205505.1. Lineage (NCBI taxonomy): Eukaryota > Viridiplantae > Streptophyta > Magnoliopsida > Apiales > Araliaceae > Panax > Panax japonicus. The sequence continues at coordinate 7,003,211 of CM035100.1, forward strand.
ATTTACGGTAACTACTTATATTGAGTAACAACCTTCTAATAATTAAAATACTACCATAAAAGATGAAACAAATCAAAAATCTAAAAATAAGACTGTTGCTAAAAAAATATTCTAACTTCCAAAGACATAAAGCCACCACAAATCCGAAGTAGATAGTTCGAAGCTAGATCCGACGAGAAGCTAGATCCGATGAGATTACCGAATTAAGCCGAACTCGATGGAATGGTCCTTCATTCGACTCTCGAAGTCATCAGTCATCCGAACCTGAAGACATCAATGACTGCCACATTTACGCCGATCCTCCAATACATGATATTTTAATATCATTAATGTGTTATCTGATAGCTCGGTATCATTAGATATGGATCTTCCTGGATCAGCTTCCTTCCACAATAGGTATATAATGACCATATATGTTCTCTCTTAGGAGAAAGTCCTTTAAGAGACTCCATAGTTGTCAATAAGTTTACTGACAAGGTGGCAGCAATTCCATAGTATTTTCTGTACTTGCTACTGCAGTTAGTTGTACCAGGAAATATGCTTCTTCCTTAGGTTTCCAGTCTTCTTTGTCATTCAGCTATAATTATATGTTTATATCGCTACAGGTAGCTATTTAATAAAGGCAAATATTTTTATTGGTTCAAAATTACTTGACCTGCTGTGTGAAAATTAAACAATACAGGACTCACCTCCTTCATCCATTGCACCCCTAGGATTACATCATATCCTTCTAGTGGAATTACATAACCTGAAGTCTAGTCTAGAATGTCTTATGCCCCAATTAAATAGAGAGAACAGTTTTTCACATTAGCTACTATACCTCTATTGCCTTGCAAGGATCTTGTCTCAACCGGCACTATTTTGCCAAGGCTTGGGAAAACAAATTGTGAGTTGACCCTGTGTCCAGGAGTATGGTGATATTTCTTTGCTTCAGTTTTCCTTGAAACTCAGGGTCTTCATCCCACATGCACATGTACCACTCATAGCATGTATCAGATTTCATAGTCTTAACTTGAGGAACTGTTTCCCTAGCTAGTTCTTTAGCCCAAATTACCTCTCGTCCTAACATGAATATATAGTTGTTCGCTCGTGACAATCCCAGTTTGTTTACAGCATCTGTTGACAAGATGCTTTAATTGACATGCAGCATCTGTTGTCACGATAGTTTTTATGTTGAGGAGAGGCATGGTCCATCCATTGCTTTCTGGGACAAAGAAATTGATGTTGTGGATATACAAAATGGATATTAGGGGATCCATCCCAAATTAATGTTTCGTATTTTTTTTAATGGAAATAGTTATGTAATTAGATAAAAATTGTCTAATTTAGCTTGATAAAATATTAGATAGTCGTAAAATACAATCTAGCTAGATAGTTTTTATCTAACTGTGTAGAATTGCCCTTTGTTAATACACTAACATTCACTTCCTCAAAGAATGATAAAGGAGGCACTATTTCCACGTGTATATTTTACAGTGTCTTCTACTCACAAGAGAATATGATGAATTTCATCTTCATGTGAGAAGAGCAAAATTATATACGAAAATATCAATATGGTTGAACTTTTGTTAACTTAATCATAAACTTGATACGGAATAGTTGGCTGAGTGCTGGGTAAATTCATCTTTTGGTTTCATTTGTATGGAGCAATTTTGAATAAAACTTCTTAGTGTCATTTTAGGAAAGTTTACTCATTTTTTTAAAAACAAAAATATCTACGTACTTGTGTTTTCTAAAATTAATAATTAATTTTAAAACTTTTTGTTTTTTTTAAATATTTTTTTGTATCTCTTACCCTTTTTTTTGAATTTGAAATTATATTTTATGAAACTTTACTCCTTTTTTAAAAAATAAATTTTCTATTTTTTAAAAAAAGAATGATTAATTTTAAAAGTTTTTAGGTTTTTTTTATTTTAAGAAATTGAATTTGTTTTTTATCTTTTACTATTTTTAATATTTTACTTTCTATTTTATAAAATATTTTACTTATTTTACTTATTTTAATATTTGCTTTTTGTTATTTTTAGGTCTTATTTTAAATTTATAAATTCACAAAAATAAAAGGAGGGAGTTTTATATGCACTTGAAATAAGCCACCACATTATTAGAAATCAAATAAATGCGCAACAGGAAAATTTAAAATAAGCCAAGAACTCGTAACTTTTATTTCAACTTGCTAACATGACACTTTTTAGAGACTTGCTCAACATTTATATTCCACTCGCTGAAACTCTTCGTCTTAATAAAACTTCTACACACAGGATACAAACTATAAAATAACAGGCCGTACAAACTATAAAATAACAGGCCGTGCCATATTTTTGGCCACCAGACTTATTCGAGAAGATCGTCTAAAAAATTTTCAGAAATAACATTTGATCTGATCAAACGAAACTAAGGAGCCATAGTCGAAGATATCAAGATGATAGAACTGGATTTGCTTACTTTTGGGCATGGCTTGCCACCTGAGTTGGGGTTTTTGTTGCCATACCATAATGTCCCTAGCTTACCATACTTCTCTAATCCTTTGAGGAATCTCCTGTGTATTTGAGCGTAAATTAAGAAATCAGTGACAAAAATGATATTTCATGATGATTGACCGAGTTTAATTGGCACGAATTAGCTAGAATGATTTGGTGTTATGTAATATGACCTTAGCAAAACATATACTTGTATAAAAAAGGGAAAAAAAGAAGGCAATAACAAAGTATAGAGGTTGAGAAACAAACTCATGCTCTTCCTTGGTCAAAGGAATAAAAGATTTCCTCAATACGGTAGCTTTGGATTCAGTCCAATCATCGAGATAGCTTCTACTAAAATTTCATTGTTTTGCTTGATCTCTTCAAGCGTTTTTCTGAGAATTTTTGAAACGATCATCCCGTATAATTCCGGTTGACTTATTTTACCTAGGTTTACCAATCAAATATTAGTCCAAATATTACAATCAAATGATAATTAGCAAAGTCCCATATAGCAATATATATTGTTCACTAATAGTCACATTTTTCAAAAGTTAAAACTACATGTTATCTGATAAATGCACATTTTACACACACATCTATATATCTATATATATATATATATATATATATATATAGCCCGGCTCTCTCCAGCGAACTGGAGGGAGCGAGCTAAGAACGTACCGGCTATAACGACGGTTTTTCCCGTCACTATAGCATAAAAAACCGACTTTCTATGCTATAGCGACGCAAAAAACCGTCGATATAGCCGGTTCGTTTTTATTTCGCTCTTTCCAGTTCGTTGGAGAAGCGGACTATATATATATATATATTAAGAACTTTTATATAGATGCAGTTATTTTATTAGATCTTGATGACAACACAAACTCTATTACTGTACACCATGTATTGGTATTATTAAACCCACTTCTTCCACAGGGGATAAATTTAAGGTAAAAAAGAATACTTATGATATCAACATTATATGGTTATAAACTTATAATACATAATGACCAAGTGTATTAGGTTGACATATAAATGTAAAAGTAATTCCAAACTATAAAAATTGCATGACAATTGACGTATATAATATGTTCAGCAAATATGGTAAACAACATCACTTTACCCGGATAAATAATGATATGCCATCAACAACCACCATGTCATGCAATTTGTTGGATCAGCTATTGGTTGATATAAAAACCTGTAACCAGAAAGGGATAGTTAGAATAAATAAATAAAGAATTCCCTTCGTTCTGGATATTCAAAAAATTAGTAATATATATTACCTTTTAAGTTATTAGGATATACAAGTGAATTAAAGTCCCACATTAAACGAGTAAGAACAAGAAAAAAGAATTAGTATACATAAATGGATTCAAAACTTATTTAGTAATATATATTACCTTTTAATTTATTTTTATTTTTTTGAATTTCATCATAGATAAGCAAAATCATCTTTACATGAAGTGATATTATTTAATACATATTTAATACTTATTTATTCATGATATCACAAACACCTTCTGAAAAAATAAAATTTTAAAGCAATTATAGACAAACAAATATATATACTATTGGTAGTCTCATTCAACTTTATCAAATATCAAACAGATCTATAGATCAAATCAAATCAAATAAAATTTTTACTATGAAATAATTGATAAAAAAAATAGATCTATATATATGAGTCACTAGCAGATCTTATTTCAAATCAAACAGATATGTGGAATTGTTTTTCTAATATCTTAAATCAAATAGCTTTTAATAAGAATTTATGTATGAAATAATAGATAAGGAAATAGATCATTATATAAATATATAGCGAGGAAAATTTCCCATATAAAATTGCTTCAAAATTTTTAGAGAAAACACAATTCTTTGTTTGAAAAAGGAGTGATCTATAATTTATAAAGGAGTGACTAGCAGAAGAACAGTTTTATAAGTTGTTAGGTTATAAAAACCCTAACACCGTTCTTATTCATATTAGATGTATTTACGCTATGTTTGGTTGCACCGATGGCAGGGTTGGACTAGGTTGGGTCTATATATTACTATATAAAAATTTCTTATATTTTCATAATAGATAGACAAACATCTTTACAAGAAGTGATCTACACAAGAGGTGATTTCATTCAACCTTATCCCAAATCAAACAGATCTATACATCTTTAATATTATTTATTCATGATATCACGAAAATGTTCTGAATTTTTTTTAAAGCAATTATAGATAAACAAATTTGTACGTTTGGTTGTTTTCATTCAACTTTTTCTGCAATCAAATCGATCTATATATATCTATATACATATATATCTATATATATCTCTCAAATTAGATAAAAAAAATTCTATAATTTTTTCCTATTTTGAAATCACTAATATAAATCAGATCTATATATGGAGTATTTCATTCAACCTCATCCCAAATCAAACAAATATATACAATTATTTTCCAAATATATTAAATCGAATAAATTTGAACGAGAATTTCCTTAAGAAATAATAGAGTAGGAAGCAGATCAATATATAAAAATTAATAGTAACAAAGATTTACCATGTACAATGGCTTCAAGATTTCTAGAGGGAAAGCTCATCCTCTGTTACGATAATCTCACTTAGAAATTGAGATGAGGAGCAGAAGAAGAAAGAGATCAGAAAAAGAAATGCAAATAAAAGATGAGCTTACACAATGGGAGAAAATCCGTTATAAAAGCTGGAAGGCGTTACAATCTAAGAGTGTCCATTGCATCAGAACGACGCAATGGGAGACATGTGTCCCCCACGTGGAACTTGCACAAGAAAAGCAAAATGACTCATCTTAGCATGAAAACTAAATCTAAAACATTAACGACGTCGTATCATTAGGGTGAAGTTTTCCAATAAACACGCTAGAAACTCAATTGATTCAGTAACTTGTTTTCCCTAATACAACTATTGAATTCTAACAATATCCTCCATTTTAAAAAATTCCTGACCCCAAGAATTAAATTTTAGAAATTTGTACCCCATTCCTCCCAAGTTGCAATTCTTCCTCTTCTTAGTCTCTTCTTATTCTAGAAAATATGGAAAACATTATGAATTTTTGCTGTAGTTGGAAGTGCAAGTTTATAGGCTACCTTTCCTATCTTTTGTTCCACTAGGTAGGGTAACCCATGCGTCCATTGCGATAGAATGACACAATGGCAGACACATGTTCCCCAAGGGAACTTACACAATAAAAGCAATATGACTCATCTTTTCATGAAAACTAAATCTAATACTTAAATGATGTTGTAGCATGATGGTTTAAACCTTTTTAATTGCATATCGCATCCCTAAGTATACATCCTTTTACCATTTGTATCTCAAGGTTTAAACTCTCATCCCGTTATCTAAAGTAATCTAAAGTACCGCTAAGTAATTATTCATGACTCTTTTGTTATTTCAGGCTAGAAAAATGATCGGAATTACCACGTGGTTGGTACAGGACGTATAAATACGGGTTGACAATATTTTTATATATTTGACCGTATAAAATAAACTTTAAACTATTTTAATATCAACCTTATACAAATAAAATACACCCTTCATCTTCAAATACCTAAATTATTTTTTTATCTTCTTCATCATTTAATATGCCCTCGCAAGTCATTCACGAAATTTGAAAATCTCAAACCAAAAATCCTAACTTATTCATCATCTTCTAATTTGGGATCACTGTAACACCCCCGAAATCGGGACAATTTCTCTCCCTGATCTTGTGCGTTGATATTATCCTGTTCTAGCTTTAAAACATTATTTAATGTTAAAATAGCTAAAAATGCGGAATAATTTTTTTTTCTTTCTTTCCATTAATTCATTCCCTGAATCGCAACCTTTACAATTCTTCTTTATACTAGAATCATATTTATTATATGATTTGTATAATCTGTGTAAACGTATTAAAAGATCAAGCCTCAATACTTCATATCTTTTCTATCAATGATTCATTTATTTTAAAATCATATCTATTCTCATTTCAGAATAAACATTTTTTTATCTATTCAACATTTCAAATTATACATAACTGTCAATTACTATTTGACAAAACTATCAATCATAAATTTATACCATTTCTAATTCAAGGAAATGTAATCATTTTGCACATTGTTCAATCTTCATCATCCGTATAGCAAGTAATATTGCCTAACATCATTAACCTGCAAAAAGATTGTGTTTGCAAGATTGATCTCGACATCCTAGTAAATTTAACAGTCTATCATGTTTCACATAGCACACAATTTCATATGCACTACATTTCCTTTAATATGCATATCCTCATGCAAAATATATTCTTTACTATGCATATCCTCATGCAACATATATTCTTTACTATGCATATCCTACATGCATCAATAATTCCTTACAAAGCATACATTCATGCATTATACATTTCTAATTTATCGAGTTACATCATACAACATGTGCTATCACGTCACATATAAATTGAGTTCCATAACTCAATTAACTTAGTCATATTTTGACTTTAACAATTCATAGAGCATGGTATGTAACTCACCACATAAACACATTTAATCCACAAACATAATAGAACTGAAAAACTTGCCTCAGTTCATAGTTCTTTATCTATATTATTCGCATCCAATAATTCTTTTTCTTCCAGAATGAACGGAGAGTGTCTTGACATTTTTCGAATGCCTCATCCATGCTTTTATGTGAATCTCTTATCTGTACTTTGTTAAACACAAAAATGAGCATAAATAACTATACCTCATATTCAAACAAAACTAGTTTTATAACAACACCTCTCTATATCAGTTTCCGAAAAACTTTTACATTCCTCTAGAATTTTTCGAGATTTTGGCTTAATATAGCCATAAGCTTGCAAAAAGTTTCAACAAGGCTTTTAGAATGCCAATATAGTGCATTTACATTTTATAAACCTTCTACAAGGTATTTACAGACTTAACATTCATCTGTATGTAAACTTATAGTTACATAATGCGTCTATGACCTCCTTTGTGTATTTATAGCTTAACTTTCTTTCACGAATTCTACACAATTATAGTCTTATATAACTTGTATAGTTATATATATTACATATCCCTATTGATCGCATCAATAGCTTCCATTCTTGTTTTTGAAAAACTTTAGCATACTTCCCAAATTTTTCATCCTTTTACTTGCCATAATCATTTAGTTTTGATAAACTTTGATGTGGTTTTAGTCTGTGTTACTCGGACTCTTCACTTTGCCCTGAAGTACCCGTGTCCGACACCGTGTCCAAAAATTGGATACTTCACTTGGATACTTCACTTTAGTGTAAAAAATTGGCAAAATTGAAAAGTACCCGTGTCGGATACCGTGTCCAACCGGACACTCCATCCGTGTCCGAGTAACACAGGTTTAGTACATGAATAATTCACAACTACAATTTAAAACCCACACATAGCTTAAAACATGAGTTTCATCTCTCTTATATCTCACTTAAGTATTCAAAATGAATACGAAATATATTCCATATATTATTTTCATTATATAATATATTTGGATAAATTATAGCTTTCAAATAGTTCATCCTTTACGCACAATAACCATTCTTCTCTTTATTAGAGTTTGGTATGATCGTAATATGTGAATACATTACAATTCTAAGTTATAACTCACTCGAAGCATAATACATGACATTCCATGTTCTTTGTACACAATCCAAATGTATAAGGGAAGTTTATAGTGTTTTTCATGTTTTAGGATAATTACAACTTGTTTGGGTAAGCTTATAATACCCATAATACTTTATAGTTTCATTTTCATATACTAATGCGTGAAATATTTTAACATCTCAAAGTAATACCAAAACAATCCCTTTTCTAGTAACCCTTTTTATTGCATTAGTAGTCTCATAGCCTGGCTTGGTTTGGCTTAGCAGCCCCTTGTTGTCTCTCTATGCCGGCAACCAAGCTTGGCTTGGGCCCGTGGGGCTCAGCTAAGCTTGGTGTGGCCTCACTGGGCCCTGCGGCCCCAATTATAGGCTAACAACACCTAGACTTGTGGCACTTCACCTTGTTAGCTTCTATCATATAAATTACTAATTCATTTAGATTGAATTGTAATTATACTATCTATTCTTTAATCTGATAATTATCCACCAAATAAGTTGTACATTGCATAAGCGATTTGACTCATTCATATATTCTGCACTACACTATGGAGTATTGATCATAAACATTAGAGTACAAGCTTATTTTTAAGAAAAAGCTGTAATCTGCAACAAACTGAACCATAGGATGAGTCCACCATATTATTGTATCTTCATATAATTTTCAATTTAATGTTCCAAAAGAGTGCCAAAGCATGCCCATTAACGATATACATGCTCATGCATCACAAATAAACTAAATTACAGGTCAAAAATATTTTTCACAAACACCATGAGCAAACCTTTATCATCCCCAACCTTTGGCCTATTATACTAGCCTTTAAACACCCAAAATTTAAGATAGATGTTGTTAAAAATATGCATGTACACTTTTCTTATTTAAATCACACACATTTAACTTTAATATATTTATTAAAGTTATTTACAATGTCATATTTTAAATATATTAGATTAACTCATTTTAGTCATTTATTAAAACCCATATAGCATTGTGTTCAAAACAGTCCCAAATAGAGCACAACAACTCAGCCGAAACAGCCATAGCAGGCAAACTACTGCAGCAACCAAAACATGGTCTCTGGTCACCTTTTCCATTTTCTAGTTCGCAACCCACAAGTCCAATGGAAACCAAAATTTAGCATGTTATAAACGGTATATCATAATATTTTTACAAATTATAACTTGGTGAATTCAGGCATTCTAAGTGGATTTAACAGAAGCCAAACAGCCCAGCCCGATCATTCGCAGCAGCATAGCGCAGCACACAGCAGCTGCTGCTGCTGCCCATTCTTCAGCGTCATAGCCAAACTACCTACTTTTCAAATTAATAACTTTCAAACCGTAAGTCCAAACGAAACCAATTTTGGATATATTGTAGACACCATAGTAGACTATATTTAGAAAATACAAGCCACCCATTTCAGATACTTTAAACAGCCCAAACAAAGCTCCAAAAATGCTCTGTCATAACAGTTTTTTAATTGTTTTCCAGCTTTACCATATCTCGCTAAAACAGTCATAACTAATTCGTTTCAAAACATTTTTAAGCGATTCTTGCGCCCACGCGAAGCTAACTTCCGGGGATACAACTCTTATTCAATAACCTTTCCCAAATTCTGCACTCATAATTCCAGAAAATTCTTGCAAGGGGACTGGCCCGAATCTGGAGAGTTTTGGACAGATTCGACACGCCTCCTTTGAAATATCATAACTTCTTGCTTGGAAGTCAGAATTAGTCTGTTCTAGAGTCTAAGGAAAGCTTATACAGTGTACTATAATATCCCAAAAGCTCAGAATTTTCTGGAAACATATACTAGACCTGAAATTGGCCTCAAGGTCAGCGGTCACCCTAGTTTTTCAATTAAACTCAAATGTTAGAAATTCTTTAAAACTTGTTTTGAACTTGATTTGATTCACTCAATCAACTTAGTTTACATTATAATACATATAAAAATGTAACCTAGCCCCAAGCTTTGCTTAATTCTCCATTTCAAGGCATTAAACCTCTTTGAGGTAATTTCTCAAACATCTTGAAGGCATGACTTAATTCCATAATTTCACAAGCTTTTAGTTATAACCCTTACCAAGAAATTCGTGGAAATTATTTCGTATTGTTCCAGAATTCATGAAACATCTTCATCACACCCATTCACATATTCGAACACAGCAATTTACTAACCATAAGACACTAATACTCTAATTTCTATGAATTTGACAGGTAAAGGTTAGATACCTCTTTGCTGGGTGTTTTGGTTGAATTGCTCTAATACTTCAATCTTGCTTCAAACTTGATTTTGATTCCTCTCTTTGGTAAGAGTTGCTCCAATTCTTCTTCAATTCCAGCTTGTAATTTCAGTTCCTTGGAAAAGTGTGGTGGAGTTTTGTGATTTTGGTAATTATGGAAGAGTGAAGGCTTAATCAATTTGGAAAAGGAAGAGCATGAAACGGGAATAAAGATAAATGTATATCTGAGAATTGATTTCGGGTATAAGCACTTTTAGGCTATTTCTCTCTCCCATTATCAAATATAAACTTGCTTAGTGTCATTCTAATGTTCTCAGGATATGCCACCTCCTGCTCTCCTAATGTGACTCAGCAGTCTATTTGACTCTTTATTAAATTCTCAGCACTTATTCCATATGCATATATGTACATTATTTATTTTACATTACACATATTACATTATACCCATAATTTAATTTATTCATTATAATAACATGTATTCCAATTAATAATCAAAATTGGATATTTATACATTTATAATATGAATAAAAATTACTCCACTAATTATGAAACTAAATTTTATAATAAAAATAAATTCTTATGATGGAACAAATCAATTCATATTTCTTTTCTATAAATTATTTTAGGCTTAAATATGTTTTACTACCCTAAACTATCTGACATATTTTATTTTGATGATTCACCTTTCAATTTTTTCAATTAAATGAGTAAACTATTAATTTTTTCCACTTATATCCATTTTCTGTTGACACATCAGAAATTGCTGACGTGGCACCCTGACTAGGCCATATCCAGCTGATGTGTATTTAAAAAATAATTTTTTTCACCATTTTGTCAATTTTAAGTTTTTAAAAAGGAGATAAAGTCGACAAAACACTTTTTATTCCACATTAAACCAAAACAAACAAATTCTCAGACAATCTTTCATCTCCGTTTCTTCCATTCTCAGACAAATTCTTAGAGATAGAAGCTCTCCATTCTCACCATCTTCATCTCTGCTGCTTCCTGCCTCCCGATCTCCTTGTCCCATTTTCTCTTCTTCTCCACTTCGGCCCACCATCTCCTCCTCTTCCTTTGCCATCACTATTACTTAGGTGCTATTTAGCGTTTCCGGCGACTAAGATCAAGAACTGCTAACGCCGAATCTAGCAATGGTTTCTTGGCAATTTGATGTTTTATATATATCTGTGATCTGTTTAAATCTGGTTTTTAGTTCATATTGCTTATCTTGTACATTAAATCAGATTCGTGCTGTTTTTCGACTATTTCCATAGTTTATTTATTTTTTATCAGTCTATTCATATGGATTTTCTACTGATCTACAGGAAGTACATATATATATATATATATATATATATATATATATATATATATATATATATATATATATCAGGAACCTACATTGTAAATGTTGGAATTTTCTGACAAAGTTTCGATTTATGATAAATATAGCAAGATTTGGCTGTTTTGGACTATTTAAATATAATAAATGAATTTAAAAAATTCCAGGAAAAATATATGTTCATAAGGGACCTATAATCTGTCGAAACCCAGAAAAGAAAGATTTTTGGAACAGATTTGGTATTTTTCATTGAAATGATTTAGTTATGAATAAATGAATTAAATATGTTATGTAATGTTAAAAATATGGAAAATAGGATTTTCGGACTTGGAAAACCTAAATAAGGTTTATACAGATTTTTGTTAGGGGTTTTGGTCATTAGTGATGAGATCTTATGTGTATGGTATTTTAAAATGATTAAATGAATTAATTAGTAAAGTGTAAACAATTAAAATAAATTGTTCAATAAATGATTAAAATATTTTTAGATGACTAATAATGTTAGATTAAGATATTATTAATTAATTAATAATATTTAGATTAAAATTAAATTAAAAAATTATTAACTGGTTAATAATATTAGTTAAGAATTAAAATATTATTAAATAATTAATAATATTAGTAAGTGATTAAAATATTATTAAAGAGTTAATAATATTTATAAATGATTAAGATATTATTATATGATTAAAGTGTGGCAAATATAATGATTTAACCATCGTAGTTGACAAGTTTTACTTAATACACTACTAAACTTTTAATTTTTCAAATTACGTCATTGAACTAATTATTATTTTAAAATTAAGTCATTCTGTTAATTTTGGCTTACGACCGTTAAGTCTTTTCCTACGTAGGCACGTGAAAAAGAAATTTTAAAAAAACAAAATGACATGGCCTATTCTTAGTTTCTTTCTCTCTCCTCTCCTCTACCTCTCCCTTCTTCATAAATATGAGTTGAATGATAGTTTTTCTACATTAGAAACCAATCCAATCCGGTCCACAGACCGGTCCAAGGTTTTATGACGAAAATTCCCAAAACCTCAGCCTCAGGGAGAGTTCAATTTGCTCTGCTGTGTGCTGGAAGGACATAAAAGAGTCTTTTTCTTTGGCTTCGAGGGCTTTACCTGCGATTCAAAATCTCTCCAAACAATTACACAAAGACACGAAACCCTTCAAGGGTCACGCCTTTAGCCTCATCCATCGAACAAAACCCTGGTAAGCAATCATTGAATTCTCAGTTCAGAGATTCCAACTTGTCATCAATATCTACTAGTCCTTCAAGTTACGGATTGAACCCATTAATCATCAATACATTTCTCAGATTCTCTCTTGGAAAAACTAGTTTTTGTTGCTAAACCAACATCTAAAAAAGCCTAAAGGATTACTTTGAATCCTCAATTAATTGTGAGTATTCTGCAAAATCAAGAAAATCCATTACTCTTTGAAATTTTATATATGGGTTTCAAATGCCTACTCGTTATTAGAAAAGAATCAGTCTATTCGGGGTGTTCTAGCTATAATATATGCCATATATCGGAAAGGTCCTGTTTTGTTATCAGCTTAATTGATTGAAGATATTAGAAGTTTTGGGTGTCGTGTTTACGGAGGATTTGGTTTGTATATTAATAGCTAGTTGGGGGAGGTTATGGCTGGTAAAGTATTGCGGTGAGGTTTTTGAACAAATTTTGTTTTTGGGTCTTTGTTCGACTATTAGGTTGTATAATGCAATGCAATGGCGGATATGGTTTTGGCTTTGACGGCGTCGCGGTGGAGGCGGAGGGTGGGGAGAGATCTGGGGAGGAGGGTTTGGGAATCTTCAGTACATGTGAGAGATTGGGGTGTAGGGAGAGATCTGGGGAAGAGGGTTTCGTACTAGAGAAGAACAAGACGAAGAGAGAGAATGTAAGAGGAAGATGATAAGGGAATAGGATTTGAGAAATATTTTGACAAAAGTACGTTTGAAGAATGGAGAGTCAGAGGGGAGGAGAGAGAAAGAAAATAAGAATTGGTTATGTCATTTTGTTTTTTTTTAACGTCCACGTAGGTAAAAATTTAATGGCTGTGAATTAAGAGTTCACAGAATGACTTAATTTTAAAATAATAATTAGTTCAATGATGTAATTCAAAAAATTAAAAGTTCAGTAGTTTATTAAGTAAAACTTGCCAACTACGATAATTAAATCATTAGGTTTGTCATTAAAGTGTTATTAATTGATTAATAATACTAAGAAGTGAATAAAATATTATTAAGATTAATGATATGAAATGAGTTTAAGATGATAGTAATATTATCAAGCTATGATAATATTACTAAGTACTTAATGTAAGATCTAATATTTATTATTTGGCTAAATGTTAGATAATATGTTATTAAAATAGTAATGTTATGAGATAAAGTATATTATGCTAATTGGAAGATCAATCTTAAAAGGTCTTTTCAATAAAGAGATTATAATAGATTGCGTAATAGTAATCGATGGGCAAGACAAGTTCCCTAACTCAAACTCGAGTTATTATATTTCAAGCATGCTAGTAGTTTAATTATTTACAATTATTCTACATCTTTGATTATTGATTCGCACTTGGTACAAGTTGCATATGTTCATCAAGTATGAAAGACTGATCACCTCCATTACTATAAGGTTCAGTTAAAATTGTTCATGATCATTGTTGATCACTTAACATTATTGGTTCAGTAATTCAATTATTGAAATTCTGATTCATGTTGTTTCACAATCATTATATTGATGAAAAATTGGTAGCTTATTTCTTTTCAATCATGATATATCTTCATTGCACTTAAACTTGCTGAGCAAAATAGTTGCTCACCCTTGCTATAACATGATAACATTTTCAAATTAAGACGAAGGCTCGGATAAAGACAGAGGTAAAGGCAAATTCCAAGATTAGATTATTATGCAGTTAGAACTATTAAATTATCTGATGCAAATGACATTGCAAATATTTAAAGTTATTGGAGGTATGTATTAAGTTAAGGTTGTTAACCTTGGGGATTATGTTGTAAAAATTTATTGTATAAACAATTTATGTTTATATCTTCCGCATTAGTTATAGATATGATGTATTGTGATGTACCAGGTCTGAGGTTCAAGAGACTCGAATTTGGGGGCATTATAGGAGTGATCATTCGGTTATAACCGAACCGAATAGGCTATTCGGTTATAACCGAATATCGAATTATCCGTAAATTTACTATCCGAAACACTAACCGAAATTTGAAACTAACCGAATTACCGAATACCGAATTACCAAATTGTACATTCAGGTATTCTGGTAATAACCGAAATGTTCTGTGTTTCTTTTATAGATCTAGCTGTGCATATAGAGGGGAATAAGCAGTGAACCTCAAAAAATCTAAAAAGTCAGCAGCCCTCCTCCAGTTTCTTAAACCAGAACTTCATGTGCAAGGAAGAAATAGAAGCATAAAACTTGATACTCCTGCAATCTGAACATCATCAATTTGTCTAGCTTCCACAACTAGAGAACCCATCTCTTCCATTACTAATAAAGACGCCAACAAGCTCAGCGTTACTGGTATCCCAAAATAATGTGGAAGAAGTAGAGAAGACGAATAGAGGGTGAAACAATAACATTAATAAGAGTAGTACTAATAAAGTAACAGCTGATTGGAGGGATCTTGATAAGTTTGTTGCTTCTCAGTTGAGTCAAGATCAGGAGGAAAAATTATTCAAACTCTCATCAGGTAATACATTCCCTCTCAATTCCTACTACTTTAATCTTCCTTTTTTCTTACTCCATCATTATCCACTTCATACATCCCCAATCTTAACAAACCCTAACCCCAATCTCCTCCCTTGTACAAAACTACATCAATTATGTGACGCCCCCAAAATAGGTATACAACACCCATTCTGAGTCGTCAAAATATATGGTACAAAAATAACTACAACTTTATTAATACAACATAAAAACTATGAGTTTAAATACAAATATTGTCATCTAGACAATATTCACACTCAAATAAGTCCTTATTACAATTATTGATACATTATTTTACAAAAATGGTGAGGACTACTAAAACAACTTTCTAGAACCTTCATTCCATACCCCGACTAGTACTCGCTACATTCTCGCCTCCTGGGAAAAAAAATGGAACAAAAAGGAAAATGGTGAACTCAACTAGCCCAGTAAAAAATATTATGATCAAGATAATATAGAACAAATTATCGTTAGTCTTCAACAGGGAAAAAATCTAATAGAATACAATAGACAACAAGTTTTAAATCAATATTCGCAGCGGAAATAATAATTCATTAGAAGAGTTAAATAGAGAATAAAATCCACTATATTCTATATATGAATTTAAAAGTCCATCGTCAATATTTTATCCCTGTAACATCAATCAACATATATCTGGAATCAAATATTCATCTTTGCACTACAGGCCAAAGATATTCATCAGTTGGTCATGTTCATCTAAACACATGTTCATCTTTGCACTACGGGCCAAAGATATTCATCAGAAATCATTCATCTTTGCACTACAGGCCAAAAATATTCAGTAATATCATCATTTAGGACTGAGGATGATGAAAAATATTTAAAAAAAACGAATCCAGTGAAACAAAATAACAAATATTAAAGATTCGTATTTCGGTTTATCCATGTCCAAAAATACCTCATAAATAATCATAGTGGAGTAAAATTCAAGAATGATCAAAACATGGATACAATTAAAGCTAGTATCCATAATAGATATTTTGAACAAAAAGAAGAAAATTTCATTTTTTTGGTGAATAGTGTTGTATTCGTGAATAGTGCCGTATACGTGAATAGTGCCATATACGTGAATAGTAACCCCGACACAAAAAGTTTTAAATTTGATAAAAAGTTCAAACTAGTATTTCGGCATAATGATATTGAAGAAAATAATATCATTTAAAAAGATAATAACATCTCTTACCTTGAAAAGACAGTACTTCTGACTGAATTACGGAATATAGTGTTAAAGGGAACTCGAACCGTATAGCAACACTCAAGGTATCAAAATACTCACAAGAATATGCTCGATAATATAGAGAGAGAAAGAGAGAGAAGATTTCAGTTTCTGGTGTGATGTTCAATTATAACCTAAGCATTCTATTTATAGGAAAATGC
This sequence comes from Panax japonicus, assembly GCA_020205505.1. Taxonomy (NCBI): domain Eukaryota; kingdom Viridiplantae; phylum Streptophyta; class Magnoliopsida; order Apiales; family Araliaceae; genus Panax; species Panax japonicus. The sequence continues at coordinate 7,020,035 of CM035100.1, forward strand.
TTAGAACACCAAAGCAGAAAATTTAATATAATAATATATTTATAAACAAAATTCACGCCCACCTCAAGACCATCTGAATTCAGCCATTTTGCACATGTTTAATGAGGCCCACAATGTAAAAAACGTTTTTCTTAAAAATAATAATTAAAACTTCCAAAAATCAATTATTTCGGAACTTCGGAACTTCAATAATTCATAATAAATAGACCTTTTATCAGAAAAATTTGAACCCTATGTCTTTTTCATAGGAAATTTCATTCTCTACAACTTTGTAAGTTTAAGTTTTTCCAAATTCTAAACAGAAACTGACCGAAATCCACAAACGGACGATTTTACAGGCTATAATCAAATTTCAGTCAAGAAATGGGCCCACGGACATGTTTAACATGTTTTAAACAACTTTTGCAGCAAAAATACTATTTCTCCTCATATACTCATATATCCCACATTCATTGTAAAAAATATCATTATTTATTATATTATAATAATATAATAAAATATTATTTTATCAAAAAAGATATAATATCGATTTTCAACAATTGTCATTTTAAAAATTTTCTTCATCTATATCCACATAAAATGAATATTTTCCTCATCATATAAATTAATAATTAATTATTCAAAAATAATATTACCGAATCACAATACCGACAACCAGGCAGTTTCCAGTAAAGAGGGGGCTTTTCAATAAGAATTTCTCCTTACTGGCACGCAATTAGGTGACCAAACCTCTCCTTAGACAGAACTTTCTAGACATTGCCAATAATGTTATCTAATAATATTATTCAGATAATATGAATTATTGCTTCGATAATGGAAAATACTGTGTAGTGACAATTATTGAAACAACAATAATATAAAATATCAACGCAACAATTATTGAATCAATACAATAAAATACTGAACAGTAATTACTGTAACAATTATTGAGTAGTGCCTTCTTACGTAAGAATCAATAATTGGTGCAATACCATGTGCTACTGTGCAACAACGCGTATTACTGTGTTTTAACCAACGGGTATTCCAACAGTATTAACGGTAACAACTACGCCGTTATTTATAAACAACTTATACTTGTCGTTTTCTTCATCCAATCACTTTCCGTTATGGGGCCCACACAAGGCTGCGCCGTCGTACGAATATTCCCCGACAGTAAGAATATTCCACGACCAAACGAATATTCTCCGATAAAAATGAATATTTTATAACCACTTGCTTATTTAAAATATTTGCGCATTTTACCCATAACTAACCACATTAATCAAATCAACCCTTACTATTTCAAAATAATAAATAGAGGAAATTTAATTTTATTTATGATAAGTTGGGGTCTTACAAATTACTCCTACAGAAATGCAAATCTGGGTTTGATAAGCCCCAATCTAGGTTTGCCATCGCCGTGACTCACTGCATCGTCGTGACCGTTGTAGGCACTAGTGGAAGTCTGGGTCTGGGTCCTAGGAGATGATGATTGATGAGTAATAAGAGTCGGTATATAATAAAGTAGTGGAGATGACTCATAGTCTATTTAAACTTTGTATACCACTGATGAGTCATATTAATAATATTATTATTTTTAATAAATAAACTTCGGTTATTCGGAATAACCTATTTTTTAAAACCTAAACCGAAATAATTCGGTTAAAAAAATTCGGTTCGGTTCGGTAATTCGATTTTATCCGTCTTTTGCTCACTTCTAGGGCGTTACATCCCCTTGCGCTATTTTTGAGTATTATGTATAATATAGGGTACAATAGGGCTGATCACCCCATGTACTCACCCCATGGTTCTAGAAGTTGTTTTAGTAGTCCTCACTATTTTGTAAAATAGTGTATCAATAATTGTAATGAGGACTTATTTAAGTGTGGATATTGTCTAGATGACAATATTTGTATTTAAACTCACAGTATCAGTGTTGTCGTATTTTGCACGATAATTGTATTAATAAAGTTGTAGTTTTTTCTGTACCATGTATTTGGCGACTCAAAATGGGTGTTGTATACCTATTTTGGGGGCGTCACACTTTGCATTGACAATAATGCACTCGTACCCGCATATTGATCTTCTACTCAATGTATCAGCTACTACGTTCGCTTTTTCATGATGGTATTGAATGGTATGATCGTAATCTTTCAATAGCTCAAGCCATCGTCGTTACCACGTGTTGAGTTCTTTTTGAGTGAAGAAATATTTGAGGCTTTTATGATCCGTATAGATCTCCACCTTCTCTCCATGCAGGTAATGCCTCCAAATTTTAAGCGCAAAAACGACAGCTGCCAACTCTAGATCATGAGTAGGATAATTCCTCTCATATTCTTTGAGCTATCGTGAGGCATAGGCTATGACTTTCCCATGTTGCATGAGAACACATCCTAACCTTTGCCTGAAGCATCACTGTAGATGACAAATCCCTCCGAGCCAGATGGTATTGTCAGAACAGGTGCTGAAATAAGCCTCCTCTTGAGTTCTTGAAAACTCTTCTCACATTCCTCGCTCTAACCAAATTTTGTATCTTTCCAAGTCAGCTGAGTTAATAGAGTAGTGATTCGAGAAAACCCTTCTACGAATCTCCGATAATAACCAGCTAAGCCGAGAAAGCTACGTACTTTGGTCACTGACTTAGGTTGTTCCCAGCTTTTAATTACTTCAATCTTTTCCGGGTCAACAGATATTCCATGATTTAATATCACGTGCCCAAGGAATACTACTTCCTCAAGCCAGAACTCGTATTTCTTCAACTTGGCATATAACTTATTTTTACGAAGCTTTTGGAGTATCAGCCTCAAGTGTTGTTCAAGATCTTCACAGTTTTTGGAGTATATAAGGATGTCATCAATAAAGACGACCACAAAGTGATCCAAATATTCCTTGAATACTCGGTTCATCATATCCATGAAGGCAGCAGGAGCATTAGTCAATCCAAAAGACATGACTAGTAATTGATCGTAATGCCCGTACCGAGTTCTGAAAGTAGTCTTTGGAATGTCATCAGTTTTAATCTTCAACTGATGATATCCGAAATGAAGATCAATCTTTGAAAAGAATTTGGCTCCTTACAACTGGTCAAACAGGTCATCAATGCGAGGCAACGGTGTAAGACCCCAACTTATTATAAATAAAATTGAATTTTACTTTATTCATTATTCTAAATTAATAAGGGTTAATTTGATATAATACTTTGGTTATGGGTGAAATGTGAAAATTTTTACAAAATAAACAAGTGGTTATAAAATAATCATTGTTGTCGGGGAATATTCGTTTGGTCGTGGAATATTCTTTTTGTCGGGAATATTCGTATGACGGCGCAGTCAATTGTGGGCCCCATAACGGAAAACGGTTGGATGAAAGAAAATGACAAAGATTGAGTTTTATAAATAACGGCGTAAATTGTTACCGTTAACACTGTTGGGTTACCTGGTGGTTAAAATACAGTAATAAGCGTGGTTGCACAGTAGCACACGGTATTGCATAGTATGGTTGAATTATTGATTCGTACGTAAGAAGGCACTACTCAATAATTGTTACAGTAATTATTGTTCATTATTTTATTGATTCAATAATTGCTGCGTTGATATTTATATTATTATTATTTCAATAATTATCACGGCACAGTATTTTCCATTATCAGATCAATAATTCATAATATTTGAATAATATTATCAGATAACATTATTGGCAATATCTAGATAGTTCTGTCTAAGGAGAGGTTTGGTCACCTAATTGCGCGCCAGTAAGGAGAAATCATTATTGGAAAGCCCCCTCTTTCCTGGGAACGGTCTGGTTGTCAGTACTGTGATTCTGTAATATTATTTTTGAATAATTAATTATTGATTATTATGATAAAGAAAATATTCATTTTATGTGGATATAGATGGAGAAAATTTTTAATATGACAATTGTTGAAAATTAATATTTTATCTTTTTCTGATAAAATGATTCATTTAAATATATTATTTTAATAATATATTAACGGTGATATTTTTACAATGAATGTGGGATATATGAGTATATGGGGAGGAAGAGTATTTTTGTGGCATTAAATGTTTAACACATGTTTTGTGTGTCGGTGGACACAATTCTTGACCGAAAATTGATTATAGACTGTAAAATCACCCGTTTGTGGATTTCGGATATTTTTTGTTGGGAAATTGGAAAAACTTTCTTTTACAAAGTTGTAGAGAATTCGATTTCAGGAAGAATGGATATAAAATTCGTATTTTTCTGATAAATGGCCTATTTTCTATGAATTGTTGAAGTTTCGGAGAATAAAATGATTTTTATTTAATATGGGTGGGACCCACTTTTTGGTTGGTGATTAATTCACATGTGGGCTGCTGGAATTTTTGGTTCAATTGTGGTGGCTTGGTTGGTGGAGTACGTAAGAAAGAAAATGAAAAAAAAATATAATTTTAATATTTTAGTCTCCTTTGGCGTTCTAGTATTTTCCTATAAATAGATGGCTAAGTTAGAATTGAAAATCATACCAGAAACAAAGTTTTCTCTCTTTCTCTCTCTCTCTCTCTATATTATCGAGCGTATTCTTGTGAGTATACTTTGAGTGTTGCTATACGGTGCGAGTTTCTGTCAGCACTATACCGAAATTCAGTCAGAAGTGCGGTTATTTTGAGGTAAGGAATGTTATTTCTTTCGCGAATGATATTATTTTCTTCAATATCATTATGCCAAAATATTGGTTGAACTTCTTATCAAATTTGGAACTTGTTGTATCGGGGTTACTATTCACGTATACGGCACTATTCACGAATACGACACTATTCACCGAAAAATAAAAAATTTTCTTTTTGTCCAAGAAGTCAATTTTGGCTACTATCTTTGATTGTATCCATGTTTTGATAGTTATTTTTGAATTCAGCTTCAAAATTGGTTATTATGGAGTATTATTGATCTTGGATAAAACTGTTATACGAATCCCTAATATTTGTCCTTCTATCTCACTGGATTCGTTCTTAAAAATATTTTTCATCATCCTCAGTCTTTAATGATGGTATTTGTGACGCCCCCAAAATTAGGTATACATCACCCATCTTGAGTCGCCAGATACATGGTACAGAATTCAAATACAACTTACTAATACCACTGTCGTGTACAATACGACAAAATATAACTGTGAGTTTGAATACAATTATTGTCTACTAGAGATCATACAAACTCAAAAGGAGTCCTCAATACAATTATTGTCACACTATTTAACAGAATAGTGAGGACGACTAATACTATTCTCTGGTCCATCACTCCGTTTCCCGACTCGTCCCAGCTATATTCTCATTTCCTGAAGAGAACAGTGAAAGAAAGGGTGAGCTCAACTAGCCCAGTAAGAAATATTATGACTAAGATAATGCAGAATAAATTATCATTAGCCTTCAACAGTGTTAAACTGATAAAATATAATAAACATCAAGTTTAACTGCAGCAGAATCAACAATCCATTAAAAGAGTCAAGTAGAAAATAAAATCTACTATCTTTTATGATTTAAAAGGTTTTTCATCACTGCTATAGCTGAGACTCAGCTTAATAAATATTCCACATCATCGAATCACCCCTGCACTACGGCCAAGGATATTCTTTAGTATCACGACCACAATTATTCATGCACTACGGGCCAAGAATATTTGTGTATTCATTAATGGTCATGATCAAGCCAACAACTGTCCATCAATGCACTACGGGCCAATGAGGATTTTTAATTTTTACATCATTTGTAATATTACGGTCATGATTACACCGAATAATCCCTGGTCATAATCATACCAAGTCTATCTATGCACTACAAGCCACAGATGACTTTCAACAAAATATAAACATGAGGATGATGACAATGATATAAGAATTCAATAAAAACAAGTTCAAGAATTATTTTATCCATAAATTATTAACGTCCAAATTGTCAATATGATACTGTTTTATAGTGTAAAATTCAAGAATGATCAGAAGAATATTTCCATGAAAGGATACTGGATGAAGCGCAAATATCAAGGATATTCCACTAATTTCATGGAGTATAGAAGTCAGAATTTTAATCAACTGAGTAATACAGAATACAATAACAAAAGATATCACCATGCATGCGATAGAGACCGCACAAACAGGTTATTTTGGCAGAATAATAATAACGGAACCAGGTTAAATTAAATTCACACCGACAGGATGTTCCAACAGAATAATAAATGCGGAATAATAAATGATGGAACCAGGTCCGACGTATAACACAGACAGGATATTCCGACAGAAATGTAAAGACGGAATAGTAAGTGGAACCAGGTCCGGCGTATAGCACAGACAGGATATTCCAACAGAAATATAAAGACCGAATAGTAAATGGATGTCACCAAGTATCGGGTATTCTGCGTATACAGGTTATTCCAACAGAATAACAATGAATGGAATAACATAAGGATTTCACCAAGTATAGGGTATACCGCGTATACAGGTCATGTATAGGGTATGCCACTTTTACAGGTTATTCCAACAGAATAACAAAGAATGGAATAACATAAGTTCTCTTCAAGAAGAAAGAATAACACCCCTTACTTTATTAGGAGATTAAATACTGCAGTAGTGTAGTAACCGAATACTCTTCTTCTTTCTATCTTATTCTCTATATACTTTCTCTCTCTATAGCTTGAACGAATTCGTGAAAAATAATGAAGCCCTAGGCCTCTATTTATAGAAGATTTATTACTATTTACGAAAGTATTTACTATTTACGAAGGTAATTACTATTGACGAAGGTAATTATTATTTACGAAGGTAATTACTATTTATGAAGGTAATTACTATTTACGAAGGTAATTACTATTTACGAAGGTAATTACTATTTACGAAGATAATTACTATTTACAAAGGTAATTACTATTTATGAAAGAGACTCTTAGATGATGACATATGGCCCCCCATAAATAATTAAACTTATCACAAACGTCTAATAATAGACTCTTTATATACATCAAGGATTGAATAAAAATTACCAGAAATCATTTTATTTTTAATCAACACATATTTAATCTTTTAACAATTATTAATCATTTATAACTTGTCGTCTCAATTATTGTTTAAATAATATAACATATTATACAGATGATACTGTGAAAATAATTGAATCAATAATATAAGAGATATGATGCAGCAATTACTGTAGCAATAATTGAGTATAGCTGAGTGACTTCTCACGTAAGCATCAATAATCAATACCGTGTGCTACTATGCAGCAACGCGTATTACTGTACTTTTACTACCGAGTAGTTCAACAGTTTTAATGGTAACACCTCCGCCGTTATTTTATAGAAAGATAACTTTGTCGTTTTCTAACTACGATAATACTTCCGTTGTGGGGTCCACCAATGATTGTGCCGTCGTACGAATATTCCCCGACAAAAAGAATATTCCCCGACCAAACGAATATTTTATAACAACTTGCGTACTTTTGCAAAATTTATAAATATTACCCACAACTATAACATTATATCAAATTTATTCCATAATATTCAAAAATAATAATTATAAAAAAAATTCATCTTTATTTATAAAAACTGGTGTCTTACAACCTCCCATTCTTATGAAATTTCGCCCTCGAAATTAGGGTACGTACCTGGTATGTCGAAGAGGTAAGGATACCTTGATTTCATTTCAGATTCTAACTCCCAAGTCATTTCCTCAACATCGTGGTTTCTCCACAAAACTTTGACTTGAGGTATAACCTTGGAGCGTAGAATATGTTCCTTCTTATCCAAGATTTGAACAGGAATCTCTTCATAAGTCAAATCTTCCGCTATTTCGTCCGGTTCTAACTCAATAATGTGGTTTGGGTCTTTCACATATTTGCGTAACATGGATATGTGAAAAACGTTATGAACACGAGACATACTTGGCGGTAAAACAAGTCTATGGGCCACAGTTCCTATTCGATCGAGGATTAAAAATGGACCGATGAATCGAGGATTGAGTTTTCCTCTCTTTCCAAATCTTGTAACTCCTTTCCATGGAGTAACACGTAACAACACATGATCTCCTATATTGAATTCCACGTCCTTTCGATGAAGATCAACATAACTCTTTTGTCGACTTTGTGAGGTTTTTATACGTTGTCGGATCGTTTGAATCTTTTCCTTAGTCATACGTACCAACTCTGGTCCCAACAACGTTGCTTCACCCACCTCATCCCAGCATACTGGAGAACGACACTTTCATCCATACAACGCTTCGAATGGAGCCATGCCAATACTTGCTTGATAATTGTTGTTGTAGGAAAACTCCACCAATGGTAAGAACTTGTCCCAACTTCCCTTGAAATCAAGGACACAGAGTCTTAATAGATCTTCGAGAGTTTGAAAAGTCCTCTCCGACTGTCCGTCCGTCTGAGGATGATATGCCGAGCTAAATCGTAAGTCTGTGCCCATAGCTTTTTACAAACTAACCCAAAATCGTGAAGTAAATCTTGGATCTCAATCAGAAACTATGGATACCGGCATACCATGCAGTCTTAAAATCTGGTTTATGTACATACGAGCAAGACGTTCAAGTGTATAAGTTTCTCGTATCGGTAAGAAATGAGCAGACTTGGTCAATCTATCAACAATGACCCAAATCGCATCTATGCCTTGAGAAACCTTAGGAAGACCGGTAACGAAATCCATGGTAATATGCTCCCACTTCCATTCTGGAATTTCAAGTGGTTGCAATGGACATTTTGGTACTTGATGCTCTGCTTTAACTCGTTGACAAGTTAGACACCTTGAGATAAACAACGCTATCTCTCTCTTCATATTGCTCCACCAAAATGTATGACGAATATCATGATACATTTTGGTACTCCCAGGATGGATTGCAAACGGTGTATTGTGCGCCTCCATCATGATTTTATACTTTAAATCAGGGTCGTTAGGAACACAAAGTCTGGAGTTGACTCGAAGTATTCCTTCTTCATCGATTCTTGCTTCCGGCATAGCACCCTCTTGCACTTTCTTTCTCATACGCATCAGCTCCAGGTCTGTAGCTTGAGCAGCTTTAACTTTATCGATTAAAGTCGGTTCTACTCGTATATTCGCCATCGTCACATGCGTCCCTGGAGTCTTTAACTCTATCTCCATCCTTTGCAAGTCACATAAAAAGGGTCCTTGCGTTGACAATATCGCACTCGTACTTGCATGTGATCTTCTACTCAATGCGTCAGCTACCACGTTTGCTTTTCCAGGATGGTATTGGATGGTATGATCATAATCTTTCAACAGTTCAAGCCAACGTCGTTGTCGCATGTTGAGTTCCTTTTGAGTGAAGAAATATTTGAGGCTTTTATGATCCGTAAAGATCTCCACTTTCTCCCCATACAAGTAATGCCTCCAAATTTTAAGTGCAAAGACAACAGCTGCTAACTCTAGATCATGAGTAGAATAATTCTTCTCATATTCTTTGAGTTGTCGCGAGGCATAGGCTATGACTTTTCCATGTTGCATGAGAACACATCCCAGCCCTTTGCCCGAAGCATCACTGTAGATGACAAATCCCTCCGAGCCAGATGGTATTGTTAGAGCAGGTACTGAAATGAGTCTCCTCTTGAGTTCTTGAAAACTCTTCTCACATTCTTCGCTCCAACCGAACTTTGTATCTTTCCGATTCAGCTGAGTCAATGGAGTAGCGATTCGAGAAAATCCTTCCACGAATCTCCGATAATAACCCGCTAAACCGAGAAAGCTACGTACTTCGGTCACTGATTTAAGTTTCTCCCAGCTTTGAATAGCTTTAATCTTTGCTGGGTCAACAGATATTCCATGATTTGATACCACGTGCCCAAGGAATGCTACTTCCTCAAGCCAGAACTCGCATTTCTTCAACTTGGCATAAAGCTTATATTCACGAAGCTTTTGAAGTGTCAGCCTCAAGTGTTGCTCATGATCTTCACGGCTTTTGGAATAAATAAGGATGTCATCGATAAAGACGACCACAAAGTGATCCAAATATTCCTTGAATACTCTGTTCCTCATATCCATGAAGGCAGCAGGAGCATTAGTCAATCCAAAGGACATGACTAGGAATTCATAATGCCCGTACTGAGTTCTGAAAGTCGTATTTGGAATGTCATCGGTTCTAATCTTCAATTGGTGATACCCGGAACGAAGATCAATCTTTGAAAAGAATTTGGCTCCTTGTAACTGGTCAAACAAGTTATCAATACGTGGCAATGGATACCTATTTTTGATGGTGACATGATTCAACTCCCGATAATCAATACAAAGTCGCATACTCTCATATTTCTTCTTCACGAATAGAACAGGAGCACCCCAAGGAGAAGTACTAGGACGAATAAAGCCAATGTCTAACAATTACTGCAGTTGGGTTTTTAATTCCTGAAGTTCAATAGGAGCCATTCGATATGGGGCTTTAGAAATGGGTTTTGTACCGGGTTCAAGGTCGATACAAAATTCAATCTCACGCTCTGGGGGTAGGCCAACAAGTCCTTCGGGGAATACGTCAGGAAATTCATTAACAATAGAAATATCATTCAAAACTGACGTATTTTTGTTTAAATCTGTGACATGAGCTAAGAAAGCTTAACATCCGTTTTTCAATAAACGAATAGCTTTATGGCTTGAGATGACCGTGATTGATTTTAATGGTTTGGTCGCTTGAATTCGCATAATAGGTTGATTAGGAATATGAAAGCTAACAACCTTACTGAAATAATCAATTTTTGCACGATGAATAGTTAACCAATCAATCCATAGAATCACGTCAAATGCAAGTATTTTCAATGAAATAAGATCTACAGGTAATGTGAGGGTACCGATTTAAACCAAACAAGACTTATAAATAGTTGATATAATGAAGGTTTCTCCCAACGGAGTTTCCACAGATAAGTCAAAGTCTAATTTCTTCGGAGAAAATTTAATCGATGAGCGCAAGTAGGAGAAATAAAAGAATGGATAGAACCGGTATCAAATAAAGTATAGATTTCGTTAGAGTTTATGATAAGCTTACCCGTGATGACCTCATTCGGGTTCCTTACTTTCTGGGAGGTCACAACAAACGCTCTCCCTTGCACTACCGGCTTTGACCTTTCTGGGACGGCCTTTGGTGCCTCCATCCTAGCTGAATTTGTCTTTGGTAAATGACAAAATCGGGCTAAGTGACCTTCTCTTCCATAATTATAACATGCTTTGGACGGCATCGCGCAATTTGGACTGATGTGTCCCTTCCCTCCGCATTTGAAGCATATGATGGGTGGTCTTTCTCCTTCCTTAACAACGGGTGCTGGTGCTAACGTCTTTCCATCATTGTTGAATCTTCTCTTCTTGAAATGTCCATTCTTATTGTTTTGGCCCTGATTACCACCGAAGTGGTAACCATTTCTGGCCTGCTGATTCCCTCCACGCTTGTTGTCACCGCTTCGATGACCACTCTCGCTGGTATTATAATTTTGCCGGCTGCTCTCTTTTAGTTGAGTTGACTCGTTATCGCGCTCCACTAACTGAGCCCTATTTACAACATCTGAATACAAACACAGTTTATAAGAAATAAGATGTTAACGTATCTCCGGCTTCAAACCTCTTAAAAACATTCGCGCCATTCTCTCTTCATTATCCACCAAGTGGGACTGCAAACCGTGATAACTCTGCAAATTTTGCCTCGTATTGTGACACGGTCATATTATTTTGTTCCAACTTAATAAACTCCACCTCCTTTATGTGGCGAATACTTTCGGAAAAGTATTTGTCATTGAACAGCTCCTGGAACTTTTCCCAAGATATCTTCAGTACAGCAGGTTGAGTACGTTTTATCGATTCCCACCAGTAATCTGCCTCTCCGCGCAATATAAAGGCGACAAAGGGAACCTTTTGCTCCTCGGAGCATCCCAAGACATCAAATATCTTGGTGATCTGCTTTATCCATGTTTCTGCCATAAGTGGTTTTGGTTCTCCCTTAAACTCCGGTGGTCCCAGCTCCTTGAACTGTTTAGCGGTGACCGGCCTGAGAGTTTCCCATGTTTCCATCTACGTTTTGGACAGGAGTCGCTTTCGCCTGCTGTTGCATGAATTGCATAAAACCTCTGAACATTTGATCATTCATCATTTGGTCAGTGTTGTTGTTTGCATGAGGATTGTCGCCTTCTTGATGCACATTATCCTGATTATTGATATGTGGTGAATCAACGATCGCCTGTGCTCCATTGCTATTCTCAACATTCTCAGATGTCATTTTCAGATACTGACACAAAATAAAGGTTAATTGACATATAACATAATATCTCTAAACTCTGACCAACCAATTTAAATACAAAATAAATTTAAGTAGGACATACTAGCAAAGGAATTCCTCGTCTCTCCTCTCCTAGTTCTAGTCTCACATCTTAGCCAGGGATCATATCCCTAAGCTCTGATACCAACTGTGACGCCCCCAAAATTAGGTATACATCACCCATCTTGAGTCGCCAGATACATGGTACAGAATTCAAATACAACTTATTAATACCACTGTCGTGTACAATACGACAAAATATAACTGTGAGTTTGAATACAATTATTGTCTACTAGAGATCATACAAACTCAAAAGGAGTCCTCAATACAATTATTGTCACACTATTTAACAGAATAGTGAGGACTACTAATACTATTCTCTGGTCCATCACTCCGTTCCCCGACTCGTCCCAGCTATATTCTCATTTCCTGAAGAGAACAGTGAAAGAAAGGGTGAGCTCAACTAGCCCAGTAAGAAATATTATGACTAAGATAATGCAGAATAAATTATCATTAGCCTTCAACAGTGTTAAACTGATAAAATATAATAAACATCAAGTTTAACTGCAGCAGAATCAGTAATCCATTAAAAGAGTCAAGTAGAAAATAAAATCTACTATCTTTTATGATTTAAAAGGTTTTTCATCACTGTTATAGCTGAGACTCAGCTTAATAAATATTCCACATCATCGAATCACCCCTGCACTACGGCCAAGGATATTCTTTAGTATCACGACCACAATTATTCATGCACTACGGGCCAAGAATATTTGTGTATTCATTAATGGTCATGATCATGCCAACAACTGTCCATCAATGCACTACGGGCCAATGAGGATTTTTAATTTTTACATCATTTGTAATATTACGATCATGATTACACCGAATAATCCCTAGTCATAATCATACCAAGTCTATCTATGCACTACAGGCCACAGATGACTTTCAACAAAATATAAACATGAGGATGATGATAATGATATAAGAATTCAATAAAACAAGTTCAAGAATTATTTTATCCATAAATTATTAACGTCCAAATTGTCAATATGATACTGTTTTGTAGTGTAAAATTCAAGAATGATCAGAAGAATATTTCCATTAAAGGATACTGGATGAAGCGCAAATATCAAGGATATTCCACTAATTTCATGGAGTATAGAAGTCAGAATTTTAATCAACTGAGTAATACCGAAAACAATAACAAAAGATATCACCATGCATGCGATAGAGACCGCACAAACAGGTTATTCCGGCAGAATAATAATAACGGAACTAGGTCAGGTGAAATTCACACCGACAGGATGTTCCAACAGAATAATAAATGCGGAATAATAAATGATGGAACCAGGTCCGGCGTATAGCACAGACAGGATATTTTGACAGAAATGTAAAGACGGAATAGTAAATGGAACCAGGTCCGGCGTATAGCACAGACAGGATATTCCGACAGAAATATAAAGACAGAATAGTAAATGGATATCACCAAGTATAGGGTATTCCGCGTATACAGGTTATTCCAACAGAATAACAATGAATGGAATAACATAAGGATTTCACCAAGTATAGGGTATACCGCGTATACAGGTCATGTATAGGGTATGCCACTTTTACAGGTTATTCCAACAGAATAACAAAGAATGGAATAACATAAGTTCTCTTCAAGAAGAAAGAATAACACCCCTTACTTTATTAGGAGATTGAATACTGCAGTAGTGTAGTAACCGAATACTCTTCTTCTTTCTCTCTTATTCTCTCTATACTTTCTCTCTCTATAGCTTGAACGAATTCGTGAAAAATAATGAAGCCCAAGGCCTCTATTTATAGAAGATTTATTACTATTTACGAAAGTATTTACTATTTACGAAGGTAATTATTATTTACGAAGGTAATTACTATTTACGAAGGTAATTACTATTTATGAAGGTAATTACTATTTACGAAGGTAATTACTATTTACGAAGATAATTACTATTTATAAATGTAATTATTATTTATGAAAGAGACTCTTAGATGATGACATATGGCCCCCCATAAATAATTAAACTTATCACAAACGTCTTATAATAGACTCTTTATATACATCAAGGATTGAATAAAAATTACCAGAAATCATTTTATTTTTAATCAACACATATTTAATCTTTTAACAATTATTAATCATTTATAACTTGTCGTCTCAATTATTGTTTAAATAATATAACATATTATACAGATGATACTGTGACAATAATTGAATCAATAATATAAGAGATATGATGCAGCAATTACTGTAGCAATAGTTGAGTATAGCTGAGTGACTTCTCACGTAAGCATCAATAATCAATACCGTGTGCTACTATGCAGTAACGCGTATTACTGTACTTTTACTACCGAGTAGTTCAACAGTTTTAACGGTAACACCTCCGCCGTTATTTTATAGAAAGATAATTTTGTCATTTTCTAACTACGACAATACTTCTGTTGTGGGGTCCACCAATGATTGTGCCGTCGTACGAATATTCCCCGACAAAAAGAATATTCCCCGATCAAACGAATATTTTATAACAACTTGCGTACTTTTGCAAAATTTATAAATATTACCCATAACTATAACATTATATCAAATTTATTCCATAATATTCAAAAATAATAATTATAAAAAAAATTCATCTTTATTTATAAAAATTAGGGTCTTACAGTATTATTGAATATCTTTGGCCTGTAGTGCAAAGATAAATGATTACTGATGAATATCTTTGGCCCGTAGTGCAAAGATGAACAGGTGTTGAGATGAACATGACCAACCGGTGATATAAATGAATATCTTTGGCCTGTAGTGCAAAGATGATTAAAGATGTATATTGATTGTTGTTACATGGATAAAATATTGATGATGGACTCTTAAATATTATAAGATAGTAGAATTCATCCTATACGTGACTCTTCTAATGGATTACTGTTTCCGCTGTAGTTGTTGATCTAAAACTTGTTGTCTATTGTATTCTATCAGATTTTTCCCTGTTGAAGACTAACGATAATTTGTTGTATATTATCTTAGTCATAATATTCTTTACTGGGCTAGTTGAGCTCACCCTTTTTCTTTTTGTTCCATTTTTCTTCTCAGGAGGTGAGAACATAGCAGGATCGAGTCGGGGTATGGAGTGAGGTTTCTAGGAAGATGTTATAGCAGTCCTCACTATTTCTGTAAAATAATGTTTGAATAATTGTAATAAGGACTTATTTGCGTGTGAATATTGTCTAGAAGACAATATTTGTATTTAAACTCACAGTATGTATTGTCGTATTTCACACAATATTTGTATTATTGAAGTTATAGTTTGCTTTATGTACCATGTATTTGGCGACTCAGAATGGGTGTTGTATACCTGTTTTGGGGGTGTCACAGTTGGTATCAAAGCTTAGGGATATGGTCTCTGGCGGAGATCGGGGAATAGAACTAGGAGATGAGAGATGAGTAAATCCTTTGCTAGTGTGTCCTACTAAGCTTATTTGTTGGTTGGTCATAATATAGGGATATTATGTGATATGTTTAATTAACCCTTGTTTTATGGCAGTATTTAAGAATGGCTGCTGAGAACGTTAACAATGGAGTGTACAAGACTGTGGAGCAACCTTTAGTCACAAACCAGGAGAACGTACAACAGGAAGACAATATTCCGCCTGTAAACAACGTTACTGAGCAAACGATGAATGATGGAATGTTTAGGAGCTTTTTGCAGTTCATGCAAAATCAGACGAGGGAGACTCGTGTGCAAAATACGGGTGGAAATGATGGCAACGCGCGATCTGTCACAGCTAAGCAGTTTAAGGAGTTGGGACCACCAGATTTCCATGGAAAGCCGGATCCGATCAAAGCAGAAACGTGGGTCAAGCAAATTACCAAGATATTCGATGTCTTGGGGTGCACGGAGGAACAGAAGGTTCCATTCGCCACCTTTATGTTTCGTGGTGAAGCAGATTACTGGTGGGAATCTGTGAAGCGTACCCAACCAGATGCACTCAACATGTCTTGGGAATGATTTCAAAAACTTTTCAATGACAAGTACTTTCCTGAAAGTATTCGTCATATGAAAGAGGTAGAATTTATTAGACTCGAACAGAATAACATGACGGTGTCTCAATACGAGGCAAAGTTCGGATAGTTATCCAGGTTTGCACCTCATTTGGTAGAGAATGAGGAACGAATGACGAGGATGTTTCTGAGAGGTTTAAAACCCGAGATTCGGCAATAACTTATTTCTCATAAATTTTCTCTGTATTCAGATGTTGTAAACTGGGCTCAGTTATTAGAGCGAGATAGTGAGTATACTCAACCGAGGGACCACAACCAGGGACAAATCGGAGACAACAGTCATCAGAACGATGATAACCAGCGAGGAAGGAAGAATACGGACAAAGGCGGTAACCACTTAGGTGGTAATCGTGGCCATGATAATAGAAGAGGTGACTCAAGTGGAAATTTCAGAAAGAGGAGATTCAACAACGACGGAAAGACATCAGCAGCAGCACCAACAATAAATTCTAGGGGAGGAGAACGACCGCCAGTTAGACGTTACAAATGCGGGAAGGAGGGACATATCAGTCCAAACTGTCCACAACAATCCAAGGTATGTTACAACTGTGGAAAGGAAGGCCACATCACTCGAGATTGTACTATAGTGAAACCAAGTTCAGCGGGAGTGGTGATTCCAAGGGCTGTCCCGGATAAGTCGAAGTCAGCGGTTCCTGGAAGAGCGTTTGGCGTGACTAGCCAAAACGTGAGGAACCCAAACGAAGTGATCACGGGTAAGCTAATCTTAAATTCTTGCGAAGTTTATACCTTACTAGATACCGGTTCTACCCATTCTTTTATCTCTCCTGCTTGTGCTCAACGTTTAAACTTGACTCCGGAGAAATTAGATTTTGATTTATCTGTTGAAACTCCATTGGGTGAAACCTTCGTTACATCTACAGTTTACAAATCTTGCATGATTCAAGATGGCACTATCACATTACCTGTTGATCTTATCTCTTTAAAGATACTTGCTTTTGATGTAATTTTAGGAATTGATTGGTTAACCACTCATCATGCCAAAATTGATTGTTTTCGTAAGATTGTTAGTTTTCATATTCCTAACCAACCTGTCATACGAATTCAAACCACTAAAATCAGTCACTGTCATATCAAGCCACAAAGCTATTCGTTTATTGAAAAACGGATGCCAAGATTTCTTAGCCCATGTTATGGATTTGAACAGAGACAAGTCAGATTTGAATAATATTTCTATTGTTAAAGAATTTCCTGATGTATATCCCGAAGAACTTCCCGGTCTACCCCTGAAATGTGAAGTTGAATTCTTTATTGATCTTGAACCGGGTACAAAACCCATTTCTAAAATCCCATATCGAATGGCTCCTATTGAACTTCAGGAGTTAAAAGTCCAACTACAGGAATTGTTAGACATCGGTTTCATTCGTCCTAGTACATCTCCTTGGGGTGCTCCTGTTTTATTCGTAAAGAAGAAATATGGGAGTATGCGACTTTGTATTGATTACCGGGGAATTGAACCATGTTACCATCAAGAATAGGTATCTGCTACCTCGTGTTGATGACCTGTTTGACCAGTTGCAAGGAGCACAATTCTTTTTAAAGATCGATCTTCGTTCTGGATATCAACAGTTGAAGGTTAAAACTGAGGATATTCCGAAGACTACCTTCAGAACTTGGTACGGGCATTATGAATTCCTAGTCATGTCTTTTGGATTGACTAATGCTCCTGCGGCTTTCATGGATATGATGAATTGCGTATTCAAAGAATATTTGGATCAATTCGTTATTGTCTTTATTGATGACATCCTCATCTGTTCCAAAAGCCGTGAAGATCATGAGCACCATTTGAAGCTAGTACTTCAAAGACTTCGTGAACACAAGCTTTATGCCAAGCTGAAGAAATGCGAGTTCTGGCTTGAGGAAGTAGCATTCCTTGGGCACGTGGTGTCAAAACATGGAGTATCTGTGGACCCGGCGAAGATTGAAGCAATACAAAGTTGGGAGCAACCAAAGTCGGTGACCAAAGTGCGTAGCTTTCTGGGCTTAGCTGGTTATTATCGGAGATTCGTGGAAGGATTTTCTCAAATCGCTACTCCGTTAACTCAGCTGACTCGGAAGGATGCAAAATTCGTATGGAGCGAGGAATGTGAGAAGAGCTTCCAAGAGCTCAAGAGGAGACTCATTTCGGCACCTGTTCTGACAATACCATCTGGTTCGGATGGATTTGTTATTTACAGCGATGCTTCTGGCAAGGGGTTAGGATGTGTTCTCATGCAACATGGGAAAGTCATAGCCTATGCCTCACGACAACTCAAAGAATATGAGAGGAATTATCCTACTCATGATCTGGAGTTGGCAGCAGTCGTATTCGCGTTGAAGATATGGAGACACTACTTGTACGGGGAGAAAGTGGAGATTTATACGGACCATAAAAGCCTCAAATATTTCTTCACCCAAAAATAACTCAATATGCGGCAACGACGTTGGCTTGAGTTGTTAAAAGATTATGATCACACTATTCAATATCATCCTGGAAAAGCGAACGTAGTAGCTGACGCATTGAGTAGAAGATCATATGCGAGTATGAGTGCAATATTGTCAACGCAAAGGCCCATTTTGTATGACTTGCAAAGGATGGAGGTAGAACTAAAGACTCCAAGGACCCACATGATGATGGCGAATATACGAGTAGAACCGACTTTAATTGATAAAGTTAAAGCTGCTCAAGCTACGGACCTGGGCCTGTTACAAATGAAGAAGAAAGTGCAAGAAGGTGTTATTCTAGAAGCAAGAATCGATGAAGAAGGAATACTTCGAGTCAACTCTAGACTTTGCGTTCTGAACGATTCTGACTTGAAGCGTAGAATCATGATGGAGGCACACAACACCCCGTTTGTAATTCATCCTGGGAGTACCAAAATGTATCATGATATTCGACACATATTTTGGTAGGAAAAATATGAAGAGAGAGATCGCGGAGTTTATCTCGAGGTGTTTAACTTGTCAACGTGTAAAGGCGGAGCATCAAATGCCAAAAGGTCCATTGCAACAACTTGAGATTTCGGAATGGAAGTGGGAACACATTACAATGGATTTCATTACAGGTCTTCCCAAGGTTTCTCAAGGTATAGATGCGATTTGAGTTATTGTTGATAGATTAACCAAGTCCGCCCATTTCTTGCCAATACGTGAGAATTATTCCCTTGAACGTCTTGCTCGTATGTACGTGAATGAGATTGTGAGATTGCATGGCATGCCAGTATCCATAGTTTCGGATTGTGACCCAAGATTCACTTCAAGATTTTGGGATAGCTTACAGAAAGCTATGGGCACGGACTTACGATTCAGTTCAGCATATCATCCTCAAACGGACGGACAATCATAGAGGACTATTCAAACCCTCGAAGATCTATTACGACTTTGTGTCCTAGATTTTAAAGGAAGTTGGGATAAGTACTTGCCACTGGTGGAATTCTCCTACAACAACAGTTATCAAGCAAGTATAGGCATGGCTCCATTTGAGTCATTGTATGGACGAAAGTGTCGATCTCTAGTATGCTGGGACGAGGTGGGAGAAGCAACGTTGTTGGGACTAGAGTTAGTACGCATGACTACAGAAAAGATCAAAATGATTCGACAACGTATTCACACTTCACAAGATCGACAAAAGAGTTATGCTGATCTTCATCGAAAGGACGTGGAATTTAATATTGGGGATCATGTACTGTTACGTGTTGCTCCATGGAAGAGAGTTACAAGATTTGGAAAGAGAGGAAAGCTCAATCCAAGATTTGTTGGTCCATTTGAGATTCTTGACCGAATAGGAAATGTGGCTTATAGACTCGCATTACCTCCAAGCATGTCTCGTATTCATAATGTTTTTCACGTATCTATGCTTCGTAAATATGTGAAAGACCCGAACCACATTATTGCGTTAGAACCAGATGAGATAGCTGAAGATTTAACATACGAGGAGATACCTGTTGAGATTTTGGATAGGAAAGAGCATGTCTTACGCACGAAGGTTATACCACAAGTTAAGGTTTTGTGGAGAAACCATGCAATTGAGGAAATGACATGGGAGTTGGAATCGGAAATGAAAGCGAGGTACCCTCACCTGTTCGAAACACCAGGTACGTACGTCAATTTCGAGGACGAAATTTTATAAGGAGGGGAGGTTATAAGACCCCAACTTATTATAAATAAAATTGAATTTTCCTTTATTCATTATTCTAAATTAATAAGGGTTTATTTGATATAATACTTTGGTTATGGGTGAAATGTGAAATTTTTTACAAAATAAACAAGTGGTTATAAAATAATCATTGTTGTCGGGGAATATTCATTTGGTCGTGGAATATTCTTTTTGTCGGGAATATTCGTACGACAGCACAGTCAATTGGGGGCCCCATAACAGAAAACGGTTGGATGAAAGAAAACGACAAAGATTGAGTTTTACAAATAACGGCGTAAATTGTTACCATTAACACTTTTGGGTTACCTGGTCAGTTAAAATACAGTAATACGCGTGGTTGCACAGTAGCACACGGTATTGCACAGTATGGTTGAATTATTGATTCGTACGTAAGAAGGCACTACTCAATAATTGTTACAGTAATTACTGTTCATTATTTTATTGGATTCAATAATTGCTGCGTTGATATTTATATTATTATTGTTTCAATAATTATCACTGCACAGTATTTTCCATTATCAGATCAATAATTCATATTATTTGAATAATATTATCAGATAACATTATTGGCAATGTCTAGAAAGTTTTGTCTAAGGAGAGGTTTGGTCACCTAATTGCGCGCCAGTAAGGAGAAATCCTTATTGGAAAGCCCCTTCTTTCCTGGGAACGGCCTGGTTGTCAGTACTGTGATTCTGTAATATTATTTTTAAATAATTAATTATTGATTATTATGATAAAGAAAATATTCATTTTATGTGGATATAGATGGAGAAAATTTTTAATATGACAATTATTGAAAATTAATATTTATCTTTTTCTGATAAAATGATTCATTTAAATATATTATTTTAATAATATATTAACGGTGATATTTTTACAATGAATGTGGGATATATGAGTATATGGGGAGGAAGAGTATTTTTGTGACATTAAATATTTAACACATGTTTTGTGTGTCGGTGGACACAATTCTTGACCGAAAATTGATTATAGACTGTAAAATTACCCGTTTGTGGATTTCAGATATTTTCTGTTGGGAATTTGGAAAAACTTTCTTTTACAAAGTTGTAGAGAATTCAATTTCAGGAAGAATGGATATAAAATTCGTATTTTTCTGATAAACGATCTATTTTCTATGAATTATTGAAGTTTCGGAGAATAAAATGATTTTTATTAAATATGGGTGGGACCCACTTTTTGGTTGGTGATTAATTCACGTGTGGGCTGCTGGAATTTTTGGTTCAATTGTGGTGGCTTGGTTGGTGGAGTACGTAAGAAAAAAAATGAAAAAAAATATAATTTTAATATTTTAGTCTCCTTTGGCGTTCTAGTATTTTCCTGTAAATAGAGGGCTAAGTTAGAATTGAAAATTACACCAGAAACAAAGTTTTCTCTCTTTCTCTCTCTCTATATTATCGAGCGTATTCTTGTGAGTATACTTTGAGTGTTGTTATACGGTGTGAGTTTTCTGTCAGAACTATACCGAAATTCAGTCAGAAGTGCGGTTATTTTGAGGTAAGGGATGTTATTTCTTTCGCAAATGATATTATTTTCTTCAATATCATTATGCCAAAATATTGGTTGAACTTTTTATCAAATTTGGAACTTGTTGTGTCGGGGTTACTATTCACGTATACGGCACTATTCACGAATACGACACTATTCACCGAAAAATAAAAAAATTTCTTTTTGTCCAAGAAGTCTATTTTGGCTACTATCTTTGATTGTATCCATGTTTTGATCGTTATTTTTGAATTCTGCTTCAAAATTGGTTATTATGGAGTATTATTGATCTTGGATAAAACTATTATATGAATCCCTAATATTTGTCCTTCTATCTCACTGGATTCGTTCTTAAAAATATTTTTCATCATCCTCAGTCTTTAATGATGGTATTATTGAATATCTTTGGCCTGTAGTGCAAAGATAAATGATTACTGATGAATATCTTTGGCCCGTAGTGCAAAGACGAACATGTGTTGAGATGAACATGACCAACCGGTGATATAAATGAATATCTTTGGCCTGTAGTGCAAAGATGATTAAAGATGTATATTGATTGTTGTTACAGGGATAAAATATTGATGATGGACTCTTAAATATTATAAGATAGTAGAATTCATCCTCTACGTGACTCTTCTAATGGATTGTTGTTTCCGCTGTAGTTGTTGATCTAAAACTTGTTGTCTATTGTATTCTATCAGATTTTTCCCTGTTGAAGACTAACGATAATTTGTTGTATATTATCTTAGTCATAATATTCTTTACTGGGCTAGTTGAGCTCACCCTTTTTCTTTTTATTCCATTTTTCTTCTCAGGAGGTGAGAACATAGCAGGATCGAGTCGGGGTATGGAGTGAGGTTTCTAGGAAGATGTTTTAGCAGTCCTCACTATTTCTGTAAAATAGTGTTTGAATAATTGTAATAAGAACTTATTTGCATGTGGATATTGTCTAGAAGACAATAATTGTATTTAAACTCACAGTATGTATTGTCGTATTTCACACGACATTTGTATTATTGAAGTTGTAGTTTGCTTTATGTACCATGTATTTGGCGACTCAGAATGGGTGTTGTATACCTGTTTTGGGGGCGTCACAAACTGGGTACCTATTTTTGATAGTGACATGATTCAACTCCCGATAATCAATACAAAGTCGCATACTTCCATCTTTCTTCTTCACGAATAGAATAGGAGCACCCCAAGGAGACGTACTAGGACGAATGAAACCGATGTCTAATAATTCCTGCAGTTGGGTTTTTAACTCCTGAAGTTCAATAGGAGCCATTCGATATGGGGCTTTGGAAATGAGTTTTGTACCGGGTTCAAGGTCGATACCAAACTCGATTTCACGCTCCTAGGGTAGGCCGGGAAGTTTTTCGGGGAATACATCAGGAAAATTATTAACAATAGAAATATCATTCAAATCTGACGTATTTTTGTTTAAATCTGTGACATGAGCTAAGAAAGCTTGACATCCGTTTTTCAATAAACGAATAGCTTTATGGCTTGAGATGACCGTTATTGATTTTAATGGTTTAGTCGCTTGAATTCACATAATAGGTTGATTAGGAATATGAAAGCTAACAACCTTATGAAAACAATCAATTTTAACATGATAAATAGTTAACCAATCAATCCCTAGAATCACGTCAAATGCAAGTATTTTTAAGGTAACGTGCGGTTACCGATTTGAATCAAACAAGACTTATATACATTGGATGTAATGAAGGTTTCTCCCAACGGAGTTTCAACAGATAAGTAAAAGTCTAATTTATCCGGTGTTAAATTTAAAAGTTGAGCGCAAGTAGGAGAAATAAAAGAATGGGTAGAACCGGTATAAAATAAGGTATATACTTCGTTAGAGTTTATGATAAGCTTACCCGTGATGACCTCGTTCGGGTTCCTTGCTTTCTAGGAGGTTACGAACAAACGCTCTCCCTTGAACTATCGGTTTTGACTTTTTTGGGACGGCCTTTGGTGCCTCCATCCCAGCTGGACTTATCTTTGGTGCACGACAAAATTGGGCTAGGTGACATTCTCTTCCATAATTATAACACGCTTTGGACTGCATCGCGTAGTTTGGACTAATGTGTCCCTCCCCTCCGCATTTGAAGCATATGATAGGTAGTCGTTCTCCTTCCTTAACAATGGGTGTTGGTGCTGACGTCTTTCCATCATTGTTTAATCTACTCTTCTTGAAATGTCCATTCTTATTTTCTTGGCCATGATTACCACCGAAGTGGTTACTATTTCTGGCATGTTGATTCCCTCCACGTTTGTTGTCACCGCTTCTATGACTGCCACCACTGGTATTATCATTTTGCCAACTGCATTCTCTTGGTTGGGTTGACTCGTTATCGCGCTCCAATAACTGAGCCCTATTTACAACATCTGAATACAAACATGGTTTATGAGAAATTAGATATTGACGTATCTCGGGTTTCAAACCTCTTAGAAACATCCGCGTCATTCTCTCCTTATTATCAACCAAGTGAGACGCAAACCGGGATAACTCAGTAAACTTAGCTTCGTACTGTGACACGGTCATATTGTTCTACTCTAACTTGATGAACTCTACCTCTTTCATGTGACGAATACTCTCGGGAAAGTACTTGTCATTGAATAGTTCTTGGAACTTCTCCCAAGACATCTTCAGTGCGGCAGGTTGAGTACGCTTTACCTATTCCCACCAGTAATCCGCCTCTCCTCGCAACATAAAGGTGGCAAAGGGAACCTTTTGCTCCTCGGAGCATCCCAAGACATCAAATATCTTGGTGATCTGCTTTATCCATGTTTTCGCCTTAAGTGATTTTTATCTCCAATAAACTCCGGTGGTCCCAGCTCCTTGAACTGTTTAGCGGTGACCGTCTGAGAATTTCCAGTGTTTCCACCTACATTTTGGATAGGAGCCGCTCTCGCCTGATGTTGCATGAATTACATAAAGCCTCTGAACATTCCATCGTTCATCATTTGGTCAGTGTTGTTATTTGCATGAGGATTGTCGCCTTCCTGATGCACATTATCCTGATTATTGATTTGTGGAGACTCAACGGTCTCCTGTGCTCCATTGATATTCTCAACATTCTCGGATGTCATTTTCAAATACTGCCATAAAACAAGGGTTAATTGACATGTAATATATTATCCCTATACTCTGGCCGACAAATTAAATACCAAATAAACTTAGGTAGGTCATACCAGCGAAGGAATTCTCTATCTCTCCCCTCCTAGTTCTAGTCTCACATCTTAGCCAGGGATCATATCCCTAAGCTTTGATACCAACTCTGACGCCCCCAAAATAAGTATACATCACCAATCTTGAGCCGCCAAATACATGGTACAAAATTCAAATACAACTTAATTATACAACAGTCGTGTAAAATACGACAAAACATAATCTAAGAGTTTTAATAAGAATATTGTCATCTAAACAATATCTGCACTCAATGGAGTCCTCATTACATATATTGTCACATTATTTTATAGAATAGTGAAGACTACTAAAACAATCATCTGGACTGTCAATCCGTTCCCCGACTCATCCCAGCTATATTCTCATTTCCTGAAGAGAACAGTAAAAGAAAGGGTGAGCTCAACTAGCCCAGTAAGAAATATTATGACTAAGATAATGTAGAATAATTTATCGTTAGCCTTCAACAGTGTTAAACTGATAAAATATAACAAAAATCAAGTTTAACTGCAGCGGAACAAGCAATCCATTAGAAGAGTCAAGTAGAGAATAAAATCTATTATCTTCTATGATTTAAAAGGTTTTTTATCACTTTTATCGCTGAGACTCAGCTTAATAAATAAACCACATCATCCCTACACTACGGCCAAAGATATTCATTAGTATCACGACCATAAATTATCCATGAACTACGGGCCAAGTATATTCGTGTATTCATCAATGGTCATGACCATGCCAACAACTGTCCATCAATGCACTACAGCCAATGAGGACTTTAACCACATCATTTGTAACATTACGGTCATGATTATACCGAATAATCCCTTGTCATAATCATACCAAGTCCATCTATGCACTACCGGCCACGTATGACTTTCAACATATTATAAACATGAGGATGATGACAATGATATAAGAATTCAATAAAACAAGTTCAAGGATAAATTTTTAAAGATTTATAATTTAATTTATCCAGAAATCAATAATGTCCAAATTGTCAACATGATACTGTATTTTGGAGTAAAATTCAAGAATGCTCAGAAGAATATTTCCATGAAAAGATATTGGATGACGCGCAAATATCCAGGATATTCTACTAATTTCATGGAGTATAGAAGCCAAAACTTTAACCAACTGAGTATAATAGAATATATGAAACTGCAAATGGATTTTTGCCCGCCATGCGATAATCCACGTAGACAGATCATTTACACAATTTAATAAGGAATGAGTACGAAGGATCATTCACCATGCATGCGATAGATCGCACAATCGGGTTATTACAACAAAATAATAAAGAATGGAACCAGGTCATGCGTAATCCGCATAGACAGGATATTCCAACAGAATAATAAAGAATGGAATAACAACAGAATTCATCAGGCCTGCGATAGACCGCAGAGACAGGTTATTCCAACAGAATAATAAAGAATGGAATAACAACAGAATTCACCAGGCATGCGATAGACCACACAGACAGGTTATTCCAACAGAATAATAAAGAATAGAATAACAACCCGTACGAGATTTGAAAGAAAATAATTCTCTTCATGAATACGAAGGAATAATACCTTAGAAGAAACCGGATACTGGAATAGTGAGGTAACAGACTTCTTTTCTTCTTTCTCTCTATAATTTCTCTCTATAATAATTGCTCTTGTGAAACTTAGTGAATTGGTGAGAATGAAAGAAGAATGAGCTTCTATTTATAGGAAAATATAGTTTTGATAATTGCACATTTTGGGACTCGAAATATTACAGTATAATATCTTCCTCTTTTTCTTCATTTTTAATTTAGCCCTGCAAGTATTATCAAACTTGCATCACCTCCCCTAACAGTAAATAATGTGAATTAATAGTTCATTTATGTGACTTAATAGTATAATCATGTGAAAATACTAATTACAGTATAGTACCTTCATCTATATCTCCATTTTTAATTTAGTCATGAAAGTATTATCAATTTTGCACCACCTCCCCTAATAGTAAATAATTTGAATCAATAGTACACACATGTGAATAAATAGTTATAAGCATGTGAAATAATAGCAATTAATTTCTCATTTATCCGATTAATTACCTGATTGGTCAATATAACCTCCATACATCAATTATTATCAAAATAAATGTCTATTTCCACTAATACTAATAATTCCAACACAATGAAACTATCAATTTTATCTTTAATCAACATGAACTTATTCATCATTAATATTATAACTCACAATATTTAACAATCAGGTCGTTCCCAGGAAAGAGAGGGCTTTTCGATAAGGATTTCTCCTTATTGGCACGTAATTAGGTGACCAAACCTCTCCTTGACAGAACTTCTAGACATTGTCAATATTGCAAATAATAATATGAATAGCTTTGTCGTCTCAATTATTGATTTAATAATAATAAATATTATGCAGATGATACTGTGACAATAATTGAATCAATAATATGAGAGATATGATGCAACAATTATTGTACAATAATTGAATATAACTGAGTGATTTCTCACAGTAAGCATCAATAATCAATACCGTGTGCTACAATGCAACCACGCGTATTACTGTACTTTTACTACCGGGAAGTTCAACAGTTTAACGGTAAAACTTTCGCCGTTATTTTTATAAAAAGATAATTTTGTCGTTTTCTAACTACGACAATACTTCTGTTGTGAGGTCCACCAATGATTGTGTCGTCGTACGAATATTCTCTCTAAAACAAATATTCTCCGACCAATTGAATATTATATAACCACCTGCTTACTTTACAAAATTTGTAAATAATACCCACAACTATAATATTATATCAAATTCACACCATAATATTCAAAAATATATTTTGAGAAAAATTAATCTTTATTCATAAAAGTTGGGGTCTTAGAGTGTTAATTATTGATTTAATAATATAAAATATTGTGCAGATGATATTGTGACAATAATTGAATCAATATATGAGATACTATGCAGTAACTATTGTGGCAATTATTGAATAAAATACTGAGTGACTTCTTACATAAGCATCAATAATCAGAGATATTGTGTAATACTGCGTAACACTGTGGAACAACGCGTGTTACTGTACTTTTATCACCGAGTATTTCAACAGTTTAATGGTAAAAGTCTTGTCGTTATTTTTATAAAAAGATTATTTTTGTCACTTTCTATATCCGATAATTATTCCATTGTAGGGTCCACCAATGATTGCGTCGTCGTGCGAATATTTTCCGACACAATGAATATTGTATGACAACTTGCTTACTTTGTAAAATTTGCACATATCACCCACAACTATAACATTTATTAAATTATCACCTTACTATTTAGAATAATATTTATAAGAAAAATTGAATTCTTTTATTTCATAAAATTCGGGGTCTTACAATAACAGTCCATGAATTTAAAATAGTATAATACATGTATTCTGATATTTTAGACAGACAATTATCAAACATATCATTTCATTCCATATT
Organism: Panax japonicus; assembly: GCA_020205505.1. NCBI lineage: Eukaryota > Viridiplantae > Streptophyta > Magnoliopsida > Apiales > Araliaceae > Panax > Panax japonicus. The sequence continues at coordinate 7,048,666 of CM035100.1, forward strand.
TAAATTTTCTAATTCATTCAACTCATTCAGATTCTTTAATATATTCAAAACTTTTTATTCAGTAGAGAGGAGAGGAGCAGCAAAGAGAGTTTGGAGATTTTGAAAATTGGGGGAATGTACCTGTCTATTTTGGGGAGAGGTGTTTTAAAATGATTTATCTTTTCAACTTCGCGCGCTTCTCGGAGAACGACTATTAAATGGGTTGTCATGATTACAAACGTGAGAGTGTTGTTGGTGCCCAACAATGAATGTTGTATATGTTACCGTGACGTTTTGGGCTTACTGCATCTATTATATAATTATTATACTTTTAATGAGGAACTCTTCCATTAAATGATTCATTATAATAGAAGATTGGGGGATAATGTTGGGGCAATATTATTTGAGCCCGGGTGATATGGTGGGCCAATGTCCACGTGGAGGAAGTGTCCCCACGTGGGAATCTATTTGGGCAGTTTGATAACTTTAAGGAATCAAAGATTCCTAATTATATTTGTTTTTTAATTTCTAAGAAAAGTGTCAGAATATAATTCAACTTCCTTTCTTTAAGAAGATTCACTTTAATCTCATTAAGAAATCATACCTAATGAGAAATCCTATTTCTATACGAGGAAGGGTTTAGAGGAGGTGGTGTGATCAATATAAATACAATGTTACACCCCTAATTATCAAGTACAACATTATTTGGCATCATTAAAGCATTAAGCTTTGATTGTTAAAATCTTATTCAGCATGTACTTATTCTCACACCGGAGCTATCCCCGGACAGCCCAAGCAGTCAAGCTTCACGTGTGATTTCGTTTTTGTGCAGGATTGAACGCGTTATTGGTGATTGATGCGCATGAACCAATCTTGACGTTAACAGTTATGTATAAATTATTTTTTATTTTCCCTAAAAAAATTGGTCAATAAATAATTTAATGAATGTTGCTGTAGTCTTTTGTTATTTTATGTATTGTAGAATGTTATTAATATTTTTTAGTGTTTACTGATAGTATACTTCATCAAAGATTGTTCAAAATTTATATTTAATTTTTCTTAGATAACATTGTTTATTTATAACTATATTTGTAATTATAAAATAAATTTGTTGATAACATCCAGTAAATTTAAAATAGTATAATACACATATTCTAATATTTTAGACGGACAATTATCAAACACATTATTTTATTCCATATTCAAATTTTCTAATTCATTAAACTCATTAAGATTCTTTTATATATTCAAAACTTTTTATTCAGTTTTATAATCAAACATTGAAACACTTTAGTTGAAGTACGGTCTCTGTATACACTATCTGTTTGACACCATAATTGTAGACCGTGAGTTATGGGCGGTGATTAATGCATGAGAAAATAGAGAAGGCAAAAAAAGAAGTTGGCATGCAGTTGCTACTTGCCATCTGATAAGTTTGAACTGAAAGAGGGGATCTATTTACTTCCCCTATTCTTGGAAATTGCCCTCTTTCTCTCCCTTCTGTCTCATGCCATTGAGTTAGTCCTATAGTTACATGTAATTTCAAATTATTACCTTTATTCCATAATAATACTTCCCTCCGTATTTAAAAGATTGTCGTTTTAGGAGAAAAAATTTATTCCAAAAAGTTTATCGTTTACAACTTTCGAGGAGAATAAATTATTTATTTTCCTATATTACCCCTATCTTCTCTTATTGTTCCAAGAAATTCTCTCCCTTGTATTAATAGTTTTCAATTTCCCATAAAGGGGTAGTGATGGAATTTCAAACAAATTTTACTTGGTAAATGACACTTTCTTAATTCTTGTGTCAAAACCTTAAACGACAATCTTTTATGAACGGAGGGAGTAATCGTTTTAATTTCATGCACATAAATTAAGAAATCCATTTAATACTACTATTTCCGTTCTTAAAAGATTATCGTTCAAGGTTTTTGTATATAGATTAAGAAAGGCATTTAATACTATCATTTAACAATTAAGATTTGTTTGAAATTCCATCACTATCCCTTTATGGGAAGTTGAAAACTATAAATACAAGAGAGAGAATTTGTTTGGACAATGAGAGAATGTAGGAGTGATATAACAAAGTAAATAATTTATTCACCTAGAAAATTGGAAACGATAAATAAATTGGAACAAATTTTTTCTTCTAAAACGACAATATTTTATGAACTGAGGGAGTATCATTTAAGAATTAAAATTTTTATAAAATTTCATCACTATCCCTTTATGAAAATTGAAAACTATTAATAAAATAAAAAAATTCTTATGACAATGAGAAAAGTTAGGGATGATACAAGAAAATAAATAATTTATTCTCCTCGAAAGTTATAAACGACAAATAAATTAGAACAAATTTTTTCTTCTAAAAAGACAGAAAAATAAATAATTTAGTTTTAATGAGGTAATCTTCAAGTATTAAAAAAATATGAACCAAATGAAATTTAATTATTTGCAAAAGTAAACTCTTTGGAAAATGACATTTGGATTTAATATTTCTTAGCAAAAAGATTGTGATGGCTATCAGAATAGTTGGCTGATTGTGATAGTGTTCAAAAGTTAAGTGGGTCAACAGTAATTGGCTGCAATGTGAAAGGCAACTAATATATACCTAGGGAGAGACAGGCACAATCTTAGCTTAACCACCAAAACAACCCAACATGGTAACTCATAGTCAAAGAGTAATTTATGGCCAGCCTATTAATTTGACATACTAGTTTTCTAACTTTTTTAGTCAATGCTGCTTAGATACACTACCATGATTTTCATCCACTTTATTTACTTTTTATCTTATCTATATTATAAATTCCTCGTCGTACAGAGTCGTTCCTGAGATTTTGATGCTTAGGGCAAAAAATAAAAAATGAGGACTTTTTCAAAAATTGTCTTCACCCAAAAAAAAAGTAAAAAGTAGAAATTATATTCAAAAAAATACATTTTCGGAGTTTAAAACATAATAATTCGACTACAATAAATATATGAAAACTTCGATTATAACAAAATATATGTGAAGTTCGACTACAACAAAATATTTGAGAATATATTCATTTTCTAATATTCCTAGAGCCAAAATCTTCAATCAATTGTTCAAAATCTTATATATATATATATATATATATAAATTGGAACCCCTCTTATCGGAGGCTCAGGACGGTCGACCCTCTCGTCCGTGTTCAGGAACTCTCGACTGAGTCACACTTTAAGTACTTGACCTGTTTTTTATTTAAAAAAAAATTACACTACAATTTTAGATATATTACTATTTAATTTTTTTAATTCTTATTTTTACGCCTCACAATTTGTACAGGCCACGCCTTTAACTAATAAAACTAAAGTATGATTACACTACAATTTTAGATATATTACTACTCTTACTATGCTCACAGAAAAATTAATGTTCCACAAATTATGCACACAGAACTAGAAGGCCACAATAAACTATGCGGGTGACTGCAATGAAATCATTACTTTTACTTATGCCTTAAAAGTAACTTATTGTTCATTATCGCTTGAACAAAAATTTGAGCTAAATTTCAACTTTGAAATGCTCTCACATCTACAAGGTTTTTCTTAACTTGTTAGGTAACATGTTTTTCTATTTCATGTCATGGTTTTCATATAACAAACCAGAAACGGATACCGTATGAATAGGTCACTGATCCAAGCAGTTGTCAAACTGTTATTGACCTAATGACATTATTAATATATAAAAATATATATTATTAATAATTAAGTTTGATGAAATCTGCTTAAATATAAAATATAAAACTTCATACACCATAAAATTCAAGTTCTTTAAAGAGTGCAAAAATGATTTATCTTGTTTTCTTTAAAGAGAAACAAGGTAACAATGTCATTGACGCAACTATGCTTTCAAACAAGAAGTCAATTTCCCAAGCACCAAATAATAAAATGGGTCTCTCCTTTAATCTTTTACAAAACAAAAGAAAAACCTTCAGAAAAAAGAAGCTACGAAATTGCTCAAAATTTGCTCATGACATCTACTGAAACTGCACTTCACTGAAAATTAAAATGAACAGGGCTGAAATGCAAGTTTAGAGCGATCAGAGACGGAATGGGAAGAAATTATCTATAGGCGGTGCATAACTTTATTACTTTATATAATTGATCATTTTGAGAATTTGCATTTATTTTACAAATGGTCATTCACCTTGAACTGATACTTGTTCAGCAACATTGGAGGACATGAGTATGTAGCTAATATAGACCAAATCTTCTTAAATGGTCTTATAACAGTTGGTCAATAGCCCAGAATTTCCTGCTTGTAGACTTCTTGAAGAACCATGCTTTGAATTTGTGAACCCTTAAAAAGTGATACCTAGAGCTTCGCAATGGCATGTACAGGCAAATTAGATCTCGCAGGGAGTTTTAAATCTTCCCAATCTTCGTCATCTATCTTGGAGAAATAATGTTCAACCATATTATCACTGACGAGCTCAAGCTTAGATGGTTCCCACTAGAAGTAAAATAAGGAAACCAAAAAGAAAAAACATGAGTGAAATTTTAATATACAAGAACTTAAAATTAGGGATTTCAATATATGAAACAATCTAAATTCAAGACTAACAGAATTTCTGTGCACCTACCTTTGGGTTTTTATCCTTGTCCAACAGTAAAGCCCTGCAACCCTGCATTCCAATGTGGGTTATAAACTTATAACCATAAAGGACAGATTATAAATGATAGTTGGGTAAATGTGCACCTCAAAGAAATCCTTGCTGACTTCTCCTTTCATGACATTGCAAACCATTCTGTACTCACGTACAAGGCATTGACCAACACCTTGGAGCCTCCCTTCTCTGATCTGGATAGCACAAGCAGAGTTTTTAAGAGTTCTGAGAAAAATCAAACAAACTTCTCCAAAATTCATTAATTCTGTTTTAACAACTGAATGAAATGGCCATATGGTTCAATAGATGCAGTAAAACTATCTATCTTCCCAATTTTTAAACTTTCAACAAATATAGTACATTCTGTTAAAGTGCATGATGGGCGAATACCGATCTAAGAGATATTTTAAGACTTGTTGGGGATGCTTTCTTCAACGATTGAATAGTTGAAGGGATCCAACCATCCTTGCTTTCTGCAGCCTCACTCTCCTACACGAGAAAACAAGATTCTGGTCATGCCAATTATATTAGTTTCATCCATTGCCAGGCACAAGCATTATAAGCAGAAGGAAACAGTTCACAGTTCAAGAAATGAGAACATTGGAATGAAAATTTCATCTGAAAAGGAAATGGACATCAGATGATCTCATCCAATGGAACTGATCTAGATCATCGACTTACAAGTGTAGATATTATGTCCTCAATCGTTCTTCGAGAAAAACATCTATCAATGATATCCAACCTGAAGTGTGCAGCAGTTAGAAAATGAGAATTATTATCACTTGATGCAAGACCATACTAACAAGTTGGGTCTTAGATCCAATTGAATGACAGCCAAAAAAAAAAAGCCTCTTCGCATATGTTACAGGTAAATATTAGTTATCGGTTGAAATAGCAAAAAACGGGGATTATGCAATATGCGTAGGAAAGCAAAAACAACTATGCCATCACAACCCAAACCTGCCACATATACAAATTAACAAAATACCCTAACCAGGACTATGTCACATTTAAACTTTGAGTATGGAATGGATGTATGTCTAAGCTCTAGGTATGGACGGTGAGGTGACTGTTGGCTCTTTTGCTAAGAGGGAACAATATGAATCAAACTGAAATAAGACCAGAACAACTACTATAAACTTCTTTGACGTTTTTATTGATGAAGACAATGATACATAGAACTAAATTATGAAATCCAAAGATACGAGAAAATTTGAAGACTTGTTCAGCAAGGACTAAATACCTCAATTCAAATAGGCATTAAATCGATAGAAAATGAGATGGGACTTGGGAGTTAACTAGACATCCAAGTAATTCATGAATGATGTGTTCAGAAAAAACCACACAAGCCTTATTCCTGATTTACTTATCTAGTATTAACTAAAGAGATTTATGGGATCTTCATTTTGCACTTGCAAAGTAAACAGGATGATGAGGACAATACATTTTTCAAGAATAACTGATTGTACATACTGTATCCTTTTTAATTAGGAGAATATCCATGAACAGTTCCAGAAGTGTGTTCTTCCTATTATAAGCTTCTGACTACCAAAAGAGCATTTAACAGCACAACTGAAGCAGCGATTCCGGCCAAATACAGTTACCAAGCATTTAAACACAACTTTGACATCAACCAATAAAAGAAAGAAAAATAACATACCGGTTATAAGAACTCTTCTCTTGCAAACTTGGAAGCTGAGAGAATTTATTTATAATGGAAGATATAACCGTTGGATCAGTTGAGTCTACATTGCGCAGTGCTTCTTCCAACAAAGGCAGTCTCTGTTTATTGTCATGTCAGTAAAACATTGAAGTTGCATTAGTGCTTTTGAGATAAAACCTATACATCTTACTGTGAAAATTTTGTGACACGGACATTTTGGCAGTTTATTGGCTAAGATTTATTTAATGAATTTCTTGATGAAATTCTGAACAGAAATAATACAAGATAAACCATCACTAACATTGCCCAGCATTCTCAACCCCTCAATCTTGAGAAATAATAGCAATGACATGATTTGAGAAGTACCAGAGTAATATATTTTTGGGAACAATATTAATAAATTCCTTATATCAAGATATGGAACGGTTAAGGCTTTCATCAGTTTCATACTTTCATGTATGTCATCAAACAACATAAATTCAAAATATTGAACTTTTAGTACTGACATTACATTCATTTTACGTAGCAGTATCAATGCTGAGAATTGGCCTACAGTCGAATTTTAGATGGAGATATTACCTGTTTCTCTAGCCTCGAGGTTACCTATTATTAACCTCTTTCCAATTTCTTTCTGTAAATAAATATGATATTCTATCTTTACCAGTCATCTACAGAAAGATAAGTGAACAAGTATAAAATTATTTATAGATAGTTTTTGAAACAACTCGGGTCAAATCCCGAGTCCGGAACAAATCTCAGGTCAAATCCCAAACCCGAATTGAATCAATCCAAATAAGGCCTTAAACTACTGGCCCAATAGTATCTTTTTGGGTTATCTTAGCCCACCACAGGCTCACTCAAAATGTCATGACTTGAAAGTACTATTAGTAGTAACTTATTTCTTTATATACAGACAAATTTTTCTCATATCTTTCGATATGAGACTGGGGTGTTACCAATTCCCCCACTTAAATTTCTGATGTCCGCGTCAGAACCAATCACACACGGTCCACAAATCTTTGTCTCTCTAGCCATTGTGGGATAATACCGGCTGACTTTGTGTCCCCACCTCCGGACCTCCCTCTCTCCATTGTGGGATAATACCATCAATTTTCATGTCCCCACCTCCGGCAACTCAATCGAAACACTCCCTTTCCGAAATAGAAATAGAGGTTACCCAAAACACAATATAACTGAAGAAATGATAATAAGACTCTAAACCACAAAAGAATAGTCTTTATAACAAATAAATATCAAAAGGCAAACCATACTAAATGTCACACCGGCTCAAACCATAATCTAAAATATTAAATTCAATTCAAAACAACTGATGTATTATCGCCTAAACGGAATATCTAAACCATTTGGAAAGAAGAGAGCTCTCATCACACTTGCCCTTGATCCCCTGATTATCTATCAGAAGAAAAACACAGCATGAGCCAAATACCCAGTACGAATATAGAGTACAAGAATAATGAAACGAAATAACTAAATTAAATGAACTGAAACTAACAAAACTAACACAACGAAATAATAAGCTGAGTCTTGGTGTTATTTCATACCGAGCTCAAAACAAAACAGAAATATACCTTGTCACACAGGCAAGTCACACATATTGGACCGCGAATCCAGATGTATGTAAAATCGAAGGCGTGTTTGGCACAAACATCACCAATCTGCAGAACAAAACAAAACAAAAACTAGGGGCAACCCATACGCCTCCCACAACAAGTCACCAAATGGCCAACTCCAACCGGAACACAAAACATAGACGCCGTGGACTGATCACACTGCCACGGAAGGTGTCATGTCTCGGTGCCAAGTTATAGCTCAAGTATACCCTACGATATATTCTAACAAAAATACCACGTCACAACACATGCGACATAATATCAACACAAAAGGGTTCTAACGTGTACATGTTAAATCGAAACGAATTATTAACACAGTCTCCAAAATTATATACCAACATGTACATTACTACGATCATCAAATTAAATTTTATACATAATACACTAGTCTAAAGAGTACAAATAAGAGTTCCAATATCGACGCCAAAATAAACTATTATAATAAATTGACAAGGAATAATTATAAGAGGCAATACAAAATTTCGAAACGAATAGTGAAACGAATAAATTAAAATCAAAATAATCTAGTTGAAAGAGTACGAAATTCGTACATGAAATCGGTAATGTAATACCCATAAATATATTCCAATTATGATAGTTTATTTTGGCGTCGATATTGAAACTCTTATTTGTATTCTTTAGACTAGTGCATCATGTATAGAATTTAATTTGATGATCGTAGTAATGTACATGATAATATATATTTTTGGACTTTGTGTTGATAATTCGTTTCGATTTAACATGTACATATTTTAACCCTTTTGTGTCGATATTATGTTGCATGTGTTGTGACATGGTATTTTTGTTAAAATATACCATAGGGTATATCTGAGGGCTGAGCTATAACCACCTGTGGAGGAATCACATGCATGTCCTCTTGGCACCAAGGCATGACGACACCTTCCGTGGCGGTGTAATCAGTCCACGGCGTCTCCGTTTCGTGCTCCGGTTGAAGTTGACCATTTGGTGATTTGTTGTGGGAGGCGTATTGGTCGACCCTAGTTTTCTATTTTGTTCTATTCTGCAGATTGGTGATGTTTGTGCCAAACACGCCTTCCGATTTTATATACATTTGGATTCGCGGTCCAATGTATGTAACTTGCTGGTGTGACATTATTTTGACTTGCCTGTGACAAGTTATATTTCTGTTTTGTTTTGAGCTCAGTATGAAAAAACACCCAGCCATTTGATTCAGCTTGTTATTTTGTTGTGTTAGTTTTGTTCGTTTGAGTTCAGTTCGTTTAATTGAGTTAGTAATTTCGTTTCATTATTCTTGTACTCTATATCCGTACTGGGCATTTAGCTCATGCTGTGTTTTTCTTCCGACAAATAATCAGGGGGATCAAGGGCAAGTGTGATGAGAGCTCCATTCTTTTCAAATGGTTTAGATATTTTGTTTAGGTGATGATACATCAGTTGTTTTGAGTTGAATTTAATATTTTATATTATGGTTCGAGTCGGTTTGGCATTTAGTGTGGTTTGCCTTTTGATATTTATTTGTTATCAAGACTATTATTTTGTGGTATAGAACCTTATTATGATTTCTTCAATTATTTTGTGTTTTAGGTAACCTCTATTTCTATTTCTATTTCGGGTCAAATCCCAAGTTCGAATCGAATCAAATCCATCCAAATAAAGCATTAAACCATTGTCCCAATAGTAACTTCTTAGGTTATCTTAGTCCACCACAGACTCACCAAAAGGCCACGACTTGAAAGTACTATTGTTAGCAACTTAATTTCTTATACACACACAAAATTTTCTCATATCTTTTGATGTGGGGACTGGGGCGTTACAAACCCCCATTTAAATTTCTGACGTCCCCGTCAAAATCGACCACACGAGTTCCCCAAATCTTTGCCTCTAGCCATTGTGGGATAATGCCGACTGACTTCGTATACCCAACTCCGAACCTCCCTCTCTCTATTATGAGATAATACCACCAGTCTTCGTGTCCCCACCTCCGACAACCCGATCGGATAACCCGACCCGAGCTTTCGAGAGTCGATTCTTATACCATATGAAATAACACGAGTCAAATCCCGAGTCCGGAACAAATTTATGGTCAAATTCGAAGTCCGAATTGAATCAATCCAAATAAAGCCTTAAATCATTGGCCCAATAGTATCTTCTTGGGTCATCGCCCACCACAGGTTCACCCAAAAGGTCATGACTTGAAGATATTATTGGTAGTAACTTATTTCCTTATATACAGACAAATTTTCCCCCTATCTTTCGATATGGGACTGGGGTGTTACAGTTTTGGAACTCAGCTAGAGAGGAAATTGTGAAAGTAAACCGGTTCACCTACAGCCTCATATTTCTGAATAAGAGTCCTACAAGTGGCTTGATGAACTATATTACACTTCCCAAGCTCTTTTTACAACAAAACCATGCAGATATATAACAAGAAGCTGCAATTCTTATATTATTACTGATTTTAACAACAAATAGTTATAATATTGCAAAAGTCGGGTAGAAGTATACTTCTGATGGGACAAATTGAGTTGCAAGGCCACATGCAAGCATTTCAGCTCCGTCTAGCCTAGCACCAGTAAGACCAACATACTCTCCTGCAAGAAAAGTTTAAATTTAAAAAGTGAATAATTAAACATAATTGATAATATCCAAAATCTATGAACTAGAAGTCTGCTATTTCTACATAACCTAAAACTGATCAACAACTTGACCACCAAGAAATCAGGCCTAAATCTGGAAACATTTATGTTTGTATATAACTTGTAAGCATATGCAGACAAGGCTCTACTGCCATTACCATAGAATCCAGGGAGTCTTGATAAGTAATAAGAAGCACCTACATCTGGAAAGAGTCCCAAAGCAGTTTCTGGCATTGCAAAAACCTGCAAAATGTCATGAATAAGAACATGCAGACTAAAAAATCTGAGGTTTGGGTTCAGTAGAACATTATTGATCTTTTAAAATTGGAGGCTCAGAATCTAGAAAAAATCATTGATAGCAATGATTTTTATTTGTTATTTGAAAGAAAGAAGGCCAGAAGATAATGTATTATAATTTATTTTCCGACATCAACAAAGATCTAACTCAAACAAGGAACCACTGGATAATGCTTAAATCAAAATAAAATAATGTCAACGAGATATATTGGTTAATGCCTTTGACTCTGTTAAGATTGGTTCTTTCAGTACAATTGCCAAGAATGATCAAATCAAAGTTTTAGCTATTCTACCCTTTAAGGAATACAGAAGGCTAAAATCAAAAAGTGGAAGACCAAAATATTAATCTTAAAGCCAAAAACACAAACAATATAATGTCTATCAAATGTTTGTATATTGATATCTTGACTTGCTAAGCTCAATACCATTTATCATGTCGAGGTCCATGAGTTAGACTGCTGCCTTAAATCAAGTGGATAAAAGATCATCATAAGTTTCTACAAGCACTGGCTATTGAAATAAATCTTTAAACAGCTACTGATACCTAGAAATAAGGAGAGGATTATGAAGAGTGCTACTGTCTTTGGTTTATTCTTACAAGCCTCAAATCAGAATGGTAATTTCCGATGAATTCAGCATGCAATAACATATGAAAAAATTCCATATCTCACAACAAGTGCAGTCCAGTTTTTTAGTTCAATTCTTTTTTACACATACAAGAGTTTTCTACACATGAGAGCATTCACTCTACATCCCGCCTAATGCACAGTCTTAAGAACTTAAATAACGATTAACATAAGCTAGCATAAATGATAAACCATGAGACAGCATGGCCTATACGTTTTATAACTACAAGGTTGGACAATCAGATATCAAAAACAAATCATGAATTTATAAGAAGAATCCCGGTCTAGGAAGAGAATCTCTGGGTAGGAAGAAACATTTATATATATATATATATATATATATATATATATATATATATATATATATATATATATATAAGGGAAAGTCTATACTTAAAGTGAAGTACAAAGGAGACAAATACCGAATTCTCCGTTGCAACTCGGAATCTACCATGTATCGAAGCACCTGCTCCTCCTCCCATAACAATTCCATTCAGAATTGAAACCTTCAATGAAGTTTGGAACCTAGTATTAATATTTGAGTATCTCCAAATAAGTAATGTCAAATTCAACGAGACCAAAAATTCCTTTGGTGAATGTTTTAAACTACATAAATTAGGAATACACCTAGTACTAGTTTGAATCACCTGTGGTTTACTATATGTTGCCATCAGATAGTTCAAGGTGTATTCTTTGCGGAAAAATGCTGCCCCTAATTTCCAATCACCTGATGCACATAATAAAACATAATGTATCACCAACCCTGCTATAGTGAGTTTCAGATCTTAAATGGCATAGAAACAGATGACGGACAGGTGACAGGTTTATTAAAACCCGTAAATGCAAGAAAGAGAACTGAACCAGGCAGTATAAGAGAGTTAGAATAATGTGAGCGAACATTGAAGTAAAGTATCAGAGAAAGGTCATACCTATCAGTATATTAGAGGGAAGAATCTAGAATATCAAGAATGAAGAAGATGCAAGAGGAAAAAATGCAAACACCTACCTTGACCAATATCACGTACCACAGCTGCAACATCACCTCCAGCACAAAAAGCTCTTCCTCTTCCCTACAACCATATGAGCAGAATTAACACAAAATTCAAAAAGGTGGCTGCAGAAGTATCATACTTGGAATGAATGATATTGCCCACAAGGTATATATTCAGGATAGAACGGGTGAACTTCTCTTATGTGAGCTTTAGATTCTTGACATGCCCCTCACATGTAGCATGACTTTGACAACATATGGACAATTTGTATTGGGTGGCGCTGAGCACTTTGGGTCGTTGAGCCAAATACATAGACGAAATTGTCTGGTCTCATTAAGTGTTACGTTTCTAATTGCTCCAAAATAAAATAATTTGGACAGGACAATAATGTTGTTAGTGCTATTGGATTAATTTTTTTATTTATTTATTTTGGTTTGTGCAGTATGATGGTTTTTATTTTTCTATTCACATTCACAGAAGGGATTGCACATGAGTGGAATATTAAAGCATGATACATGATATATACACACAGTGCCGCCAGTAAAAAAACATATAAGCAAACAAACATGGGTAACGTCTTTGACTGCTCTTTAGTGTAGGGCATTGCCAACATGTGCACCTATGTAATTGTGGGTAAATGGCTTCAAGCCCAAAGATAACACCATATAGATTATGGCAACAAAAATGAAAGGCTGATTATCACGATTCCTACATACAAAATCAGATGGATCTAGAGGCTGTGACCCCTAGGTTTGTAGTCCACAAATGATCAACAAACCAGAAGGCACATCATTGATATTTCTAGAGGATCAAGTTGAGAACCAAAAATTCTTAACTTGGATGTTGGTTCCATTGAGTTTTCTGTTTTTGGGTGTTTTCTGGGTCTTATGGTCTATAAAAAAATTGATATCTAGTATTAGAGACAAAAATGTTACCACTTGATTTCTTCACATTATGCAGTTTGAGTATTAGCATAGATGTTTCAAATAGTAATTACCTTCAAAACTATCAGCTTGACAATGCGATCATCCTCACATATATGAAAGAGTTCCAAAAGCCGAACTATCTAAGGAAATGATGATGAATAGAACTGTTAAGATGTTTTTCTGATGTCCAGCTATATCAAGGTAATCACTTCATATAAAATCAACCCAAATAATCGAAACAATATTAGTACAAAAGATGGGATTATAAAACATAAGTCAAAGTCATTGTAAGATATGAAAATATATAAATGCATATAGCAATATCCAATACATCACTTAGTAATTGGCATGAGACAATATATAACTGTCACATCAGAAGGGAGAAGAAAATATTAAAATGTCAGACTATATTTGTTCTGGATACAGGAGACTATTTCACTAACTAGGCAACAAGAAGTTATGGCAAAATAAACACTACAACATAGAAAATATTGAGGAGAGCCTCTTAAGATCACAAAATACATAAGACCAATATGTGCTAGTGCTTCCAAAGCAGAATTGCATGAGTGTTCTACTTGACACAATATGCATAATTGTCTAATTCCAAATACAATTAATCGAAGGAATCAAGCTAAGGATGTGACTAGCCAACCCACATTCCACCTAAAGTTAGCGTGTCCATAACACAAATGTGAGACACTAGTCAATAAAAGATAGCACATATTGGAAAATTAATAACTATAACAAAGTGAAAAAAAAAATTAATAATAATAATAATGGATATAAACAAACAATATACGAAATCCCTTGAAGAAATAGTTTAATGCATAACACTCCCAAATGGAATACAATTTTGAAGACAATGAAATGCATCCAATAATAGCCACCATACCATTTCAAAGGAAAGGGCATTCAGTTGCTTAGGCCTGTTCAATATAAATGTTCTCACATATCCACTCGTTTCCTCCAAAACCTGTCAGAGTCAGAAAAATTAGTATATCTGAGCAGACTTGAGAACTTTAAGTAAGACAACAAAAATCAAAGTAGTCAACATATACTATTATATACTCTTCAATCAAGGGAAATGAAACAATTACTCAGCTAATACTAAAACTTATATTAATGGCTCTAAGCAACAAAGAAAACTAATGAAAATATCTAGTAGCCTTAATCACATATTCACTTTCACAAGGTTTCTAGAGTACACAAAAAATCAACCAAACAAAGATTAATAACAGTTAGAGCTCTTGATAACTTTGAACCTCGAGGCCAAAAATAATGATTTTTTAACATTTATCATTCAAAATACTATTCTTTTTATATATTCTCAAATCAGGGCCGAAATCAGCACGGAATAGCACTACACATAAGCTTTCCATTTACTGGCAACTAAATGGAGCACGAGTGCAACCTAAGTGCTAAAACAATTTCTCAGCAAATAGTAAAAATTGCATCTCTATTTGCTTACAAATAGAACTATTGAATCAAGTTCAAATTTCATACGGTTTCCAGAAAATTCAAAAATTATCCCAACCTAATAGCATTTAAAGCTTTCTCCAGTACATGCACTCGAATCATCAGGGCCCAAATATAGCCAAAATACAATTATTTCTATACATTCTTACATCATCAAGGAAAAAAACCAATAACACTACACAAACCATACTTCCAATAAAGCTAGGGTTAATTAAAAAAGAAATTTGCAAGATCAACTCAACCCCCAAAATAAATCCCCAATTTATAATTTTCTTTCCATTTCTTGGTAATTAAATGGGGCACAAGTGCAAACATAAGTCCTAAAATGCTTGAAATTTCTCAATCAACAAATGTATGGATTTCTGACGGAATAAACACTACATCATTAATTAACATACAAACACTTGATAGATTACGATCGTATAGCTGTGTACTAATTCTAATTAATGTTTTGAACCTGATCAGACCCATAGCTGTTAGAACTGATTCGCGCCATGACTTTGTGCTGAATATGAAGCTTCGGTCAGTTGACCCTTGAGGGGCTGTTTGGAGCAGGGACCTTGCCAAGAGTCCCGTCCGAATTTGATAGTGAAGAGTAAATGATGATGACGTCAGATTTTGAATTTAAAAAAAAACCATATAACTTTAGGGCAAAAGGTGAAAAAAACTTGATGTTTACCGCAATGTCCCACTTGTATCCTAAACTAATTTTTTTTTCCAAAAGTACCCGTAACGTTATATTTTTGGGTCATCCGTGCCCCTGTCATTAACAAAAGACAAGCAGGGTTAAAATGTGATGACGTGACAGACTTAAATATAAAATATATTCTAAATAAAATAATATATATCATTTAATCAAAACAAAAAATACTAAAATTCAAAATAAAAAAAGCATAACATATTTACATCATTTATTCAAAATAATAAAATTTAAATTATTTTGTTAACTAATCAAAAAAACTAATTAAATAAAATAAGTTGTATAACATATTTACATCATTTAATCAAAATACTAAAATTCAAAACATAACATATTTACATCAAATACTAATTTTAAAAAAAATACTAAAATACATAAAAAATCAAATTAAAAAAATACTAAAAATACTAAAATTCAAATTATTTTGTTAATTAATCAAAACAACAAAAATTCAAATTACACCATTAAAATACTAAAATCATAATACTAAATACTAATTGATATAAAATTTTTAAATTACTAAAATCATAATACTAAATAATATTTTTAAACTATATAAAAATTTGATGATGTAATAATCTATACATAATCTATATATGTTATAAATAATATAAATAATTTGATGATGTAATAATCTATACATAACAGTATATGTTATAATTTGATGATGTAATAATATTTTAAAAAATGTATTAAAAAATTCAAATTACATCATAATATTTTTAAATTGATATGATTTTAAAAATTAATATTAAAAATTACTAAAATAATCATAATACTCCAATTTTGAATTTTAAAAATATTATTTAGTATTATAATTTTAGTGATTTAAATATTTTGATTAAATGATGTAAATATGTTATACAACTTATTTTATTTAATTAGCTGTTTTGATTAGTTAACAAAATAATTTGAATTTTATTATTTTGATTAAATGATGTAAATATGTTATGCTTTTTTATTTTGATTAAATGATATATATTATTTTATTTAGAATATATTTTATATTTAAGTCTGCCACGTCATCACATTTTAACCCCGTTTATCTTTTGTTAACGGCAGGGGCACGGATGAACCAAAAATGTAATGTTAAGAGTACTTTTAGAAGAAGAAAAAAATTAGTATAGGGCGCAAGTGAGACATTGGGATAAACATCAGGGGCTTTTTTGACCATTTTCCCTATAACTTTAACTTTGGAACGGATATAAGTAATATTATTATATTCATATAAAAAATTATGAGCGGACATGAAAATTTGAATATGAGTATTTTATTTATGTCTATTTTGACCCCTCATTTTATGTTCATACAGAAGAACTCAATTTATATGATTTTACATAGGATAAATCAACTTTTGGTACTTGTACTGGGGCACAACTTATAATTTTGTACCCGAAAGTGAAAAAAGTTACAAACTGGTGATTGTACTCGAAAAATGTTACACTCCGTTAAACATTAGTGACGCGACTTACAATTTGGTACCCGAAGTGAAAAATGTTACAAATTAGGTGATTGTACTCGAAAAATGTTACACTCCGTTAAATAGTAGGGTTTCATCTTTATTCTGTTCGAAAATTAAGGTTCTCTTCTTCTGTCCTTCTTCTTGTCTCGATACTCCATTGATTACTGGTTCTCATATATTTATTAAAGGGTTTTCAGTGTTTAATTGAAAAGATGAGCTCGTCTTGGAGTGAAATCGTAAATGAAATCGGGGAAGAAAATTGTAGTTCATGCAATAAAAATGAATGGATTACACCATAGTTCCCAAGTCGGTGCCACTGTGGAGCAATGGTGTGAATGTGGGAGGCAAGAAAAAATGGAACAAAACATCGAGGATCTTTTTCGCGTCGACTTCGCTTCTCTCTCTGTATGTTTGTCTCTCCCGTTGGATCAATTTTAATGATTATTTAAAAATTAGAAAGTACAAGCACCAGATTATAAAAAAATTTGAGTACAATCACCAGTTCGTAACTTTTTTCACTTCGGGTACCAAATTGTAGGTCGTCTCTAATGTTTAACGGAGTGTAACATTTTTCGAGTACAATAACCAGTTTGTAACTTTTTTCACTTCGGATACCAAATTGTAAGTCGTGTCCCACTACAAGTACCAAAAGTTGATTTATCCTGATTTGACATATTATTTTTAACAAAAATTTAAAAATTTTAACTTTATTCTAGTCGATGAACTGCTGATGCAACTGGACTGGGTTGAGTCCAATTCGAGAATGGGTTTAGCTATGATTTTTCACATCTTGAATCAATTAGAATCGGGTTTGGGTGAAGTGGGGTGGATTCTAGATGGATCACAACCCTCCAAACTATAGATCCAGCCCTGATTTAAGGTGGTGTTTAATTGCATCTCAATGCATTTTAACAACTTATCTCTTAATATATTTTACCAATCCATATTTTTATATTAAGAGATCCTCTAAATAGTTAAGATATAAATACGAGTCTAAACTATTAAGAGGAGCTCTTAATATAAATATGTGAGTTTTTAAAATGCATTAAAAGGTGAACTATTA
Source organism: Panax japonicus (assembly GCA_020205505.1). NCBI lineage: Eukaryota > Viridiplantae > Streptophyta > Magnoliopsida > Apiales > Araliaceae > Panax > Panax japonicus. The sequence continues at coordinate 7,066,732 of CM035100.1, forward strand.
AGATGCAATCAAATACAACCTAAGTCCTTGGTACATAGGGGGGTTGGTCGGGGCCGGATCAGACCGAGAATTTATTTTTCTAAAATAACAACTAACTAAATAAATATAATGTTAATTATATCTCAAGTTATAATTTTATTTACTTAATGCAAACATAAAGGCTGAGCACGTGGGGGAGGTCGAACGCCCTGGCTCCACGAGTAGATGAGCCCTAAATTTATATATATATATATATATATATATATGTATATATGTGTGTGTGTGTATGTGAAATTAAAAATATAAATATATAATGATTTTGAACATTTGATTGAAAATTTTGCCTCTCTAGAAATACTAAAAAAAATATCTTTCAATGAATGTATTCTTATATATTTTGTTATAATCAAACTTCTCATATATATTTTGTTATAGTCGAACTTCTCATATATATATATATTGTTATAGTCGAACTTCTCATATATATTTTGTTATAGTCGAAATTCTCATATATTTTATTGTAACTGAACTATAATGTTTTAAGCACTGAAAATGCATTTTTTTGGATACAATTTTTACTTTTTATTTATATATTTTTACTTTTTTTAGAAGACAATGTTTCAAAAATGGTCTCGTTTTTTGTTTTTCACTCTAGGCTACCAAAATCTCAAGAACAACCCTGACAAACATAAGGGGTTTGATTAGGTTTAGATTATATTAATATGTACTCTCTCTGTCCTCCAAAGGCTTACACAAATATATTTTTTTCACAAATTAAGAACCATGTATAGTAGAAGAAAAATAGTAATATAGTTTCCAATTTATCTTTTGTAGCTCTCACACTACACCCTATTAAATGACATATTATTGGTTTGCAGAAACAAGACATAAATACAATCGAATTGTAAATAAAAGTGAAAGCATGACATAAATCATATTTAAATTTTTCTGTAGTCCCAAGAATCACTTTATGCAATATTATTAATTGAGGAAGGATAAAAGATATACTTTTGAAGATGATCAATGCTTTGATGTGTTCTTCAAACTCGAATCCTTTTTCTCATTTGCGATCTCTCTAATCCTTGGATCCAACGTTCGCTACAATAGTGTGCAACGCCAAAGAGGTGATCCACCAAGAGTAATTGATTGAAGAAATGAATTTATATTCTACTAGATCTTGGGTGTCTAACCTTAATTCTCTCTATCCTAACTCCTTAGGGTTTTGAGAATACATACAAGAGAGATGAAAGTTACAAGAGTTGCATTAGTCTATCCCACAATAAGACTCCTCTTATTTATAAACTAACCCTAATTCCTTAACCTTTTAGGAGTTAAGGTTTTAATTTAATTATTAATGAACTAAATATTAATAATAATAATAATAATAATAATAAATAATAAAACTCTTCATATTAATTTATAATTAGTATTCCTCCATATACTAAATTATAATATTAAGTTATTTAATTTATTCCACCAATAAATTAAATATAATTAATTTATTAATATTAAGTCAATCATTCTAAAATCATATTACTCCTGATCCCTTTTATGGTGTGACCTTCGAGGTTCAATATTAAGCCAGTAATAGAATAAATAAATTAGAATGTAATACCCCAACTTATTATAAAAAAATTTTGAATTTCCTTTATTTATTATTTTGAAATAGTAAGGGTTGATTTGATTAATGTGGTTAGTTATGGGTAAAATGAGCAAATATTTTAAATAAGCAAGTGGTTATAAAATATTCATTTTTATCGGAGAATATTCGTTTGGTCGTGGAATATTCTTACTATCGGGGAATATTCGTACGACGGCGCAGTCTTGTGTGGGCCCCATAACGAAAAGCGATTGGATGAAGAAAACGATAAGTATAAGTTGTTTATAAATAACGGCGTAGTTATTACCATTAATACTGTTGGAATATCCGATGGTTAAAACATAGTAATACGCATTGTTGCACAGTAACACACGGTATTGCACCAATTATTGATTCTTACGTAAGAAGGCACTACTCAATAATTGTTACAGTAATTACTGTTCAGTATTTTATTTTATTGATTCAATAATTGTTGCGTTGATATTTTATATTATTGTTGTTTCAATAATTGCCACTACACATTATTTTCCATTATCGAAGCAATAATTCATATTATCTGAATAATATTATTAGATAACATTATTGGCAATGTCTAGAAAGTTCTGTCTAAGGAGAGGTTTGGTCACCTAATTGCGCGCCAGTAAGGAGAAATCCTTATTGGAAAGCCCCCTCTTTCTTGAGAACTGTCTGGTTGTCAGTATTGTGATTCGGTAATATTATTTATGAATAATTAATTATTGATTTATATGATAAGGAACATATTCATTTTATGTGGATATAGATGGAGAAAAATTTTAAAGTGACAATTGTTGAAAATCGATATTTTATCTTTTTTGATAAAATAATATTTTATTATTATAGTATAATAATTATGATATTTTTTGCAATGAATGTGGGATATATGAGTATATGAGGAGGAAGAGTATTTTTGTAGCAAAAGTTGTTTAAAACATGTTAAATATGTCTGTGGGCCCATTTCTTGACTGAAATTTGATTATAGCCTGTAAAATCGCCCGTTTGTGGATTGCGATCAATTTCTATTTGGAATTTGAAAAATTTTTCTTCTGCAAAGTTGTAGATAATGAAATTTCCTATGAAAAAGATACGTGGTTCGAATTTTTCTGACAAAAGGGCTATTTATTATGAATTATTGAAGTTCTGAAGTTCCAAAATAATTGATTTTTAGAAGTTTTATTTATTTTTATTAATAAAAACATTTTTTATATTTTGTGGGCATTAACATGTTCAAGGTGGCTTAATTCAGATTCAAGAAGTGGGCGTAGGAATTTTGTATAGTAATATTATATTAAATTTTCTGCTTTGGTGTTCTAAGTATTTTCCTATAAATAGGGTGCTTAGGTTAGAATTGAAAATCACACCAGAAACTGAAGTTTTCTCTCTCTTTCTTTCTCGATATATTGAGCGTATTCTTGTGAGTATTTTAATACTTTCAGTGTTGCTATACGGTGCAAGTTCAAGTCATAGCCTATATCCGGTGTTTCAACTAGAAGTACCATCTTTATGAGGTAAGGGATGTTATTTTCTTCGTAAATGATATTATTTCTTTCAATATCATTATGCCGAAATATTGGTCTGAACTTTTTATCAAATTTGAAACTTTTTGTGTCGAGGTTACTATTCACGTATACGGCACTATTCACGAATACGACATTATTCACTGAAAAATTAAATTTTCGTTTTTCGTCCAAAATATCTATTATGGATACCAGCTTTGATTGTATCCATGTTTTGATCATTCTTGAATTTTACTCCACTATGATTATTTATGAGGTATTTTTGGACATGAAATAGCTGAAATACAAATCCTTAATATTTATTCTTTTGTTTCACTAGATTCGTTTTCTTTAAAATATTTTTCATCATCCTCAGTCCTAAATGATGATATTACTGAATATCTTTTGCTTGTAGTGTAAAGATGAATGATTTATGATGAATATCTTTGGCCCATAGTGCAAAGATGAACATGTGTTTAGATGAACATAACCAACTGATGAATATCTTTGGCCTGTAGTGCAAAGATGAATTTTTGATTCCAGATATATGTTGATTGATGTTACGGGGATAAAATATTGACGATGGACTTTTAAATTCATATATAGAAGATAGTAGACTTTATTCTCTATTTAACTCTTCTAATGAATTATTATTTCCGCTGCGAATATTGATTTAAAACTTGTTGTCTATTGTATTCTATTAGATTTTTCCCTGTTGAAGACTAACGATAATTTGTTCTATATTATCTTGGTCATAATATTCTTTACTGGGCTAGTTGAGCTCACCCTTTTCCTTTTTGTTCCATTTTTCTTCTCAAGAGGCGAGAATGTAGCGAGTACTAGTCGGGGTATGGAATGAAGGTTCTAGAAAGTCGTTTTAGTAGTCCTCACCATTTTTTATAAAATAATGTATCAATAATTGTAATGAGGACTTATTTGAGTGTGGATATTGTCTAGATGACAATATTTGTATTTAAACTCACATTTTTTATGTTGTATTAATAAAGTTGTACTTATTTTTGTACCATGTATTTTAACGACTCAAAATGGGTGTTGTATACCTATTTTGGGGGTGTCACAGTTGGTATCAGAGCTTAGGGATATGATCTCTGGCGGAGATCGGGGAATAGAACTAGGAGGGGAGAGACGAGTAAATCCTTCGCTAGTGTGTCCTACCTAAGCTTATTTGTTGGTCGTTCATAATATAGGGATATTATATGATATGTTAATTTGTTAAATTAACCCTTGTTTTATGGCAGTATTTGAGAATGTCGACTGAGAATGTTAACAGTGGAGTAAATGAGACCGTGGAGACACCTTTGTTCACCAATGAGTAGAACGTACAACAGGCTGGCAATGTTCCTCCTGTAAACAACACCACTGAGCAGACGATGAACGATGAGATGTTTAGAAGCTTTTTGCGATTCATGCAAAATCAGACGAAAGAGATTCCTATTCAAAATATAAGAAGAAACAATGGCAACGCATAGCTGGTCACAGCCAAGCAGTTCACAGAGTTGGGACCACCAGAATTCTGTAGAAAGCCAGATCCGATTAAGGTGAAGACATGGGTTAAGAAAATTACCAAGATATTCGATGTCTTGGGATGCACGGAGGAACAGAAAGTTCCATTCGCCACTTTTATGTTCTGTAATGAGGCAGATTACTGGTGGGAATCTGTGAAGCGTACCCATCCAGCCGCGCTCAACATGTCTTAGGAGACATTTCAAAAAATGTTCAATGACAAATACTTTTATGAAAGTGTTCGTCATATGAAGGAGGTAGAGTTTATTAGATTGGAACAAAACAACATGACGGTGTCCCAGTACGAGGCGAGGTTCACAGAGTTATCCAGGTTTGCACCTCATTTTGTGGAAAATGAGGAACGTATGACGCGGATGTTTCTGAGAGGTTTGAAACCCGACATACGTCAATATCTCATTTCTCATAAATTTTCTCTATATTCAGATGTTGTCAACAGGGCTCAATTATTAGAGCGAGATAATGAGTACGGTCATACCAGTGAAAGCAGTGATCAGAACAACGATAACCAGCGGAGAAAGAAAAATACGGACAAGAGCGACAACCATTCTGGTGGTAATCATAGCCATGAGAATAGAAGAAGCGAGTCAGGAGGAGATTTTAAAAAGAGGAGATTCAATAATGATAATACGAAGATGTCAGCACCTGCAGCAACTGGTTTCAAGGGAGGAGAACGACCACCGGTCATATGCTATAAGTACGGAAAAGAAGGACATATCAGCCCAAACTACTCACAACAGTTTAAGGTATGTTATAATTGTGGAAAGGAAGGACATATCGCTCGAGATTGCACTGTAGTGAAACCAAGTCCAGCGGGGATGGTGACTCAAAAGGCTGTCCCATAAAAGTCAAAGTCAACGGTTCCTGGAAGAGCGTTTATCGTGACTGGTCAACATGCGAGGAACCCAAACGAGGTGATCACGGGTAAGCTAATCATAAAGTCATGCAAAGTTTATACCTTACTAGATACCGGTGCTACCCATTCATTTATTTCTCCTACTTGTGCTCAACGTTTAAATTTGATTCCGGAGATATTAAACTTTGACCTATCTGTGGAAACTCCGTCAGGAGAAACTTTTATCACATCCACTGTTTATAAATCTTGTTTGATCCAAGTTGGCACTGTCACCTTACCTGTTGACCTTATCTCTTTAAAGATACTTGCATTTGACGTGAGTTTAGGGATTAATTGGTTAACTACTCATCATGCCAAAATTGATTATTTTCGTAAGGTTGTTAGTTTTCATATTCCTAATCAATCTGTTGTTCGAATTCAAGAAACTAAACCATTAAAATCAATCACTGTCATATCAAGTCATAAAGCTATTCGTTTATTGAAAAATGGATGTCAAGCTTTCTTAGCCCATGTTATGGATTTGAATAAAGACACGTCATATTTGAATAATATTCCTGTTGGTATTGACTTTCCTGACGTATTTCCTGAAGAACTTCCCGATCTACCCCTAGAACGTGAAGTTGAATTCTTTATTGATCTTGAACCTGGTACAAAGCCCATTTTTAAAACCCCATATCGAATGGCTCCTATTGAACTTCAGGAGTTAAAGGTCCTACTACAGGAGTTATTAGACATCAGTTTTATTCGTCCTAGTACATCTCCTTGGGGTGCTCCTGTTTTATTCGTAAAGAAGAAATATGGGAGTATGCGACTTTGTATTGATTACCGGGAATTGAACCATGTTACCATCAAGAATAGGTATCTGCTACCTCGTGTTGATGACCTGTTTGACCAGTTGCAAGGAGCACAATTCTTTTTAAAGATCGATCTTCGTTCTGGATATCAACAGTTGAAGGTTAAAACTGAGGATATTCCGAAGACTACCTTCAGAACTTGGTACGGGCATTATGAATTCCTAGTCATGTCTTTTGGATTGACTAATGCTCCTGCGGCTTTCATGGATATGATGAACCGAGTATTCAAGGATTATTTGGATCAGTTCGTTGTTGTCTTTATTGACGACATCCTCATATATTCCAAAAGTCGTGAAGATCATGAGCACCATTTGAAGCTGGTACTGCAAAGGCTTCGTGATAACAAGCTATATGCCAAGCTGAAGAAATGCGAGTTCTGGCTTGAGGAAGTAGTATTCCTTGGGCACGTGGTGTCAAAACATGGAGTATCTGTTGACCCGGCGAAGATTGAAGTAATACAAAGTTGGGAGCAACCGAAATCGGTGACCGAAGTACGTAGCTTTTTGGGCTTAGCTGGTTATTATCGGAGATTCGTGGAAGGATTTTTTTGAATCGCTACTCCATTAACTCAGCTAACTTGGAAAGATATCAAATTCGTATGGAGCGAGGAATGCGAGAAGAGTTTCCAAGATCTCAAGAGGAGACTCATTTCGGCATCTGTTTTGACAATACCATCTGGTTCGGATGGATTTGTTATCTACAACGATGCTTCAGGCAAAGGGTTAGGATGTGTTCTCACGCAACGTGGGAAAGTCATAGCCTATGCCTCGCGACAACTTAAAGAATATAAGAGAAATTATCCTACTCATGATCTAGAATTGGCAGCAGTCGTTTTCGCGTTAAAGATCTGGAGGCACTATCTATATGGGGAGAAAGTGGAGATATATTCAGACCATAAAAGCCTCAAATATTTCTTCACCTAAAAGGAACTTAAGATGCGGAAACAACGTTGGCTTGAGCTGTTGAAAGACTACGACCATACCATTCAATACCATCCTGGAAAAGCCAACGGGTAGCTGACGCGTTGAGTAGAAGATCATATGCGTGAACGAGTGCGATGTTGTTAACACAAAGGCCTATTTTGTGTGATTTACAAAAGATGAAGATAGAATTCAAGACTCCGGGGACCCATGCAATGATGTCAAGTATACATATAGAACCAACTTTAATCGAAAAAGTTAAAGTTACTCAAGCTACAGACCCGGAGCTGATGCGTATGAAGAAGAAAGTGTAAGAATGTGCTATTCCAGAAGCAAGAATCGATGAAGAAGGAATACTTCGAGTCCACTCCAGACTTTGTGTTCCTAACGATTCTGATTTGAAATACAAGATCATGATGGAGGCACATAATACACCGTTTACAATCCATCCTGGAAGTACCAAAATGTATCGTGATGTTCGACATACATTTTGGTGGAACAATATGAAGAGAGAGATTCCAAATTTTATTTCGAGGTGTTTAACTTGTCAACGTGTAAAGGCGGAGCATCAAGTACCAAAGGGTCCATTGCAAACACTTGAGATTCCGAAATGGAAGTGGGAACACATTACCATGGATTTCGTTACGGGTCTTCCCACGGTTTCTCAAGGCATAAATGCTATTTGGGTTATTGTTGATAGATTAACCAAGTCTGCTCATTTCTTACCGATACGGGAGACTTATTCCCTTGAACGTCTTGCTCATATGTACGTAGATGAGATTGTGAGGTTTCATGGCATTCCAGTATCCATAGTTTCGGATCGTGACCCAAGATTCACTTCAAGATTTTGGGTTAGCTTGCAAAAAGCTATGGGCACAGATTTACGGTTCAGTTCGGCATGCAATCCTCAAACGGACGGGCAATCAGAGAGGACTATACAAACTCTTGAAGATCTATTAAGACTCTGTGTCCTAGACTTCAAAAGAAGTTGGGATAAGTATTTACCATTGGTGGAATTCTCCTACAACAATAGTTATCAGGCAAGTATAGGTGTGGCTCCATTCGAAGCATTGTATGGACGAAAGTGTCGCTCTCCAATATGTTGGGATGAGGTGGGTGAAGCAACATTATTGGGACCCGAGTTGGTACGTATGACTACAGAAAAGATCCAAATGATTCGACAACGTATACAAATGGCACAGGATCGACAAAAGAGTTATGTGGATCTTCATCGAAAGGACGTGGAATTTAGTATTGGGCATCATGTATTATTGCGTGTTGCTCCATGGAAAGGAGTTACAAGATTTGGGAAGAGAGGAAAGCTCAATCCACGATTTATTGGTCCACTTCAGATTCTTGACCGAGTAGGAAATGTGGCCTATAAAGTCACGTTACCTCCAAGTATGTCTCGTGTTTATAATATTTTTCACGTATTTGTGCTTCGTAAATATGTGAAAGACCCGAACCACGTTATTGAGTTAGAACCGGACGAGATAGCCGAAGACTTAACTTATGAAGAGGTACCTATCAAGATTTTGGATAGGAAGGAACATGTCCTACGCACAAAGGTCATACCATAAGTCAAAGTTTTGTGGAGGAACCATGCTATTGAGGAAATGACCTGGGAGTTGGAAACGGAAATGAAAGCGAGGTATCCTCATCTTTTCGAAACACCAGGTACGTACGTCAATTTCGAGGAATAATTTCTAATGAATATCTTTGGCCCGTAGTGCAAAGATGAACAAGTGTTTAGATGAACATGACCAACTGATGAATATCTTTGGCCTGTAGTGGAAAGATGAATTTATGATTCCAGATATATGTTGATTGATGTTAACAGGGATAAAATATTGACGATGGACTTTTAAATTCAAATATAGAAGATAGTAGACTTTATTCTCTATTTAACTCTTCTAATGAATTATTATTTCCGCTGCGAATATTGATTTAAAACTTGTTGTCTATTGTATTCTATTAGATTTTTTCCTGTTGAAGACTAACGATAATTTGTTCTATATTATCTTGGTCATAATATTCTTTACTGGGCTAGTTGAGCTCACCATTTTCCTTTTTGTTCTATTTTTCTTCTTAGGAGGCGAGAATGTAGCGAGTACTAGTCGGGATATGGAATGAAGGTTCTAGAAAGTCGTTTTAGTAGTCCTCACTATTTTTGTAAAATAATGTATCAATAATTGTAATGAGGACTTATTTGAGTGTGGATATTGTCTAGATGACAATATTTGTATTTAAACTCACAGTTTTTATGTTTTATTAATAAAGTTGTAGTTGTTTATGTACCATGTATTTTGATGACTCAGAATGGGTGTTGTATACCTATTTTGGGGGCGTCACATAGAACAATTCTAATATTATTTATAATGAATTAAACTCTTTTAATTCAAATATAAATAAATAACATGTATTCTACATCATGAATGACACCTTATAAATAATGTATCATGACTATCCGGATAATATGAATTCAACGTTTAATATGTGGATTATCACAAATAATACAAATAAAATATTCCGTGAATAGTTATCGCACAGTTCAATCCTTCTACCACACAATGTATCAATCAAATATAAAACATGGAATTACTTTTAAGTTTTATTTATTCGATTATATGTATTTTGATTCTAAAATGCTCAACTCAAGTTAATTTAATTAAAAACTTTTTTTACTGGAAGTGGTAGATCCTTTGTTGATCATTCACTATATCTAGATATATACTTTATTATATCCGAGCATACCCTACAGCATACCTAAGAGTATTAAGTAATATATCAAAACATAACTCAGTATATACAAGATACTATGATGATCTCAAGTCCAATGATCACTTGTACTACTATCACTTTAGGAACACCTATTGACAGACAAGTAAAACTCTATTAGGGTTCCTTTATACAAGTCACGTTCAGTGAACTTTGTTGGGAGAGTGTATATGTTGATTTGATGTTTAAATATAAATTCTCATGATTATTTGTAAAGTCCTTCAAGGAATATATGTACAAGGACTTAGTGATAGATCAAATTTGTTAGGTTGATCTAAACTCTTAATTGTGTGTATCATTCTGTAAATGAATGTATAGATAGAGAGATCAAAGCCGTTAGGTTGATCTTGAGATGTAATAGATAGGCTTCGAAGAATTCGTAGTGTATCAATCTGATCAAGATTGCAGAAGTCAAAGCAAAAACGTAGAGCTTCAAAAATCGTAGTGTACCTGCCTTGAAGGGCCTCTTCGAAAAACGTAGAGTGGTCCCAACGTTTTCCAAGCCAACTCAGAGATCGTAGTGTGCTCTCGAAAACGTAGAGTTTACAACTCAAGCAAGCAAAGATCGTAGTATGCAAGCATTTAAGAGAAATCGTAGTGCTCTCTGCTGATAGCATCAGACCAAGCATCAAGGCGACAAGTCACCACGATCTGAATCGTAGAGTATCACCTGCCTTGTGTCAGAAGCATCAAGCCTCACATTTTGTGTGAAGACAAACTCCAACAAATGTGGAATGGGTTCTAAACGTTGTAGTACTCACCAGTCCCAAAGGCATAAAAGATATCCTTAGTATGCAACCAAGAAGCGTATTGAAGAAGCTAAGGAAAGTACCATTGGTATAGGGAAAAAAACCTTTTCAGGTGTTAGGTGAGAAAGCAGTCTGCTGTGTCAGTGGGCTAGAATGCAATTCAGAAGATGTGCAGAAAAGTCTCCATCAAAGAACAGAAATGTCAAACATATTTAATGCTTCAAGGGATGGATCCAACAGATAGTTTTCAAGATCACATATATGCAAATCAAGCAGATGAGAGTAACAAGCAAGCATCGAACAAAAACGTACAAGAACTCTCAAAGCTCAACTCTACAATCTGAGAAAAAGAAAAGCTTGCTCAGGTACTCAGTTCTTTCATACAAGTGCTTAAACAGCAACTGAGTAGCACCCATCAAGAACTCAACATCTACCAATCAACTAAAGAAAAAGTTCCAAGTCAGAAGGACTTGAAGAGTTATAAGTGAACTGTAAAAGAGCCAAGTCTGCTGGACTTTAAGAGTTCAAGAGTTAACTAAGAAGTTCCTAGACTGCTGGTCTAGAAGGAATCTAAGTAATTCAGAAAGTGTAAAAGACATCCTTAGTGGATTTCCTACTCGAGGAGTAGAAGAGTGGACTAGGAGCTTTAAGTGCTCTGAACCACTTAAAACGACCGTGTCTCTTACATTCTTACTATAACTGCTATATCTGCTATAACTGCTATATCTGCCTCACTCTCATAAACTCACTATCTTAAGGGAGATTAAGACTAATATTAATTCCGCTAAAGTTTTAATCATCATCTAATAACAAGTTAAAACGAAAAGAATTTTAAATATCTATTCAACCCCCCTTCTAGATAATTGTTGTGCCTCTAGATACTAACAATTGGTATCAGAGCAGGTTCTATTATACAACTTACGAAGCTTTAGTAGATCCAATGGCACACTAACTAAGTGAATCAAGAACTGGAGGAGGCAGCAAGCCACCAATGTGCAACAAAGATAAATTTGAAAACTGGAAAGTTAGGATGCAAGCATACATGGACTCAATAGATGAAGATTTATTTGAGACTGTTCAGAATGAACCCTATGTTCCAACAAAGCTTGCACCAACCACAGACGATCCAAACAGAATACAAGTCAAAGTCAAAGAGGAGTGGACAGACAACGAGAAGAGAGCTGTCCAACTCGACAAGAAGGCCAAGAATATTTTGTTTCAATTCTTAGAAGATGATCTATTCGAAAACGTAGTCAACAACAAAATAACAAAGGAGGTTTGGGAAGCACTGTAATAATCGTAAATTTTATGATTAAATATTAATATTGATATAAATAGAGCCTATGAATATTTATTTTATAAATGCTTACACAACATGAGGTGAGTAAATCAATTGAATTAAATTGAATTTATGATAATGGATAAGATGTGAAAAATTATGATAAGCTTATGAAATGTCTTGTGTGACACAATGATGGAATTAATGATGAATAAATTGAAGAAGGAATACATTATTAAGTGAAGGATTAGTGAAGATTATATTGTTGATTAATTGTTGTTATGAGTATTAGCATATCAATGAGTAAACAATTTAAATGGTATATTAAAGATAATATCTTGAGAAATTGAGTAAATTCTTTTATTATAAGGAACACCTTATTTTTCGTATATAAAGTGAAAATGTAATGTTATGTCTTTTTATGGCGTAATACAAATTTATATTGTAGTATTTATATCTTAAGTATTTCCAAGAGGATTAAATTACAAAAGAAAGCTAAGTTATATTTTTATTCACTAAGTAAAGGATGACAGTAAGAGATGTGGTATTTAATTAAATTATTTAATTATATCAAAGTATTGATAAATCATTGGATTGGTTTAAAAGCTTGTCTGGATGGACTAAATCATTTTTATTATTATTTAAGTGAGTAACTTAAATTATGTGAAATAACTCAACTTATTAATAATTATTAAGGTGGTGTATAATTTAGTGTTATTTGGGTAAATTAAATTAATTAATTTGCTGCAATAATAATTAAGTATTTACATGTTTATAATCCAAATAATAAATCTGGTAGGATAAGGTGGTAGGCCTAAATTGATTTAGTAGGCAGACTTAATGAGTTTTTCTGGCCAAACTATTATGTTACTTGTAATTTCGATTGGGGGGGTGTGTGGCTAGCCAAATAGAGTCCAAGCTTAATGCTCTTAATATGTGTGTAAGCCCAAGGGAAATAGAACCTAACCATGTGATTATTTATCCACCCATTTCGGCAGCCATGTGATTATCTATCCACCCATTTTATTTATTTTTTTGCCAGCCTTGGTAGTGATGCAATGGTAGTAGCCATATTGATTTGAAAACCAATTTGTCTTGTAACGTAATAACACAATTCCAACAAACTAAGTTTCTATCATGGGGTATTACACATTATTGGGACTATCATTTAGGGACCAATGGATCAATGGTGACATAAGTAATGGGATATCATAGACCACGTAGAGGCTGCTATAGGGGGATGGTCAATGAGAGTTTCTAGTTAATTTATGCACTCCTTTTAGTATATAAACCCCACTTGCTCTAGTTTTTTTTAAAGCAAGAACCATTATAGAGAGAGTGTGAGTGTTCGGTGAGAAGGAGTATTAGCAGCAGCAGTTCTTCATCTTAGCAACCCATTTCAAATTTTTTCAGGTATAAAAATAAATTAATAAAATTACTTTCCATTTAATTTCTAGTAAACACTTGTTTTTCTTTTAAAGTAATGCGGATATTATGTGTTGCTTGTAAGAGTTAGTATGCTAAACTAGATGTCTGCATGCTAAATTAATATTTAAGACATTAATTTTTATAATATACCTTTAAACTAGATAAATTAATTTGAATGAGTGCAAAATTTGTTTACGTAGAAAAAAAAAACACAAAGCATGTATATGAAAAGAGAGAAGGGGCTGCGTGTGCATCAATTAAATGGGTGTTATATGTTAATTTTTTTTTGTGCAATAAGGATGCTGCTTTGTGGCTGTTATTTTTAAGACTAGTTATTAGTTAAATGGCTGCTAGTTGTACAAAAATTTTGCTGTTACATATTCAATAATTTGGTGGCTACATGTTCAAATTAAAGGAGGAGCTACTATGCATGGGAATTAAAAATCTTTTAGCCTTACCTATTATGTAATCTTAAAATATTAAAATGTTGGGCAATGTGAAGATTTAAAAGGCTATATATCAAACACATTTTTTTTACCTCCAGCAAGGCCAAACGTAAGATTTGGTTCTAAAAAATTTGTTATGCCAATTGAGGATAAATAGAGTAATGTTTAAATATAATAAGAAGGGTGTTTCCATAAAGTGGGGTTGTTTATGTATTATATTTGTAATGTCTTTTAAAGAAATACTTTGATTAGCCAACATGGAGGTAATGAGATATAAATCAGTATACTAAACTAATTTAATAATAGCATTAAAACATTAAATTGTGACACTATATGCATTATATATTTATAAGGGAAGTAATAAAAAGGGTATGTGTTACAGTGATGTATTTATGCTATATCAAATGGGGTATTTACCTTTAAGCTGCATTCTAATGTGACATTAATAGCATGTAAAAATTGAAAAGAAAATAAGTAAGGGTTTATGATGATAAACAAACAAAATAGTGTAATGTCATTTTGAACTCTAATTAATTAAATTAGTTCAGATAACTAATTTGAGCAACAGTTTAATAAAGTAATGTTATGTGCATAGTTTTCTTATTTGTGAGCATAATTGTGTAGTAAGTAAGCAATGTAGTATTTTTCAACATTATGTATTGTATGAGAGACTAGTACCTTAAACTAGGATGACATGCGATTAATAGCTAAAGTGAGACGGTTTTCAACAATCACTAATTTGTACGGCTATATTATTATATTATAGGCATTATACGTGACAAGGTGTCAAAGGTAAATATATTCGACGAACGAGGCAAGTTCCTTAATTCTTACACTGTATACATATTGTATAACTCAAATTGTTGTCATATCAACCATATTTATATTGAGCAAATATCTATTTATATTCAAAAATCATTTGTATACCTTGACGTTGTTGCAAGCATTGGACTTATCGTTCTTAAATGCATTATAAAAGTTGTCTAAGCCTTTGATTCGACTAGACTATTATCATGTGTTAAAAAGCTATCCAAACCAATTGACTTGGTGCGGACTATCGTAAATTTAATGAGATGAACAACCCTCATTGAAGGGGAAATTATATATTATCGGGGAACCAACGTGTGCACATGAGTATGATTAAATGTTATGCATAATGTAGGGTACTTTAGGCTGATCACCTGTTGTACTCGTTTATATTAGATTACAGTATAATACTGTTAATTCTAGTAAGAGTTCTTAGTCCTTAGTGACTGCTCAGTGTTCATTCATATTGAACCTCGAAATAAATAAATCCTAAAATTTTGTTGATATCCTTCAGTCTATAGCGACACCTATTGAGTACTCTTGATATTTCTTGATATCCTTGAACTACCAATTATTATTATACCCTTGAAGATTCAAATGCTATAACTGCTTATTCTTCTGGCTATATTACTTGCTGGGCAAACTGGTTGCTCATTCTTGTTTCCTAAAAACTTTACAGTTAAGGCAGAGTAAGGCGGTACTTCAGGAAAGGACAAGGGAAAGGGCAAGGCTACAGAATAACCTAGTCCTTTAAGATTAGAAGTATTATTATTATAGTTATGCTTATTATGATGTATTTAAGGATGATTAAGTTATGTTTAAGTTTAATCGCTGAATTGTCGTAGTAATGGTTACGGTACCTCGGGACGCGAATATTTATATTATATCAATGTAAATTATTCTATTATTTCCGTTGTTGATGATATTAATAAGATATTCGAAGTTGCACGTGATGCACCGAATTCGTGATATGGGTGTCTGAATTTTGGGGGCGTCACAAGCACTACTCATCATGCACGAAGGAACAGAAGAAGTAAGAGAAAACAAGCAATCCCTCCTAACACAACAATATGAAATGTTCGCGCATGTTCAAGGAGAGAACGTCACTGCCACCTACGAGAGATTCAACGTTCTACTTAACTCTCTACGAGCATATGGAAAGATCTACCCAAACAAAGATCTAATCATAAAGTTCGTGAGAGCCTTACCTAGCAGATGGGATGCCAAAACAAATGCTATTAGAGAGTCAAAGAATCTTCATGAGATGACAGTTCAACAACTATATGGCAATCTTCTGACATACCAACTGGAGATGACTCAACGAGTTGAAACCCTATCAGAAGGAAGAAAGAAGGATAAGAGGTGTTGCTCTCAAAGCAACTGAAAGTGCATCCAAGTTCAACACTGAGATTGACTCTGACTATGACGAAGACGATAATGAAGACTTTTCTATGCTGGTAAAAAGACTAAGACGGTTCATGCGTCAAGGCAAAACCAGCAAGCCAAAGAAGGTCAGCCACTACAGCAGCCAAGAGCAAATGAATGATCTATGCTACAACTGCAAGAAGCCTGACCACTTCATTGCCAACTGCAACAAACCTCTCAGAGAAGAACTAAAGAAGAAATCACATATAAAGAAGGAATACAAAGGCAATAAAAGGCCTTAGAAGAGAGACAAAGGCCTGATAGTTGGAGGATCGTGGAGTGATTCAGATAATGACTCCAATCCTGAATCTGGAGATGATGAAGAACCACAAATGGCTAATCTTTGCCTAATGGCCAAACATGCAAAGGAAAAACTAAACTCCAACATACATGAAGTAAGTCTCGATGAGTTATTTAGCTTTAACTCTCCTGATATAGACATTAATGATTTGAGAACTGCACTGCATGGCATAACAACTGATCTACATCAATACATGAAGTGGTTCAGAGTTCTGTCTAAGGATCATTCACTTCTTAAAGAGGAGAAAAAGAAAGCTCTTCTAAGTACTAACCTTCTCTCCAAACTTGAGGCTGAGAATGAGATCTTAAAACAAACTAATGAGCTCAATGCACAAAGAAAGTCCAATCTAACCTCTAAAATTGAGGAACTAGAAAAGACTATCTCTACATGGAACAAATCCTCATCATCCATGGACTCCCTGCTCTTTAGTCAAAGAAGTACATTTAACAGAACATGCTTAAGCTTTGGGGAATCCACCTCAGAGCCATGTGTGGAAAAGACAAAGGAAACTAGCACTAGTAATGCCTCAAGTTTTAGTAGAAGCATTACCTTTGTGAAATCCTCACAGGAGGAAGAACCAGTCCAACCTTGTTCTACTGTTTCCATCCATACTCCAAGGAGTAAAGGATCTCATGCTGGCCTGGGCTTCAGAAAAGAAAAGAGTAACCCACCATCTACTCACCAACCTCTAAGCATCGTAGAGTTAAATAAAACCAACTCTACGAACCAATTGGGAAGGTACAATAGAGATAAGATACACTTCTCACATTTCATGAGACCAAAAGACACGTGGAAGAAGAAAAATCAGTTTAACAGAAGAATGACTAAAGAACCACAAAAGTCCAAATGGAGGATGAATTCTCTCACACACACACAGACATGCATCACACTAAGTGTTTTTTGTGCAATAGAGTTGGTCACAAGGCTACAAGATGCTATTATAATTCCATGCATGTGAGACCCAAGATCAAACAGATTTGGGTCCCCAAGGGCACTAACAAAGTAGGACCCATGCAAATATGGGTACCAAAATGAAGGTTCAATGTTATGACAAGAAAAGAGCTCCACGATCACAACCTGGTATCTGGACAGTGGATGCTCAAGACACATGACTGGGAACAAAGCCCTTCTTTCTAACTACATAGAGAAGGAGGGTCCCTCAGTCATCTTTGGAGACAACGGCTCGGGCAAGACAAGAGGATATGGCTCAGCTGGTAATGGTGCAATATCTTTCAGCAAAGTGGCATATGTGGAAGGTCTCCAACACAACCTTCTAAGCATCAGCCAACTCTGTGACAAGGGTCATCAAGTAACATTCCTCAACAACCAGTGTCAAGTCAGAGATTTAAAGACATCTGCTGTAAAGCTAACCGGGACAAGAGAATGAAATGTCTACACAGTGAATCTTGGACAACTAAGCTCAGACGAGACAATATGCTTTCTGGAAAAAGCATTTGAAGAAATGAGCTGGCTATGGCATAGACGGTTGTCCCACTTAAACTTCAAAAGCATGTCCAAACTGGCATCAAAAGATCTCATTCCATGCCTACCCAAGTTCAACTTCGTCAAAGAAAGGCCATGCAATGCCTATCAGCTTGGAAAGCAAACCAGAAGCTCATTTAAGAGCAAAACTGCCAACTTAATCGACAAGCCCTTGCAGTTACTTCACATGGATCTATTTGGGCCAATTCAAACAACAAGTCTTATAGGGAAAATGTACTCACTAGTTATAGTCGACGACTACACCAGATTCACATGGGTATTCTTTTTAACCTCAAAGGATAAAACAAGCTCCGAACTGATCAAGATGTTCAGGCTGGTAATGAACGAGAAATGAGAGAAAATCAAGGCCATAAGGAGTGATCACGGAAGAGAATTTGACTTCTCAGGTATGGACCAATTCTGCACAGACAATGACATCAGTCATAACTTCTCAGCTCCACGAACTCCTCAACAAAATGGAGTAACTGAAAGAAAGAGCAGAACTTTGATAGAGGCTGGAAGAACTCTACTAGCAGTAGCCCATTTGCCTGAATATTTTTGGGTAGAAGCTGTCAACACCGCATGCTACACGCAGAACAGATCACTGATACACTCTACAATCAAGAAGACACCTTACGAGCTGTGGAAAGGAAGAAAACCAAGTGTCAGCTACTTTCATGTATTCGATTGTGCATGCTACATTCTCAACAATGGAAAGCAGTACTTGACAAAATTTCAACCCAAGTCAGACGAAGGAATCTTTCTTGGATATGCCACAGACAGTAAGGCCTACAAAGTGTTCAATAAGAAGAAGCTGAATGTTGAAGTCTCGATTCACATCATCTTTGATGAAACAGACTTAGACAAAACAGTGCTTCAAGACACTACGACCGACAGTACAGACACTACGAATGAAGTCGTCGAGCTCAACACTACGATTGTAGTGCCAGACAGTGAAATCGTTGAGCAAGAAAATGAGATCGTAGAGAGGCCTATGCAAGACAACGAACCTCCACACCGAGAAGAAGAAATAGATCTTGAAGATTTAAGACAAGAAGGTTTCAGGACAGATGTCCCAACCGGAAACAGATGGGCAAGAGATCACACTCAAGATATAATCATTGGAGATCTGAGTGCAAGAGTCAAAACAAGAGCTGCCACCCAGAATGAATGCTTTTACCTAAGCTTCCTTTCACAAATGGAACCAAAGAAGATAGAGGATGCTATGGAAGACTCCAGCTGGATAGAAGCCATGTAGGAAGAACTCAACCAATTTGAAAGAAGCAAAGTATGGAGATTGGTACCAAGACCAAAGAGTCATCCAGTCATTGGAACCAAATGGGTCTTCAGAAATAAGATGGACGAAGATGGAGTAATAACCAGGAACAAGGCAAGATTAGTGGACAAGGGCTACTCTCAGGAAGAAGGCATTGACTACTATGAGACATTTGCACCTGTTGCCAGATTAGAAGCCATCAGAATCTTTCTTGCCTTTGCTGCTCACATGAAGTTCAAGGTCTTCCAGATGAATGTCAAAAGTGCATTCCTGAATGGAGAACTTCAAGAAGAAGTCTATGTAGAGCAACCTCCAGGTTTCATCAATCCATCTATTTCTAATTATGTTTATAGATTAGACAAAGCCTTATATGGTCTTAAACAAGCACCTAGAGCATGGTATGAAATACTAACTAACTTTCTTATTGAAAATGGATTCACTAGAGGTAAAGTAGATACCACATTATTCCTTAAAAAGCATAAAGACAAAGTCTTATTGGTTCAAATATATGTTGATGATATTATTTTTGGTTCTACTGACGAAAAACTATATAAGAGATTCTCCAAGCTTATGCTGAGCAAGTTTGAAATGAGCATGATGGGTGAGCTAAACTTCTTCCTTGGACTACAAGTGAAGCAGACTGATGAAGGAATATTCATAAACCAAGCCAAGTACGTCAAAGATTTACTTAAGAAGTATGGCATGGAAGCAGCCTCTCCCATGAAAACCCCAATTGCCCCTGCAACCAAGCTTGACAAAGATGAAAAAGGTAAAAGTATTGATATAACTCAATACAGAGGTATGATAGGCTCTCTTTTATATCTAACTGCCAGTAGACCAGACATAATGTTTGCAACATGCATATGTGCTAGATTTTAAGCTAACCTTAAAGAATCACATTTAACTGATATAAAGAGGATTTTCAGGTATCTCAAGGTACACCTCACTTGGGCTTTGGTATCCCAAGGAGTCCTCATTTGAACTAACAAGATACACAGATGCTGATTTTGCAGGCTGGAAAATAGATAGAAAGAGTACCAGTGCCACCTGTCAATTGCTAGGAAACAGACTTGTGTCCTGGTTTAGCAAGAAGCAAAACTCAGTATCTACTTCAACTGCAGAAGCTGAATACATTGCTGCTGGCAGCTGCTGTGGTCAGATCCTATGGATGAAAAATCAGCTAGCTGATTATGGGTTTGATTGCAAATCCATTCCCATTCACTGTGATAACATAAGTGCCATAGCAATAACTCATAATCCTATTATGTATTCTAGGACTAAGCATATAGAAATAAGGTATCACTTCATTAGGGATCATGTGCAAAATGGAACTATATCCTTACAATATATCCCTACTAAAAATCAACTTGCTGATGTCTTTACAAAACCTCTAGATGAATCCAGATTTAACAAGTTAATAAGTGAGCTAGGAATGCTTAATTTACAACCATGAAATATATGCTCTAGTATGTACTAACTATACATATATAAAGGCTATGGTTGAAATCGTAGACATGATCAAGGGAAGTCCACGATCGTAGAGCTGAAGTGAGATGAAAGAAAATGATCGTAGCATAGACTCAACAATAGTAGTGCAAACTCAATGATAGCAGAACCCCATCATCAAGAGAAGCATCCTATGATGATAAGTTTCAAAATAAAGTAATCTCTTTGATAAGCGCTTCAGGAAAAAACCTAACCCTTGACTCACTCCAAGAGGTTGGCCCTTCCTGAGCTACCTTAAAAGAATGATAAGTCAAAAACTCATCACAAGGATCCGGTCAGACTCGATGAATGCTGGACAGACTCGACGATCATAGCTTAGACACGACGATTGATGGACAGACTCGACGATCATAGCTCAGACACGACAATTGCTGGATAGACTAAACGATCGTAGGTCAGACTCGACGAATGCAAAGCAGACTCAACGATCACAAAAGCTACCTCAACGATCGTAGTCCTCCCTAAGGACACATTAGCTCTGAAGGAGCTAAGGGCAAATCAGTACCATCCTCTATAGTCAAATTCGTAGAGCCAAACAAAAGTTGACACCTGCCCCACTAAATAAAAATGGAGAGAGGGAAACTACAAGTACAGTTCGAAAACACCTTTTTGAAATCAAAAGTTCAAAAGGCCTATCTCTCTTCTCTCTACAAGCAGAAACCCTAACCCCAAAGGAAGCTCAAGCAACCATACTCCCTTCAACGATAGAAATGGCAGCCTCCAATGTCGTTTCCGGCTACAGACTATGCTTCGATGAGTTCAAAACAACTGAACCCAAATTTCACAAGACTTTTTCATTACTGAAGAAGGCGGGTCTTGAAGAAGCTTTGGGTACAGACACATTGATATACCCGAAGCTGGTAAAAGAATTTTACAATAATGGTGTATTTGAAAATAACACCATCACTGTGAAAGTCAGGAACGTAGAAATCATACTAAAGGCTGAGCACATCAATCTAGCCCTAGGTCTCAAACCTGAAGGGTATCCATCCATAGATGGTATAGACTTCCTCAAGGGACTCAAAAAGATGCATCACAAGAAATCACCCTCTGTCAAAGGATACAAGAAGGAGTTTCCACAGAGGTATGAATTTCTAGCTGATATTGTTGGAAAATGTATATGTTGCAAGAGCTCTGGTCATGACTTTGTAAATGAGGTGCAACTCAAGCTCATGACTTCCATATGTTATCAAATACAACTTAACTATGGGACTCTATTGCTTGAATGGATTGGGAAGTGGTTAATCAGCTCAATGAAGACAAAGAGCTCTCAAAAGATGCTTTACGGGCGATTTATAAGCATCATCCTACAAGCTGCTTTGGGTGACAAGATTAAGGATGACGAAGGAGAAGCCATTAATCCAAACAGGCGAATGACCCAACAACTATTCGAAAACTAGAAAAGGAATCCAGCTGAAAATGTGCGAATGATGTCTGAATTCAGTGGAAGAACTGGTGAAATAAAGGAATCAGGATTGCCAAGAAATATGTCAGTTGTCAGAGAAACTGAAGGAGAAGAAGAAGAAACAAATAAAGAAAAACCCACTGCCCTGATCAGAAAGAGCAAGGGCAAGAGAAATTTAAAGGCCAAAATAGCAGAAGAACCCTAGGGATCCACAACTGATAAACCTATAGAGTCCTCTGACATTGAGACTCTAAGGATCCTAAGAAAGAAGCAACAACAGGCTGAAGCAGAAGAAGATAGAGCTACCATATCTCAGCTGCTGAAAAAGAATAAGATCAGCCAAAAACCCAAAAGGCCATCCCTCTCTTCGATCGTAGAGTCTCTATTGATCGAAGAGACATGACCAAACACATCAAGTAAGGAAGCAGCTGGATCAAACATTCTGGCTGATCAGCAGGACAAAATTGAAATTCAAGAAAGTCCTAAGGCTGTGGCTCAACCTAGAAAATCAAGAAGAAAATTGGTTAAGAAATATATTCTTGTCAATGAAGAAGTACTAAAAAGGGTAGACAAAGAATTGGGTGCTGAAAAGGAACTAGAAAATGAAAGCCAAAAAGTCAAAGCTCAAACTGAGGGAGAAACACCTGAAGCTCTGATGATAGAGAATACACCTGCTGAGGAGGAGATGCCTAAAGCTCCCATCCTAGAAGGTGCTCCAGTTGAGGGGGAGCTATTGATTGTACAAGGAGATGATCAAGTTGAGGGGGAGGCTCATGACACCTCCATGGCAGAAGAAGAGGTCCCTGCAAGAAATGAAGAAGAACCGGTGCAAGAACATCATGAGGCCATTGAGATAATGGAAATCCTCCAATGAAAATAAAGAAGAGGATGAAGGTGACGAGGTCGAGATCATAGCTGTGGGCATTGATGGGTACAGAAGACCCAACTATGAGCAACTGTTTTCATATCTACCCATGATGCCTTTCCATCAAGCTCAAATTCTAATTAAACTCTTGGAGTCACATATTTTGGAGCTTCAAAGAGTATCCGGCCATCTCAGTGCTAGCTAATGGATTCCCAGGAAGATTCAACTTTGCCAAGAAGTTACTCATAAACAACTCTTCCTCAAAGTATAAACCTGAGGTACTGTCTATCCCAACCCTCTTCAGAGTTAATCACTTGCCATCATCCTCATTTAATCAATTTTATGAATTCCCACGATGGTTGAAAGTAATTCTTCATCCACTAAATCAATTTTCAGTTAAAGAATCCCAAAATTCTGTAATTGAGGAACCAAATGTGATCAACTTCATAATGCTCCCACATCCCATCATCTCTACGATCACTGACTCTAGCCTCATTGCATAGTCTCCACCTCAAATCGTAGAACCACCAAACTTAAACATCCAAACCCAGGCCCCTCCATCAGATATTCCCTCCTCATCCAGCAACAAATACTTCAATCTCGTTCTTGCCCTCTACTCACTACTAGATCAATACCAGAGAAAACCCCCTTCCTCACAAATTCCACAACTGAATGAAATTTTTTCAGAGTTGTCCACAAAAGATGACTTGTCAGAAATGTCTAAGAAAGTGATCAAGGAACTTGATGAGAGTCTTGAAGAACACACTGACCTCATTCAGTTGAGATTAATAAAAATGATCAATGCTGCCAATAATCTTCCACACTCCCTAAGCTTTATGCTCTCTAAGACACTTAAGGAGTTTGTCAAGCAAATGATTCAAAGCACAAAGGACTGGGATGACATTCACTTTCTAGCAACCAAGAAACACAGAGAAGTTGTCCTTGCCCTAAAGACAACTCAAGAAAATTAGAATAAAAATATGTTGAAAAGCTTCCTCAATCTACAAACTGCCGTCAAAGAATTCCAAAAATTCTACGTCATCAGTGGCACGCAAACTGACAACATTCTATCCGTTCTCCAATAAAGGGAAGCTCGGTCTGAAGCTCTAATCGAAGAAAATCGAGAGGACATTGCTCAGACCAATAGTCAGCTCAACGAGCTTGTCCAAGGACTGAATCGCCTCTCAGCAGACATTTGAACCCTTGGTGCTGACATAAAGGGGGAGAATAAAGGGAACAGAGAAAGAGGCCAAGGCGGAGGCAGAGGAGGTCAAGGAGGCAGAGGAGGTCAAGGAATCCAGGGAAGAGGCAATGGACAATTCCACACTCAAGCTTCAAGAAGCCACCAATAGACTCTATGGTCAAGCAATCAGACTCAACGATCTGATCAGCAGGAAGTCTTAATGGCTCAACCAATAAGGAGTCAAGGACCAACTACCAGCTCACAAAAATGTAACCACTACAGGCCTAAGAATGCCAATTGGAGATCCTGCATTCATGAATATGCATGATCACAACCCAAGGATAAGCCCAGGTGAGCTGGAAGAGTTAGCCAGAAGGGATGAAGAAAGCAGAAAAAGAAGGGCTGAGGAGTATGCCAATCCTCCACGCAAAGGACCAAAGAAATAGAGATAAGTGAAAGTTTAAATTCTTATTGATGTAAAGCTAAATTTAAATACTCTTCAACCATCAATAAATTCATGCTTATTCTCTAGAAATTTCAGCTGCTCACTGAAATACTAAGTCATGTTTAATTTCCTGCAATTGCATCTAGATACTAATAATCATGACAACAAATCTCCTTGGTTATGTCAACATCAAATAGGAGGAGATTGTTGGGAGAGTGCATATGTTGATTTGATGTTTAAATATAAATGCTCATGATTATTTGTAAAGTCCTTCAAGGAATATATGTACAAGGACTTAGTGATAGATCAAATTTGTTAGGTTGATCTAAACTCTTAATTATGTGTATCATTCTGTAAATGAATGTATAGATAGAGAGATCAAAGCCGTTAGGTTGATCTTGAGATGTAATAGATAGGCTTCGAAGAATTCGTAGTGTATCAATTTGATCAAGATTGCAGAAGTCAAAGCAAAAACGTAGAGCTTCAAAAATCGTAGTGTACCTGCCTTGAAGGGCCTCTTCGGAAAACGTAGAGTGGTCCCAACATTTTCCAAGCCAACTCAGAGATCGTAGTGTGCTCTCGGAAACGTAGAGTTTACAACTCAAGCAAGCAAAGATCGTAGTATGCAAGAATTTAAGAGAAATCGTAGTGCTCTCTGCTGATAGCATCAGACCAAGCATCAAGGCGACAAGTCACCACGATCTGAATCGTAGAGTATCACATGCCTTGTGCTGGAAGCATCAAGCCTCACGTTTTGTGTGAAGACAAACTCCAACAAATGTGGAATGGGTTCTAAACGTTGTAGTACTCACCAGTCCCAAAGGCATAAAATATATCCTTAGTATGCAACAAAGAAGCGTATTGAAGAAGCTAAGGAAAGTACCATTGGTAAAGGGAAAAACACCTTTTCAGGTGTTAGGTGAAAAAATAGTCTGCTGTGTCAGTGGGCCAGAACGCAATTCAGAAGATGTGCAAAAAAGTCTCCATCAAAGAACAAAAATGTCAAATGCATTTAATGCTTCAACGGATGGATCCAACGGATAGTTTTCAAGATCACATATATATAAATCAAGCAGATGAGAGAAACAAGCAAGCATTGAACAAAAACGTACAAGAAATCTCAAAGCTCAACTCTACGATCTGAGAAAAAGAAAAGCTTGCTCAGCTACTCAGTTCTTTCGAATAAGTGCTTAAACAACAACTGAGTAGCACCCATCAAGAACTCAACATCTACCAATCAACTGAAGAAAAATTTCCAAGTCAGAAGGACTTGAAGAGTTCTAAGTGAACTATAAAAGAGCCAAGTCTGCTGGACCTGATGAGTTCAAGAGTGAACTAAGAAGTTCCTAGACTGCTGGTCTAGAAGGAATCTAAGTGATTCAGAAAGTGTAAAAGACATCCTTAGTGGATTTCCTACTCGAGGAGTAGAAGAGTGGACTAGGAGCTTTAAGTGCTCTGAACCACTTAAAACGACTGTGTCTCTTACATTCTTGCTATAACTGTTATATATGCTATAACTGTTATATCTGCCTCACTCTCATAAACTCACTATCTTAAGGGAGATTAAGACTAATATTAATTCCGCTAAAGTTTTAATCATCATATACTAACAAGTTAAAACAAAAAGATTTTTAAATATCTATTCAACCCCCCCTTCTAGATAACTGTTGTGCCTCCGGGAACTAACAAACTTATTATCCAATAAGAACTTTCATACTTGTTTTAGTGTTTCTACACAAATGATTATGAGATCAATCATCCTCTTCAACAGCGCAAGCATAATATGTACCAATCTATCCGAAATCAGTAATCTCACATTAGTGATCCATATAATTAGAAACATTTTAATTTTGAGCTATCTTAGAATTTAGATCTCATTAGCATGATCAACATCATGATTTTAAAAGAATTGCTCGAAAACTATGGGTTTATCATATTTATTAATTCAACTAATTAACATAGATAAAGAATGCCTTTTAAATTAAATAAATTCTCTTATTAATAAATAAATAAGATAACAAAGTAAATGCAGATCATATCAAATGTGATTGGCTTGAGCGCATACTGTGACGCCCCCAAAATAGGTCCACATAACCCATCTTGGGTCACCAAATACACACTACATAATTCAAATACAAACTTCATTTATACAACTGTTAAACTGTCGTGCAAAATACGACAACACATAAGCTGTGAGTTTCAATACAAATATTGTACTGAATATAATACAACAATATACACACCCAAACAATGCCATATAAAATACAGCAACAAATATTTCAAGTCTTCAAAGGAACACGAGAAGATTTATGTTCTCTCATTCTAATGGGGTATATTTTTTTCGCTTTCAAAGTTGGGTTCTCATCACCTTATTGTTGTTCACCAAAATTAACTATTAAATGATGTATAAAATATGACACACACACTTTAAGTTTGAAGTATAATTATATATTGTCATACTGTTTTATAATGTATTGAGAAACTTCAACAGTCACAGACCATCACTTTATTCCCCTGTTATCCCCGCTCGACCCAACTACACTCTTATTACCTGAAAGGATTTGTGAAGCAAAAGGGTGAGCACACATAACCAAGTAAAGAATATTATGACTAAGATAATGTAGAACAAATTATCCTTAGTCCTCAACTGAGAAAAATCTGATAGAATACAATAGACAACAAGTTTTAGATTAACAACTGTAGCAGAACCAGCAATGCATTAGAAGAGTCAAGTAGAACATAATGTCTACTATCTCCTCCAAATTAAAAGTCCATCATTAATATTTCATCCATGTAATATACATCAAAAGTTCTTTGTTGTACCCAAGATAAAAAGAACTTTCATCCTTCACCTGAACCACTAAAGATTATAGTTAAATTCACAATTCATGTTTATAATAATGTAAATCAATAGTTTCTCTTTGCCACAAAGGCTTAATCAAATTTTCACTCAATGTCCTTGCCATAAAGGCTAAGATACTTAATAATCATATCGTCTTTAGACTCTACACTAAAACATTCAAATATAACAACAGTGGTCATGATCATGCTAATCAATTGTCTATCTTTGCACTACGGGCCAAAGATATTCAATGGTCATGATCATACCAATCAATTGTCTATCTTTGCTCTACGAGCCAAAGATGTTCAATTATAAAACCAATGATCAACAGTCCATCTTTGCACTACGGGCCAATGACATACAACTGTAAAAACAATAATCAGTCCATCATTGCACTACGGGCCAAAGATATACAACTGTAAAAACAATAATCAACAGTCCATATTTGCACTACGAGCCAAAGACATACAACTGTAAAACCAATAATCAACTGTCCATCTTTGCACTACGGGTCAAAGAGGACTTTCACCATATCATTTGTCTGTAACATTACAGGTCATGATTATACCAATACATAATTCTTGGTCATAATCATTCCAATAAATAGTCCATCTATGCACTAAGGGCCAAAGATGACTTTCACCACAATATAAACATGAGGATGATGACAATGATATAAGGAATCAATCAAGTGAGATCAAGGATAAATATTAGAGATTTATAATTCAATTTATCTAGAGTTCAAGAATGTCCAAATGGTCAACATGATGATCAAAACGTGGATTCAAATTTAAGAATAAGATTCATATATCAAAGATAATTTAATCAGAAAAGAAACGAATTTTGTCGTGAATAGTACTCCGTGAATAGTACCCAGAATGAAAATATTAAAATTTAATATGAAAGTTCAGACCAATATTCTAATGAAACGATACTAGATGAAGCACAAAACTCAAGGATATTATACTAATTTCAGGGATTATAAAAGCAATACTAATTACCATATTAAGTTTAGATTTAAGAATATGAAAAGAAATAATATACGAAACTGCAAATGAATTTTTACCTGTCATGCAGTAATCCGCGTAGACAGATCTTTTCCACAAATAAAGATTAAGTACGAAGGGTTATTCACTACGAATGTGGTAATCCGCATAGACAGGTTATTCCCACATATTAAAGAATGAATACGAAAAATAATATCCCTTACCTTAGTAGAAGATTGGATACTGCAATATTGTAGTAGCAGGATACTCTTCTTCTTTATCTCTTATTATCTCTCTAAAGTTTCTTTATAGTTTTAGTGAATTCGTAAGAAATAATGAAGGAATGAGCTTCTATTTATAGGAGAATGGACTAAATAGTAACTAATTCACGAACGGTCCAGATTGATTTACTATTAAGACGGATGGTCCATATTGATTTACTATTAAAACCTCAACCAACGGTCCATATTGATTTACTATTAAAACCTCAACCGACGGTCCATGTTGATTTACTATTAAAACCTCAACTGTCGGTCCATGTTGATTTTACTATTAAAACCTCAACCAACGGTCTGAAAAATTAGTATATCTCCTCATGGAATAATAAGCTAAACTTACAACAAATGCCTCAAGACAAACACCTCTATTTATATCAAAAATTGGATAAATATTTACCAAAAATCGCTTATCTTCAATAAACACATTTTTAATCTTTCAACAATTATCCATCATTAATATTAGAACTCACAATATTGACAACCAGATCATTTCCAGGAAAAAGAGGGCTTTCCGGTAAAGATTTCTCCTTACTAGCGCGCCATTAAATAACCAAACCCCTTTCATCGACAGAACTTTCTAGACATTGTCAATAATGCAAATAATAATATGAATAATAGTGTCATCTCAATTATTAATTTAATAATATAAATTATTGTGCAGATGATATTGTGATAATAACTGAATCAATAATATGAGATACTATGCAGCAACTACTGTGGCAATTATTGAATAAAATTTAGTGGCTTCTTACGTAAGCATCAATAATCAGATATACTATGCAATACCGTGTGTTACTGTGCAACAACGCGTATTACTGTACTTTTATCACCTGGTATTTCAATAGTTTAACGGTAAAAGTCTTGCCGTTATTTTTATAAAAAGATTATTTTTGTCGATTTCTAAATCCGACAATTATTCCGTTATGGGGTCCACCAATGATTGCGCCGTCGTACGAATATTCTCTGGACAAACGAATATTTTATGACACCTTGCTTACTTTATAAAATTTTCAAATATCACCATTAACTTTAACCTTTTATCAATTTAACCATTTACTGAATAGAAAAATTGAATAATTTTATTTCATAAAATTCGGGGTCTTACACATACTATTTTCATATACTTACCCTTCACTTTATGCACCTTTAGTCATTCATTTAAAAACAAATATATATATATATATATATATATTTAGTCATCATGTTGAGGACAGATAGAGTATTTATTAATTCTAACATATCACAAAACAAAACATAACTTATATTAAGTACACTATAAATATTATATAGACAAAAAAAACTAAATCATTTTTAACAAATCATTTAGAAACGTTACCTATTTTTTAATGTAACTATTTATTTTTATTTTTTTTTATCTAAGTTTATTATATCTAACTAGCTTATGACCCCATACGAAGCACGAGTTTTATTATAAAATTATTGTATTATTTATATTTTTGGTATTATGCTATACTAATATATTAACTAGGGCTAAATACAATTTACTACACCAAGTACCACCATATTCATGATTCGACCCCCAAAGAATTTGGGTTTACAATTTACTACATAAAGTGCCTAATTTGATACAATTTAGACCCCAATTTCAGAATTAGGCCAAAATTGGCCGGAATACCCGATCCGCCCAAGAATTCGATCAGGTCTTATGTATTTAAAACTAGTTGATCGTATAAATATATTGTTTGACTTAATTTAAAACATGGTTATTTACATTTCCGTTATATCAAGTACCACCATATTCATGATTCGGTCCCTAAAGAAAAAATATATAAATATAATAACTTTTAGCCCTTTTAAAAAAAGTAACTAATACCCTAGAAATATGTTATAAAATTATAAATACAATTTAAAATTATAAAATTTATAAATACAATTTGTAAAATTTAAGTTGTGATATAATTTATAAAATTTAAGATGTAAAATTTATAATTTATTATATAATTTATAATTTGCAAGATTTAAGTTGTAAAATTTATACATACAATTTGCTAAATTATAGATACAATTTTAAATTTTTTTATATAAATATACACACACACACACACACATATATATATATATATATATATATATGAATTACTTTTTATTTAAAGAATAAAATAGAAAACGGACGAAAATAGAGTGTTGTTGGATAAATTAATTAACTAATATTTGTTTGAAGAATATTTTAACTAAATAAAAACAACTCACTTTCCAAATCCAAAATACATTACGTATGTCGTTTTATGTACCTTCTCTCATTTCAACTCACTTTTTGCACACCATATCTATCTTCATCCTTTAATGTGGCGATAATAAGCCTTTTTCTGTCAGAAAAGTCTTTAAATTAACAAAAAAAATCAGGTTATTTTCTGCTTAAGTCGATCAAAACTACTGGATAGAATCCAAGGCACTGAAAATCCCAAATTTGAAGGAACAAAATAATATGAAGGATTAGAGAAGACGGAGAGAGGAGGGAGGCGAGAGAATAAATGAGTCATTTTTTTCTTTTTTAATTTTTTCCTCCTCCTTTTGTATGCTCTTCCAATATGGGTCAGGTAAAGCAATGATGACTGATAGAAGCTCAACCATATATGACCAAGCTTTATGCTTAAAATTAGTTAGCTTCATCACATAATTAAGTTCTAAAACACAATAGCAGTCAATTAGATAGAGAGAGTAGCAGAGCTTCTGTGATCCCAAAATAGGTATACATCACCCATCTTGAGTCGTCAGAAAATACACTACTAACAACTCCATTTATACATCTGTCATGCAGAAAACGACCACAGTTAAACTGTGAGTTTTAATATAAATATATATAACTCTCGTGGTGCCTTGACCATAAGACCTTACAATGGTACCTTACATAAAGGTACAGTCAATAACTGTTTTAGAAATTAAAATCTTTGGAAAATAATCAAGGAAACCTTCGCACATGGGAGGCCATGCGTCAAGGTTATGATATATATCATATGTCCACAGAATTATCCTTGGTTAACCTAAAAGTCCCAAAAGAAAAACAAGAAGATTACTATCATCTTCTTTCTAATGGTGAGTCTTCTCTTGACATATAATTATCTCCATTGTCTCCAATTTAGAATTATATTTCAAGCAAACTCCAAGATTATATAGGTAGTGCTCGTAGATATACTCAGCAAGTGGATGAGCACAACCCTGTCTTATGATAACACGAAGTCGTCTGTCATTAGACATCTTGTATGATAGTGGCAAAAACGCCCTTTCAAAGTTGGGTTCACCTCACCCTATTTGGTTCACCAAAATCAACGGTTAAAATGACGTATAAAATACGACACACTTATCTATAATTCTCAATAAAATTATTTATGTACTATTTTAAGGGAAACCTCAACAGCTATAGACCACCGTTCTAATCCCCTGTTACCCCCGCTCGACACAACTACACTCTTAATACCTGAAAGGAATTGTGAAGCAAAAAGGGTGAGCACAACTAGCCCAATAAAGAATATCATGACTAAAGATAATTTACATCATCAATAGCCTTCATTAGTAATAAATCAGAGATTTAGAACATATGGTAGATGATAAAACTTTTCAACCATAGTTGCATCGGAACGAGCAATCCATTACAAGAGTCAAATAGACCATCAGGTCTATTATCTTCTCCATGTTAAAAGTCCACCAATAATGTTTTATCCCTGTAACATCAATCAACAATTCCTGTCCACAATCATATGAATAACTCATAATCATAATTGTGATTCTAAATTCCTCTTCGCACCTAGGACGAAGATAATTTTCATCACCTATCTTTACCTGAAAACATCATAAATCATGGTTATACCAAATCACAATTCCTGCTCATAATCATACTAATAAATTCATCTTTGCACTACGGCTAAAGATATTCATTAACAATTAATCTTTACACTACAGGCCAAAGACATATAACTGTATTTTAGAAGAGTCAAGTAAAGCATGATATCTACTATCTTTTACGAATTAAAAGTGTATAATCAATATTTTATTGCTGAGACTCAACTTAATAAATAATCCACATCATCGAATCATCCCTGCACTACGACCAAGGATATTCATGTAATCATCAATGGTCATGATTATACCGAATAATCCCTGGATATAATCATACCAATAATTGTCCATCAATGCACTACGGGCCAATAAGGACTTTTAACACATCATCTATAACATTATGGGTCATGATTATACCGAATGATCCCTGGTCATAATCATACCAATAAACAGTTCATTTATGCACATAAGCCAAATATACTCATCTATCAATAGTTCATCTTTGCACGTAAGCCGAAGATATACAACTATAAAACCAATAATCAATAGTCCATCTTTGCACGTAAGCCAAAGATATACAACTGTAAAACCAATAATAAACAGTCCATCTTTGCACATAAGTCGAAGATGACTTTCATCATAATATAAGCATGATGATGATGACAATTCAATAAAACAAGTTCAAGGATAAATTTAAAGATTTATAATTTAATTTATCCAGAAATCAATAACGTCCAAATTGTTAACATGATACTGCTTTGTGGAGTAAAATTCAAGAATAATATTGTACCAAAAATAATTTGGACCGAAAATGAATCAATTTTTATCATGAATAGTACCCCAGGTGAATAGTACTCGAGTGAATAGTAACTCGTGAATAGTACTTTAGGAATAGTAATCCCGTGAATAGTAATTCGTCATGAAAAAGTACCCCAAATACTCGAGTGAATAATATTTGGGTGAATAGTAATTTGGGTGAATAGTAACTCATGAATAGTACTCCGACACAAAAAGTACCCCGAATACTCGAGTGAATAATACTAGAGTAAATAGTAACTCGTAAAAGAGAAAATACCAAAGAAAATGATATTTTATGACGAGTATAAAAGAAATGATATCTCATACGAGTATAATAGAATATACGAAAATGCAAATGGATTTTCACCCGCCATGCGGTAATCCACGTAGACAGATTATTTCCACAATTTAATAAAGAATGAATACGAAGGATCATTCACCATGCATGCGGTAATCCACATGGACAGGTTATTCCAACAGAATAATAAAGAATGGAATAATAGAAGAATTCACCAGGCGTGCGTAATCTGCATAGACAAGTTATTCCAACAGAATAATAAAGAATGGAACCAGGTCATGCGTAACCCGCACATACAAGATATTCTAACAGAATAATAAAGAATGGAACCAGGTCATGTGTAATCCGCACAGACAGGATATTCCAACAGAATAATAAAGAATGGAATAACAACAGAATTCACCAGGCATGCGATAGACCGCACAGACAGGTTATTCCAATAAAATAATAAAGAATGGAATAACAGAAGAATTTCACCATGTATGCGGTACTTCGCTATAGACATGTTATTCCAACAAAATAATAAAGAATGGAATAACAACCCTTACGAGTATTGAAAGAATATAACTCTCTTCATGAATATGAAAGAATAATAACCCTTACTATAATAATAATATCCCTTACCTCAGAAGAAAACTAGGATACTGGAATAGTGAGGTAGCAAACTTCTCTTCTTCTTTCTCTCTATAATTTCTCTCTATAATATTTTCTCTATAGCTTTAGTGAATTGGTGAGAAATGAATGAAGAATGAGCTTCTATTTATAGGAAAATATAGTTTCAATAATTGCACGTTTTGGGGCTCAAAATATTACAGTATAATACCCTCCTCTTTTTTTTCATTTTTAATTTAGCCCTGCAAGTATTATCAAACTTGCACCACCTCCTCTAATAGTAAATAATGTGAATCAATAGTAAATCCTATGAATCAATAGTTCTAGACATGTGAAAATATGAATTACAGTATAGTACCTCCATCTATACCTCTATTTTTTAACTTAGTCATGCAAGTATTATCAATCTTGCACCACCTCCCCTAATAGTACAAGAACGCGAATCAATAGTACACACATGTGAACAAATAGTTATAATCATGTGAATCAATAGCAATTAATTGCTCATTTATCCGGTTAATTACCCGATTGGTCAGTATAACTTCCAGACATCAATTAATATCGAAATAAATGTCAATTTCCACTGACACTAATAATTCCGACACAATGAAACTATCAATTTCATCTTTAATCAATACGAACTTATTCATCATTAATATTATAACTCACAATATTTTTAACAACCAGGTCGTTCCCAGGAAAAAAAGGGCTTTTTCGATAAGGATTTTTCCCTATTGGCGCGCAATTATGTGACCAAACCTCTCCTCGATAGAACTTTCTAGACATCGTCAATATCGCAAATAATAATATGAATAACTTTGTCGTCTTAATTATTAATTTAATAATAATAAATATTATACAGATGATACTGTGACAATAATTAAATCGATAATATGAGAGATATGATGCAACAATTACTGTAGCAATAATTGAGTATAACTGAGTGACTTCTTATGTAAGCATCAATAATCAATACCGTGTGCTATTAGGCAACCATGCGTATTACTGTACATTTACTACTGGGTAGTTCAACAGTTTTAACGGTAACACTTTTGCCGTTATTTTTATAAAAAGATAATTATGTCATTTTCTTACTATAACAATACTTTCGTTGTGGGGTCCACCAATGATTGTGCCGTCGTACGGATATTTTCTGACAAAAAAATATTCTCCGACCAAACGAATATTTTATAACCACTTGTAAACTTTGCAAATATTTTCACATATCACCCTTAACTTTAAAATTTTATCAATTTAACCATTTACGAAATAAAATAATTATTATAAGAAAATTGAATACTTTCATTTCATAAAATTTGGGGTCTTACAGCTTCGGCTAAAAAGGTAAGACGAATTGAGCAACACAACAACCTTAATCTCTAAGCTAACAAGGTAAGCAAGCTAAGGTGTTGTTTGATTGCATCTTAGTGCATCTTAACAGCCCACCTCTTAATACATTTTAACGGCCAATATTTTTGTATTAAGAGGTCCCCTAAATAGTTTAGACTCATATTTATATCTTAATTATTCAGAGGATCTCTTAATACAAATATGTGAACTATTAAAAAACATTAAGAGGTGGACTGTTAAGATGCATTAAGATGTAATCAAACACCACCTAGACTCTTTCCATTCCTTTTCATTTTATTTTGTTAGTAAAATGGGTCTGTTAGTGGTCGGATGGCTTAAATAGACATGAAATGGCTGTTACATTGATTTGTTAATACAATAGTTGTTATTGTGACTACTATATATTGTGGTTTTATAATAAGATTAATGCTCCAAGTATGCTTCCTTAACTAAAATCATTGTAGTTCGGCTGTGCACACACTTGACCATTATGATTTAAGAGGCAAAATACAAGGAGTTACATGACGATATAATTGACAACAGTTGTTTATCTATTTATTTTATATATAGTTTGTTGTGCACACACAAAGTTATATACATTTGAAATGGGATCCTTATTCTCACTAGCATATCTTTAATTATATATTGCCGAACTATATAATGAGGGTAATATAATTTGAAGAAAATAGTGGGAAGTACCAATTTAAAACAAAACCTAAGTTATTTTGGTAAATTTAAATAATAAAATGAATGTTTGCTAAAATGTTGTTTTTTCACATGCAAAATTTTGAAAATGTCGCACTCACTAATTTCATTACGTAGCATATTGGATGCTAACAAACTGACCGAACCAAATTATACGAACTGGTTAAGGAATCTGAGAATTGTTCTCACTGCTAAAAATATTTCTTATGTCTTAAATTCGTCTGTCCCTACAAATGTTGTAGAAATAGCCTTTGAGGAAGAGATTGCTACTTTTAATAAGTGGCATGATGATGCATCCGTGGCTTAATGCATCATGCTCACATCCATGAGTAACGAGCTTCAGCGTTAGTATGAAACCATGGATGTTCCTACTATATTGTTGCATCTTCAAGAGTTGTATGGTGAGCAAAGTAGGACTGCTAGATATGAGATATCTAAGGAGCTCTTCTGATCTCGGATTACCGAGGGCACTGCTGTTGAGACTCATGTCCTAAAAATGATCAATTTTATTGAACGTCTTGGATAACTTGGGTTCGTCATGGATGGGGAGTTAAGTCAAGATTTAGTCTTGCAGTCACTCCCTGACACTTTCTCACAATTTGTTATGAATTTTCACAAGAATAAGTTGGACGTCAGCTTGCTTGAGTTACTTAACATGTTAAAAACTGCTGAAAGTCATTTTCCGTCCAAGAAGGACCATGTCTTAATAGTGGATGATTCTTCCAAGAAAAGCAAGAGGCCCAAGGTATTTTCTGAAAAGAAGAAAACCAAGAAGGCTAAGGGAAAGAAAAAAGTGAAGGATCAAAAGAAACCTGATCCAGCTAACAAAGGAATCTGCTTCCATTACAACAAGCCGGGTCACTAGAAGAGGAAATGCAAGGAGTTCCTTATGGAACAAAAGTAGAAGAAGCTTGTAGAAGCTTCGACTTGCGATAAAGATTTGTTCATGATTTATATTAATTTTTTAAAAATTCAATCTTCTACTTGGGTATTGGATACCGGTTGTGGATTCTCACATATGTAATATTATGCAGGGACTAGTCAGAAGTAGAAAGCTGGACAAGGATGAGGTCGTCCTATGAGTGAGAAATAGAGTAAAGGTTGCTGAATTAGCTATAGGGACTTATTGTTTAGAACTGCCTACGGGCAAGTCCATTAGTTTAAATAATTATTATTTTATTCCAACACTCGTTAGAAACATTATTTAAATTTCTTTATTGGATATGGATAGTTTTGATATTATAATAAAGAACAACATTTGTTTTATTTATAATAATAATGTTTTAGTTGGTGTTGGTAATTTACAAAATGGACTTTACATACTTGACTTTCATGAAAATATACTTCAAAATGAAAAAACTAATAAAAGGAAAAGAGATGATGTTAATTATACCTTTATGTGGCACTATAGACTTAGTCATATCAATGAAACAGGATTATCCAAGTTGCATAAAGATGGGTTTAAGAGCTATCGGATTATGAATCATATCCAACTTGTGAATCTTGTCACATAGGTAAGATGACTAAATCTTCTTGTAGTGGAAAATGAGAAAGAGTTACAGAGTTATTAGCGTTGGTACACATAGACGTATGTGGACCTATGACAACGAATGCACGAGGAGAGTATTCTTATTTTATTACTTTCACTGATGATCACTCAAGATTTGGATAGGTGCATTTAATAAAATACAAATCTGAATCATTGAAAAGTTCAAAGAGTTAACGTTCAGAAGTGAAGTAGAGAAGCAAACTGGAAAGAGTATTAAGATTTTTTGATCAGAACAAGGAGGTGAATAATTAAGCAGTGAGTTTTTTAATTGTCTAAAAAATGGTATAATCTCACAATGGATTCCACGGTTAAATGGTGTATTTGAAAGGAGAAATCGAACATTGTTGGACATGGTTCATTCCATGATGACTTTTACCAATCTTCCAGTTTCCTTCTGGGGTTATGCCCTTAAAGCGACTACATATCTACTAAATAAGGTCCCCTCAAAATCCATCCCTAAGACTCCAATATGAGATGTGGACAGGGAGGAAACCTAGTATTAAACATGTTAAGATTTGGTGATATCCATCTTATTGAGAAAGTTTAAAAATGATAAGTTTGGGACAAGATTGGATAAATGCACATTTATAGGATATCCTAAAGAAGTTTAGGATAATATTTCTATAATCCTACTGAGCAAATGGTGTTTTCTGCTAAACACATTGCCTTCTTGGAAAAGAGTTTATCCTTGAAGGGGCTAGTGGGAGGAAAATAGATCTTGAAGAAATTCAAGAACCATAAACCACTACAGGTTAAATGGATGAAGCTGTACAAGTAGAGACACCTTCTGTACAACACCATATTCATAAATTTGGAAGAGTACCGAAGATACCTGATATGTATGGATTCGTCATAAAGGATGACGATGAGGTACACATCATAAGTGATGATGATCCATTGAATTACGAACATGCTATGAGTAGTAAAGACTCAGAGAAGTGGCTAGATGCCATGAAATTCGAGATGGACTCCATGTATGAGAATCAAGTATGGACTATGGTTTCATCACCTGAAGGCATTAAGCCTATTGGGTGCAAATGGGTCTTTAAAAGAAAGATTGGAGCGGATGGCAAGGTAAAGACCTATAATGCTCGACTGGTTGTAAACTGTTTCAAACAAAGATAAGGAGTTGACTATGATGAAACCTTCTCATCAGTAGCTATGCTCAAGTCCATTCAGATTTTGCTTGTGATTACAGCTTATCATGACTATGAAATCTGGCAGATGGATGTGAAAACGACTTTCCTCAATGGGAAACTTGAGGATGATGTGTATATAACACATCTAGAGGGATTTGTTTCAACGGTTGAAACAAATCAAGTCTGTAAGCTACAAAGATCCATTTATGGGTTGAAGAAAGCTTCTCGTAGGTGGAACGTCTGTTTTGATGAGACAATCGAAGATTTTGATTTTATCAAAAATGAGGATGAACCATGTGTGTACAAGAAGGTTATTGGGATTGATATTTCATTCCTTGTATTATATGTTGATGATATATTAATGATATGAAATGATATTTCTATGCTATAATCGATTAAAATCTGGTTATCTAAACACTTCTCCGTGAAGGACTTGGGAGAAACATCCTATATTTTGGGGATAAAGATCTATGGAGATAGATCTAAAAGGATGCTTGACTTGTCCCAAGGAACGTACATTGAGATGATGCTAAAGAAGTTTAGCATGTAAAATTTCAAGAGAGGTCTCATGCCGATGAGCCATGGAATTTATCTCTCCAAGAAACAGTCCCCAAAGACACCTGAGGAGAGAGATCGTATGCGTAAGATCCCTTATGCTTAAGCAATACGATATATTGTATACAGTATGATATGTACTAGATCGAATGGTGCTCATGCACTTAGTGTAAAAAGCAGATATCAGTCGAATCCTAGAGAAGAGCACTGGAAGGCAGTGAAAAATATCCTAAAGTACTTAAGAAGAACTAGGGATCTATTTCATGTCTACGACGGGTCTGAATTGAAACTAGAAGGCTATATAGACTCTAGCTTTCAAACAGACCAAGATGACAATAAATCTATTTCGGGATATGTATTTACCTTAAACGGTGGCATAGTGAGTTGGAAGAGTTTAAAACAGCAAACAATTATTAATTCAGTGACAGAGGTAGAGTACATAGCTTCAAGTGAAGCTGTAAAGGAAGCTGTTTGGATGAAGAAGTTCATAACAGAACTTGGTATGGTTCCTAGAAATATAGGAGCATTCCCCTTATACTGTGACAACACCGGAGCTGTTGCACAGGCTAAGGAGCCCATGTCTCATCAGAAAGCCAAACACATGTTGTGGCGGTTTCATTTGCTTAGAGAAATCATTAAAAGAGGAGATGTCATCCTGGAGTGCGTGGACTCTCAATATAACATTGCAGATCCATTTACTAAAGCGTTAACATAATAACAGTTTGATCGTCACTTAGAGAAGATGGGTATCAAATACCATGGCGATTGACTTTAGTGCAAATGGCAGATTGAAAGTAGTATGCATACAAGTCAATCATGTATGATGATAGAGCAAATACTTTGTAAGCAATCTTATTCATTTATTAATAAAAGTATTTATTTACTAAAGACATTTAATTTATCTACATGATGTTGTTTTAATAATATGTGATAAACCC
Source organism: Panax japonicus (assembly GCA_020205505.1). Taxonomy (NCBI): domain Eukaryota; kingdom Viridiplantae; phylum Streptophyta; class Magnoliopsida; order Apiales; family Araliaceae; genus Panax; species Panax japonicus. Next base: position 7,107,217 of record CM035100.1, read on the forward strand.
ATAGTTTTAAGCAATGCTTTTAGAATCATGATGAGATTATGCTAATGAGATCTAAATTCTTAGATAGCTTAAAAACTAAAATTTTCCCAATCGATGGATTACTAAAAAGGGGATTAGTGAATCCAGATAGATTGATATATACGTTGCTTGGTCATTGAATGAGGATGATTGATCTCATGATCATTTGTGGAGACACTAAAGCAAGTATGTGGGTGCTTATTGGAGAATAAGTTCACTGAACGTGGCTCGTTAAGGAATACCTAATGGATTTTTACTTGCATATTAATAGGAATTCCTATAGTGATAGTAGTGCAAATGATCTTTAGACTTGAGATCATCATAGTATCTTGTGTATAATGAATTATATTTTGACTTATTCCTTAAGACCCTTAGGATATATCAAAGGGTATACTTGGGTGTAATAAGTTATATATGGAGATAATGAATGATCAATAAAGAATCTACCGCTTCTAGTAAAATAAGAGATATGTCCTATGTGATTCGATATATGACAATCCAGAACTCTCTGGCCAAGGTGGAATAAAATTAGAAAGGAGTTTCTAATTTGTATTTATTCAGAATTGTGCATTTTTGTGAATCAAAATACATATAATTAAATAAAATAAGACTAGACAGTAATTTCATATCTTATATTTAATTGGGACATTGTATAGTGGAAGGATTGAATTGTACGGTAACTATTTACTCGAAGGTTATTTTATGATTAATGTTAAAATCTATATTATGTGGAAAGTCGTTGATCGCTAAGGAGACTTATCCTTATTGTAGAATAAATGTTATTTATTTAAATAGATTAATATTTTAATTTATTTATTTAAATAAGATTAGAATTGTTTTACTTGATTTATTCACAACCGGTTTAATATAGATAACCTAAAGGGTCACACCATAAAAGGAAGAATATTTATTTAAGAAGTAAATGACATAATTGTAATAATAAATTAAGTATATTTAATTTAATCTATGATGATACAATAAATTAAATAGCTTAATATTTATTATTTTGAAAATATTAAATATAAATTAATAAGATGAGTCTTATTATTATTACTACTATTATTATTAAGATAATTTCTAAAGTTGTTTGGAAATTAATTAATATTAGTACTCTCATATATTTCTAATAAGATTAGGAGGCTAATTAATTAAAATGTTTAATTAATTATTCCTAATGAGCTTAGGAAGCCTAATCAATTAAAAGAGATTAATTAATTAAATAAAAACTCAATTCCTAAATAGTTTAGGAGGGTTGCCTACGTCTATAAATAAGAAAGCCTTTTTATGGAGAGATCGATGGTGATAATAGATACACTCATTATTCCAAGAGTTGGGAGAGTACACCTTTTCTATTAGAGATAAAAAAAACTAGGGTTTAGCCAAACACCTTTCTTGTTGAGTTTTTGTTCTTCCTTGGTGGATCACCCCTAGAAGCTAAACGCCTGGGTGGTTAACGTTGATCAAAGGAAGGAACCCAATCCTACGTATTCAAGGAGAGCACAAAGGACTAGGAGTTGAACTTGCATCTAAGGAAGCTCGAATCTTCAAGGGTATAATTTTGATCTTCTTCTTCTTCGTTTATATTGATAATTAAGCACAAAGCATGATCATATCATGGGATTGTATGAAAAATTCCAATTTATCGTGCTTTCGCACTATTTTATATGATTTGATTATATAATTGCGCTATATACAATCCAATTATACCTCTCTTATTTTTAATTGGCTAACACATTTTTTACCTTATCTGCTAAATTATTTAGCCAACTCCACTTCTCAAAATATATCCCATTTATCTACCCACTAAACCAATTTTTAAATATTACCGATTTGGTTTTAAATTGGGTTTATTCTAAAATTAAATTGGATATTCAATTCCCATATATTGGAAATATTTAATTTCTTACACTTGGACTTTATCATTTTAATTAGAATTTTGATTTAACCATTTATCAATTAAATTTAATCCTTTTAATTGGATTAATTATATTTCTAATACATTAGCGTACTAAAATTACGCATCAAAAATATACAAGTAACCCATATATATTTGGGTTACAAAATTACACCAAATAAATCATTCCAAACATAATTTCCAAAAATATTTATTTTATTCGATAAATATTTATAATTCTTATTACAAAATTTGCTCAGATTACAATCGTTACAAAGACAAGTTTAAGTTAGTATATGCAGGGATGAATAGATATTTATAGTATCGTGAGCACCAAGTCTGACGTAAAGGTAACCCGAATTTGAGGGCGTTACATGTCCCCTCCACTTTGCCATATTGCGACCCTATTCCTTTGCCATTTTGCCTCTTATCATCTTATTTAGATAAGATGAGTCACCTCTTCATTATCCCACATGGGATAATGTCCAACACATTAGCTTTGACACCAAGTCTTAGGTTTTAACCCTAAGACTTGGGTCATGGCTCAACCCTAAGCCAAGCCATTCTAAAACTGTGACAACTCGAATTTTCAAAAATTATTAGAATAAGAATTTAATAAATAAAATTCTTTTTATGAGATGTGTTATATATATATATTTTGAAATATGTGATTTGGTGTTAGGAAATTAAATGGATATGAGATTTAACAGTTAATTAAACTATTAAAGAAAATGAAGAAAGTTAGTTACAAAAAGGGAATATGGAGGTAAAGGAAATTAACTGAATAATAATGATTATTATTCCTTGATTGGCAATGTAATTGTTATGAATTAAGTTTCATAAATAATGTGGGTAATTCACTTAATTGAAGTAGTGAGTTAATCTGAATATATTTGTTTTAATAATATGAGAATTAATATATTGCATATAGTGATGTCTTAATATATTATATTATGTCAAGGAGAAATGGATTGAGCTATGAGATGAGAAAGAACTAGTATATTTATAAATAAATATTAGTGTTAAGGTTAACGAATTAAATTAATATTTAAGTTGTGACTAGATGTAGAGATTAAATAAATTGTCTTGGGACAATTTATAGAAGGAAAGAAGTTAAATAATTATACATAATAATTGTATAATTTATTAAAATAATTATTGAAATAAATATTAATTATTCTAATTGAGATGTTTATAAAGATGTTCATGAATATAATTTCATAATGTATAGTGTAATAATTATACATAATATAATTGTATAATTATTCGGTGTAGCTAGCTAAATAATTTACACTACAACAAAAAAGCCTATCAGCGACCACCTATCAGCGACCGCGTGGGGTCGCTGTTACATATCTGCGACCGAATGCGGTCGCTAAAAGGCGTCGCACAAAATCTGGTCGCTAAAATGCACATCAGCGACCACTTTTAGCGACCGATTATTTGCGACCGTTATCAGCGACCGAAATATAAAATCCGGTCGCTAAGATGAGTCAGCATGGGCCATGTCCAAAGCTGACGTGTTTTCACGTGACGTGTCAGCGACCGATATCAGCGATCGCATGCGGTCGCTGATATTAAAACAAAAAAATAACAGAATCTTGCTATTTTTGCATAGATCCCAAAAACCTGTACCTGTTTTGTACCTGTTTTATCCCAACACACATACACAATAACAGCATACACAACAATATAAACATCCATCGTCCATCACACATACACTAAACTAGAATATAAACCATTCAAAACCAATATGATTTTGAATAAAAATAATAACATTTTAAAAATTGTTTAAGTAACAATATACAAACATCCTAAGAATGAAACAAGTACAAACTTATATTATAACTATAAAACTAATTTAAAGCAGGTACTAATCAAGCATCACCGCCTCCTTGATCACCCTGTAATATTAACAAAATAATAAAACAAGTTATAAATATTTACTAACTATGTTAATATTGGTATATTACGATAATATACAACAAATTGATTTTTTACCTCGTCGCCATCCCCGTGTTGTGATGCTGCTGCCGCTACTGCTTCAGCTAACTCCTCAGCACTCAGAGCCCCCAGATGTCCGCCCAGTATCTTCAGAAGATCCCGATCTTGACATATAGCTCTCACACAGTCAGCCGGAGTATGAACAGCTGGATGGCTAGATGACTGTGTAGACTGGGTAGAAGAGCAGCATGAGCCACTGAAGGATGGGCGTCGTCGTTGTCCTTGACCTTTAACGTAGTTCTTCTTCACAACAGACGCCCTCTCCCACAACTCTTGATCGATAGACGGACGTGGAGTGCCTTCAGGATAGCGCTCATTCAATAAACGCTTATAAGTGTCCTGCATGTCATCATGTTAACAATTAAATAGTTAAAAATAAATTAATTTTGTAAGCATTAATTAAAGATCAAGTTGTTAAAATTTATTACCGCTATCTGGATAGCCTCAGGCAGACCATCACGGGTGGCCACGTACACATCCAGCCAATGGATAGGCTGACCTTGAGACTGAGACTCCTATACAAAAATAACACAATATTACTAAGTAAAAATGGGATATATTTTCCACAATTCATGATTGAAAACATATTAAAACTTGTAAATACGTACCCTGGCAGTGATATGCTGCAACTGTGAAATACTGCCGCCCTTGTATGTTCCTTTAGCCTTTTCGCCTTCGGATACACCCGAGGCTCTGTTGGTGGCGGCAGTCTTTCGTCTTTTCACCCAGCTCTCAGCTCTCCATTGGGTACACATCTCAGCCCATATGGACTGGGTGCACCACCAGGGGCTATGCTCGTGCATATAATCTTCTCCCTGGCCTGGATGGTCGATCTCGGCATTGTGAATGGCTTTTTGTCGTTCTTTATTTAAGTTATCCTTGGTACGGACCGCGCACTTCTGCCAGAATAATGTCTGAATCACCGAAGCCTGCGCGTCCTCCCATCTATACCTTTTCTGCAAATAAAACAACAATAATAACATTACTAAAAATTATCCTTAATTTGAATATTATATTAATATAATCTGTCATAATTAATAAAAACATACCTGAAATTCAGTCCAAACTGCATCCTTATGGGTGAGAGGTGTGCTCGCCCATGTAAAATTCGGCAGAGTCTCCCCTATAATATGGACTATCCACATGCACGAGGGCATGCATACTTAACCAATTTCAGGGCATAATTTAGGAGAATCCAATATTAGTAGCAACAATAAGAAGCCCAAAAATTGTCCCAGTTTCAGCAATATCAACAACAATTTATCTAAATTTCAGCAACAATATATTCAACAGTAATGTTGTATTCAAAATTTTTCTCTCTCCCCCTACTCCCTAAAATCTGTTGGAAACACCATTTTTTTAGGTCTGCTTTTTTCTCAATATTCCAAGTTTAATATGTTTAATAACATTTAAATCCAAAAACAAAACCCATAACTGTTCTACTTTACTCCACACCCCAAATCAACTATATAGCAACCTCCACGAATTTTGAAGACCAAAAATAAAAAATACTAAACAAAAATACACACTTCATAGATCAATATTTTCACCAAACAATCCAATTTTTTTAAAACAAACAAAATAAAAATTCTATTGAATATAACTCCAAATGGGTCGGTAAATTTTTTGGCCTTGGGATAAGCTGTGCAGAAAAAATAACCAACTTCAAGAACATAAAATTACACAAAGGAGTAGATATTCAAGAAAAGTTGCAAAAAAAAAAATCATAGTTTCATGCTCGGTAAAAAGAAGACATTATAATTCATGGAAGAATCAAAGTTGCTAGCATATTCCAACACTGAAATGGTTTCAGCAGTAATGTTCAAGTTTATTGGTTGTGATAAAGGTAAATACGATAAAGGATCTGGGTTACCGGCGGTGGTGAAGGCGTCGGCCGGTGATGAAGGCGTCGGCCGGTGATGAAGGCGTCGGCGGTGGTGAAGGCGTCGGCGGTGGTGAAGGCGTCGACGGCAGGCAGTCTTCCTCCCTCTTCTCTCTCCCCCTACTCCCTCTTCTCCCTCTTCTTTTCTCCCTCTTTTTTTCTTCTGTTCTGGATCGAGAGTGACGAACTGATACTGGTTTATTGAAATACATCCGCGACCGCTATCAGCGACCGCATGCGGTCGCTGATGTTAAATGATGTGGAAGTATCAGCGACCGAATGCGGTCGCTGTTATATAGTGGTCGCAAACAAGTAGCGCGCCAACATTTCCAGCCAATTTTTTGGAGGTAAAAATGAACCTGCGACCGAATAGCGACCGGGATCAGTCGCTAACCTAATCTAGCGACTACATTCAATTTCGGTCGCTAATGTTGGTCGCTAAAAATCCTATCTGCGACTACAAAATGCGGTCGCTGATAAGTTTGGTCGCTGTTAGAGCATTTTCTTGTAGTGTTAGCATTATAGTAAAAGTGTGACACTTAGAGGATAAGAGGATATAGTATATATTATGAAAATGAAATAAAATGAAAATAAATTAAGGGAGTTTATTTGAGGGTTAACCAAATAGGTTTTAGACCCTTTGTTTCTCCAGAACTGCTAAACTCTTGTGTGTATAACTGACAAGTCACATATTTTATCAGTAATTTGGTTTTACGTTTATTTCGTATGGCTGAGAAAGAAAAATAGAGGAAAAGAGAAAGGAGAGAAATTGAGAGAGAAAGAGAAGAAATTTTTAGTGAAAATTTTAAGAAGGATTCTGAGAATTCAAAGGAGAGGAAGGAAATTAATCCAGCGATTCATATTGTCTAGCTGGGGATTTAGAAGAAGTAAGAGGTAAGATCTAATTGTATTCTCTTAAGTTTTGTGTAAAATTTCTATGAAAGCTATATTGATGAATTTGATGAGATGTAGTATATATATGTTTAGGGGTATGAATAATCCGTTATGTGTAATCTATAGTTGGTGTCAGAAATAAGCATGTGAATGATATTCCTATTTATATATGATTTGATTATGATATATATGAATGAATATGCAAGTATGCTTGCATTAAGAAAAGCTGTAAAGTCCTTTGATAGATAATAGAAACATATGTACAACGACTTAGAATGAATTGATCAAATGTGTTAGGTTGATCCTACATAAGCAAAACAACTTTGTAAAGTCCTTAAAAAGAAATGATGTACAAGGACTATAAATATAGAAAGATCAAGCTTGTTAGGTTGATCTTATGATGTAATAGATAGGCTTGTCTGATCGTCGAGCACTGCATCAGAAATCATAGTCTGCCAGGAGAGTCAAGGAAAACTCGAGAGCTGTCAAAGCAGAATCGTAGTCTGCAAGATAGTAGATCTCAGAGTTCGTAGACTGTCAGGAGAGACGAAGAAGGATCGTAGTGTGTCGAGGAGAACTTTTTCAGAGTTGTAGTCTGCTGAGGAAGTCATGTTCAGAATCGTAGAGACAACCTGCCTACGAGTCGACCGAGCATCTGCCGAAGCCAAGTCAAGAATCGTAGACTACACTCGGAGTCGTAGAGTCTACTGATGTCGAAGCCAAGTCAAGAATCGTAGACTACACTCAGAGTCGTAGAGTCTATTGATTGTATCAGAGGCAGAGATCGTAGTCGAGCAAGATCAGATGAAGACAATGAGCATAAAGTCAGAAATCGTAGAGTGTCAAGATCTAATCTCAAAGTCGTAGTGTCTGCACAGCCGAAGCTGAATCGTAGAGCGTAGAACTAAGACTTCAACAGATGTGCTCACATTGCCAAGGCAGAATCGTAGAGCAAACACGATTCTCAACAATTGAGCACTCCCAGAATATCCAAAAGAATTAAGCCTCTGGTTGGTACTAGAAAGATACATCCCACCTAAAGGAAACCAGAGAGCACTCAACGAATGGCATGTAAGCTAACAGAAGATCTAAACACCAACTCAATCAACATCCAGATAGAGTTGTGAAACCATTCGAGATGAAGTCTTCCACAAGTTGATCAGAAGAAGACTTCAGTAACTGACTAAGGAAAGTCAGCAAGTGCAGTAGCTGTTAAGTAAATAGAAGACGAAGATCTTGAAAGCAACCAGTATCGTAGTGTTTGCCAAACAAAGAATGAACTGATGGAGTGTAAACATAGATACTGGTCAGCCTCTGAATAACAAGGCTAAAGTGTTTAAGCATTGGGTCAGTCCATTGATGATAAGTGAACGGGAGATCACAAAGAGAAAGCGAGCTGGACACGCCACAAATCTGAAGTGTCTTGCTATTCAGAAGGGGCAAGAACAAAGAGTCAAGCCATCATTATTTGAGAGCAGTCGAGGCAAACAGAAGTGTTGAAGCACTTCACAAGAGAAGGAAGAGGTGTTCTACATTGGAGATCTAATGAACAGTCTTCAAGATCGTAGTGTTGACTCTACCTGTCAACAAGACACTACGATCAGGTCTAAGAAGTTATGCATCATAATCGTAGAGTTTGGTAAATTGGAGATTCAAGCATTGACAATGGTTCAATCTGAAGATTGATATTCGAATAGAGATTATTGAGAGCATCAATGCAAAAGGACAACCTCTGATCAAGAAATCAGAAAAGGGAAATAAAGTCGACTACCTGCCCGAGACATCAAAGTGACATCTTTGACGTGGTAGGTGAAATAGTAGATTGCAGTGTCAGAAAGTCATGTCATGTCACATCTGCAGTCTACCTCAGACAACTCGAGATCTGCGAAGAAATCCAAATAGCTCCCAATGGCTATATTCCAACAGGAAGATTGCGAAGGAGTATAATTCAGTAAGAGCTTCAAAGATCAAAGGTTGCTGGAGTTGCTGAGTTTGGAGAAATGGTGGAGTGATCTAAATAATGTAAAATAGTGAGTAACCAATGAAGGTTCGAAAGCTCACTCTACGATCCACCAAGAACACTTAGAGATAAACAGAGTAAGAAGTAGAAGTGAGAGTTATACTACAAGAAAAGTGTTCTGAACTGCTAAGAGAAATAAGAGTATCAATGACATCTTGATGTCCATCATGGGAAGACTCTAAGTACCAGAGAGAAGAGCTTACAGTCATCTTAGCAAGTCCATCATGAGAAGGTATCAAGTATTAAGGAAGAAGATCACCAACTTCATCATGGTGTCAATCATGAGAAAGTTTCTTAGTACCTAGCAGAAGAGATTACGGCCATCTTAGAAACTAATCATGTGCAGCCATCAAGTATCAAGAAGAATGATCTTCACTATAGTTCAACAAGGGATCATCAGAAGTGGTTGAGTAACTGAAGTAGCTGAGCATCATGCAACACTCAACTGCACCTCAAGGATGATCACGTCAAGCTGCTAAGCATTTAGAGATGAAGAGCTTAAAGAAAATCTTAGCAGCACCTCCAATAAACAAACAACATCAATAACAAGAAGCTATGGCATGAGAGGTCCTTGTCCGGAGGGACTAAATGAAGTTCCAAGGCTGCTGGCCTTGAAGAGTTCTTAGTGAACTGAAGTTCCAAGGCTGCTGCCTTGAAGAGTTCTTAGTGAACTGAAGTCCCAAGGCTGCTGGCCTTGAAGGAATCTTAGTGATTCAGGATGCTGCCCTTCCTTAGTAGAAATCCTGCTAGTTGAAAGTAGAAGAGTAGATTAGGAGCTTGAGTCTCTGAACCACTTAATTAAAATCCCTTGTGTCTTTTACTTTATGTCATTTCCATTATGTACTTAAGTACTATAACTGCTATGTATGTATTAACTGCTTACAACTGAACTAACTCTAAGAATAATATATGTATGATTATGAATATATCAATGAAGGGGATCTTTTACTTATTCCGTTGTGCTTGAAAAGATTATTATATTTGTAATATGCTAAATCATTAGCAATAAAAAATAAACAAGAAAAGTATTTAAAATTAAAAAGATCTATTCAATCCCCCTTCTAGATCTATATTGTGCCTACTGGGAACTAATAATTGGTATCAAAGCAGGTTCTCATGCTATTCAAAATCTAATCGTTTTGAGTCTGATCCTAGGCACAAACATTTTTCTAAACTTAGTTTAGTAGTAAGTTACTTGTTATATACAAATGAGCTCACAACTTGGAAATATTGTGTACAGGTAAATGTGTATATACCCCTAAAGCTGCTCAGATTAGTCCATCCTCTTGATTGCCATATCAACAAGACCAATCCTTGCTTGCGGTCAATCTTGTAGTCTGAAGACCAGGCTAGGAAGCTCAAGAGACATCAACAGAAAAGAGTCAAACATCCACCAGCCTGAAAAGATGAAAAGGCCATACATGCTAAGAAATGCTTATCCAGAGAAGAAAGAAGAAGTTCTCAAACATGTATCTGGCCAACCAGTAGCTGGATGTAAACCTTGTGAACTCAAGGATGTCAAAGAACTAAAGATGTTAAGATTCTCTTAGCTTACATCTTCAAGACCACGACTGATTGATTGAAGGTCAACTGGAGCAACAAGCTGTCAAGAGCAAATGAAAAACTATGCACATCAATGCTTAACCTCAGTATATCTAAGTTAAATGACTGTTAAGAAACTGACAGTAGAAAGGTACGGTTCCTCACTAATATAAATGTGTACATCATGTTGCACCTCTTTATGAACTATAGCAGTATTCTTTCAAGGAATCATAATCTACCTAAAAAGGTGAAGAGAGAAAGTACACTGAAGTTGGAAACTCAAATGCTTACAAACTTTCTCTCCATCCAAGTTTTAGGTTAAAGATGGACATCTTGAAAGAGATCTGAAATGGGTCATAAGAATATCAAAGGTTAAATTAATCTTATGTGGAGTAATCTTTGCTGATGGGTTAGTATGTATGTACAAACCTATGGTCTAAGTGTTTGAGAACACACAAAGTATGATCAGTTCTACGAGAGTATCTTGAAGATTTGTATAAACTGATCACCTCCGTGAATCAACCAGATATAAATAAGTCATAGAATTGATTCTCACTCAATGAACATTCAAACTCCGTGAACATAACCAAGCAAATGATGAAACCATCAAAGAAAAAGAGTGTTTTATTAAAATGGAAAATATTACACACACTCACCATCATGCATCTCAAAATGTATTATCTAAATTAGTTACATGCATGAATATGATTGTTGGTGATCAATATGATGATTATTCCAATATATGAGGAATAAGCATTTTGAAGGCTAACCTAGCAGGACCCATTTAACCATGGGTACCAAAAATAGAAATTTATAACCTGCAGGTACTTGGTGTATATGGCCACACTAAGGAATGTTGAAGCAAAAGACTTCAGTCAAGAAGATTCAACCAGCAGAAGGCTTAAGACTGTTCAGAAATGATTCTGATAAAACTCCTATATGTCAAAGCCTGTCCTTGAAGACCTGCTGAGCTAATCTGAATGAAGCTCACATGGTTGCTGATCTTTATATGGAAGCAGGCCATTCAACCAAAGATGAAAAAGGTCTTATATGCTCAATCATGCAAAGCAGGTCATAAGAGAAGAATCCTCAAGGAAGCTCACATCAGAGGATTATCGAGCATCAAACATGAAGAACTCATTACGGGAGCAGAACTCCACAAGTATACACTGACAAGGAAGACTACGTTCGTAGTGCTGTCAAAGGATCGTAGAATGATCAACCCTGAAGATGCCCATTTTTACGATACAAAAAGATTTAATGACTTCAGCCATAATGAGATATACAAGGCTGCCTTCTGCTACACGTGAAGAAGAAGAAGAACTTATGTCTCTCTGAGAAGATAGTATCAACTATGGTGGAGCAGTAATCTACTAACAGAATAGCAACTCTAAAATATTAGAGATATACTATGAAGTAATGTACCTGTTACAGACTCCCAAACTTTGTGTCTGACGAACCAAATGAAGATCCATAGTCAGTAAGAACGTCTCAAAATGTAATACTGATAACCAGTCAACCACCCAACTCAAAATCGTGGAGAGCCTACGATCAAATATCTGATCGTAGTGTAAGACCAGGAGGACACCACGATTACAACCAATGCGAATATCTAAAGTTGGTAGAGGATCTCCCCAGCAGAAAAGGTCAAATGAGTTATCAGTGCAAATCACTTCTAAAGTTTTTCATCTGGAAAGCGCCTCAGGAACAAACCTAACCCTTAGTTCACTCTAAGAGGTTTGCCCTTCCTGAGCTACCTTGACCCAGAAAGAATGCTTAGTAAAGTTCATCTCAAGGACCAAGTCAGTCAACAATCGTAGAGTAGAGGTTGAAGTGAACTCAATGATCGAGGTGCAACCTCATCGATCGTAGAAACAGACTCGAGGATTGCAGTCTTATCAGAGGATACACTGGCTCATGAGGAGCTCAGAAGAACTGGACAATTGCTCAACCATTCAGATTATGAGGAGATAAGTTCGAATACTGGTTGGAAAGATGTCCTACTGAAGAAAAGTGCCCAAACCTTCATAAAGTACATTAGTGGTTAAGACATGCAGTTTTAAGATGCGGATTAATGTCAAACCATCCACTGTAGCATCTCTCAGAAGAAGATTGTTGAGTCAACAAAGAAAAACGTAGAGTCCATAGCTACCTCACCAAGCTACTCTACGAACCAAAAAGGTCAACGGTTAATCCACGTCATTGACGCCTATTTTCTTAAAAGGAATATCAAACTAAAAAGTTTATGGGGAATTACAGCTTGTTACTGGGCATCGTGCAACCAATGAATGGTTGACACATCACAGCTTATGCAGAGTCAGTAGGGACTGCCATAAAGACAAATTCAAAATCTACAAACAGTTACCAGAAACTATCGAACCTCTCTCCCTCCCATTTTCAAACCCTAGAATCCTCTTCAAAGCCTAAATCCATTAACCCTCCAGAGCATTGCCCAAATCACATTCATCTATCTCTCATAAGACTCCCTAAATCAAACACCCATACTCTTTGAACTCTTCAAATGGCAGATTAACGAGTAATCACTGGCATTCAGCTCGGAACCAAGACGTTTAAGAAATCCAAAAAGAAGTTCAGAGATATTCTTGAACTTGTGAAGAAGGCTGGATTCTCAGAATGTCTTGAGGCAAGCACTAGAGTATATGCTAAACTGGTAAAGGAGTTTTACTCAAACACATCCATTAATTCCGGAACTCTTTCTACCAAAGTCAAAGGTCAGTCTTTAAAGCTGAAATTGTCAGACATCAATCAATGCTTAGGCCTTCCTGACCTAGGACTGAAAAGCCTTGATGAGATCGACATTGAACAAGCAAAGAAGATTATGGCGTACAAAAGAAACCCTAGTTTGAAAAACATGAAGAAAAATGAGTTTCTTGAAGAATTCGAGTTCCTTGCTGAGATAGTGGGCAAATGTATACTATGCAAGGACACTGAATATGACACTGTGCTTGATCAACAAGTGAAGATTATGTCTGTAATAGTTCTAAAAAAGCAAATAAACTTTGGAGCTATCTTGTTCGATCACATCTCAAAATGGGTGGAAAAGGCTAAGATGAAGAGGTCTACAGATAAACCCCTTACAAAGGTTTTTCATGGAAGACTCTTGAGCATTGTGATAAAGAAGAAATTGGGAAGCAAGATCAAAGATGATGAGGGAGAACCACTTAACGTCCATAAAGTTATGTCTCCACAACTATTTATAAATTGGAAGAAAAATCCAAAGGAAAATAGGAGGCTAACAACAACTGGAGAAGCAACAAAGTCTCTGCAAAGACAAAAAAGGCGAAGGAGGTGGAAAGCTCTAAATCTGGTGAATCTGTACCAGTAACAGCCACACCATCAAGGAAGAAGTCCAAGGGTGTGAAGAAAATAGAGGCTCCACCAAGAAGTCTCTCCATTGACAACAAGGAAGAAGTAGAAGAAGGTGTCTCAACTGCAGAAACAACAAAGAGAAGAAGTAACAGATTACTTCAAGGGCCATCCAGAAAGAAAGCTAAGGTGGTAAACAAGCCAGCCCCAGTTCCCAAGAAAGTCTATATGACAAAAAAGAGGACGAAGAGTCAGAAGAAGAGAAGGGAACTGATAAACTCAAAACTGAGTCCCCAAAGAACAAATCCAGCAATGAAGGTGAAGCTGGATCAATGAAAGAAAATGCAGACTCTGATGATGAAGAAAGATTGGTGAAGTTGGATCAATGAAAGAAAATGCAGACTCTAATGATGAAGAAATATTGCAAGTTAACATAACTGCATCTCCTACTGCAACTACTCCAACAAGCCCAAATGATGGCTCAAAAGATGTTGAGTCTGAAGAAGAAGGACCTGCCCCTGCCAATGCTGAACATCAAGGAAATCTGTTCGATGATACAAAATCTTCGAATTCAGAAGAAAAAGAAAAGTCTGACTCTCTTATAGCTGAACCTCCAAGGAGAAGAAAGAACTACATGCTACTTGCAAAATTTGCCCCCAAGAAGCAAGGTGAATAGTTTACTGGAATCATTGAAGTGAGTGATGATGAATCTGAATCAAAGGAAGAAAATGCTGAAGATGGGACTAGTGATGAAAATCAGCAAGAAGTATTCACTGATGAAAGAAGTCAGCAAGATTCAAGCTCAAAAATTGAAGAAATGGAGGAAGATTATGGTTCTGCAAATCAGGAATCAGAGGAACCAGCAGACTATCCTATCCTCTCTCCAGCAAGAATCAGTAGAAGAATAGTGGTGGAATTTTTTGTTGAACCAACAGAACTACTAGCAGAAAGATGGGTAAGCTATGGAAATGAATAACTCAAGGTTGTAAGGATAACTGCATATGATGTGTTCAAAAATTAAAACAACATGGAATTAGACTGCACCACTATCCTCTACAATCCTAATGATCCTTTGATGAGATGGTTCTTTCCATGGATGCCCTGGTTAAAGGCATATACTGAAAAGGATGGAAGTTACTTCAACTGGTGTTACTCTTAGTTTCCAAGCCTGGAACTGGTGTCACAGAAATTCCCAAGGGTGAAGAGATTTGTAACCAAAATGATCAAAGACCAGCCTCACTACAAAGTCTAAAGACATGTTGGAAATCACTACATTCCCTATGATAGTAGAATGGGTTCTAATGGTAGAAGGATCATAGCTAAGGAGATGACCGTAGAGTCTGGTCACTCTACCACTGATGATGATTGAGTCCAAAATGAGAAGCCTCCCTCGGCCCAAGCACTGTTGCCTGACATTCCTTCATCCTCCAATAGCGATTGCCACTCAACGATATTTCAGATTCTCACCACTTTCGAAAATATGTCCAAAGATGAAAATCGTAGAGTCCAATCTGGTGCTCTACAAAAGCCTACCCAACCACAAGACTAAATTCCTATGGAGCAGGAACTATTGAAGAATTCTGATGAGCTAGTTGAGAAGATATCTCTAATCAATGAAGAGTCAAAGAGGTTGACAGCAGCAGGAGATAATTCAGTTCAAGATAGACTTCAAGCCACTATGGCTGATGTATCTCTCAAAATCAAAGAGAGAGATCAAATCTATCTGAAGGCCATACATGATCAGAAGGAAGAAGCTCTACGAGCACATAAGGACAATGAAGAACAAATCCAAGTCCTTTTTGACAAGATTGACAACCTGAATCAATCTTTCTCTCTACAACTTGAGCTGAGTCAACAATAACTCAAGATTAAAGTTGGTAACTCATCTTACTTGATGGAGCAACTAATGTCCAACATGAAGCAGCTTTCTTAAGTGATTAATGACAAAAAGGGGGAGAAAAAGAGGCATAGAAAGAGACATTCAACACAACTTAAATTATTCATGCTTCGCAATTTATACATAATTAATATTTTTTATACATTGCATTTATTCAGGCATCATAATGCTCATACTTAGGAATTATACCCACTTCATGCTTATCATATACCTCATATCAAGAATATAGTAAGTTTCCTTAACTAAATCCATGTGACACCCCCAAATCCAGGTATTCAAACTTCCCTCAGATTTGGTGTTCACTCAATAAAATAATTAACATCTAACTATCCATATAATGATAACAATAAAAATGAAATAGAAATCCTCCCAATATAGGGTTACAACATCTTAAACGAATAAATCCGGATCCCAGGTTATTTAACCTTAATACATCATATGTGAAAATATCATAAACAAATAAGTCTTAAACATCCAGTATAAGTTTTAATATAAACATTCTGAAATATTAAATAAGTCTTCATCATTTGCTTGCTTTTCCCTTGTCCTTACTTGTGGATGGCTCATCAACTCTTTCAATCTTAGCTGCAATGTTATTATGCAAGAGTGACCAACAATTTCCCACAAGTTTAACAATAGAATAATAATAATAACATGCGAATAAATAATGGATACTGAACCAAAAGAAGTCTCGACTTTTGAATTAAGATTAGAACATGAATCAAAAGTACATCTGAGGGTGACCATGAACTATGTCTTAGGTTATCAAGTATTTCTACTTTAAACCTTTAACAATCATAAGACTATATGGACCTAACTTCTCATACTTAGGGGGATCAACCATATGTACCATGTATGTGCACAACATCTTAACGCTATAGCATAATATAATCCCATGTAGTAGGGTTGTTCATCTCAGCTTTGACATTAGTGTCCGCACCAAAGGAAGTTTGGTTTGGATTGATATCAAGGGTAATTTAGAGTTCAATAATAATCAACTAAGGATTAGTTGAATCAATAAGGAATCACTATCTATTCGAGGTTTCAATGTAATATCAAAATTAATAATCAAATCAAAGATTGAATCTCAACTCTATATAATTGACTAAAAAGATTGGATCTCAATTCTACACAATTGAATGAACTTTGTACAATAGAAGTAATACTTCAAAAGAATTAGAACATTTCATTTGGAATCATAAACTTGAATAATTAAGCTTTGAATAGTTCAAAATAAGAATACGAAGCTTGCTCAATAATAATAAGATTTAATAACTTGCTCAATGTAAGAATAGGATTTGGAAACTTGCCTCGTACGTAGGCTAAACGATTACTACTTTCGTTCACCACAAGTCCTACACACATACCATATGTATTCACGACATTCATTAGTTACATTAATGCTAACCTTATAGGTTTAGTTCCTTCTTTTAATATAACTTGTTAACTTGGTTTAAATTCTGCTCATTACCATCATTCATATATACAAGATTGAAATCTCAAATCTTAAGTTTAAACAACATCACATCATCTCATGGACATCACTTTTTTTCCTTTTTTTAACGTGGTTTAACCAGTTATAAAAAATAACAGTTATAAGTTCACAAGACATTTTCTAATTTTTTTTAATAAATCTCTTATTATATGGTGTAAGACCCCAACTTTTTATAAATAAAATTGAACTTCCTCTAATTATTATTTTAAATAATAAGGTGTTAATTTGATATAATGCTTTGGTTATGGATGAAATGTGTAAATTTTGAAAAATAAGCAAGTGGTTATAAAATATTCATTGTTGTCGAGAAATATTCGTCTGGTCCTGTAATATTCTTGTTGTCGGGGAATATTCGTAAGATGACGCAGCCATTTGTGGGACTCATAACAGAAAACTGTCGAATGAAGAAAACGACAAGTATGAGTTTTTTTTATAAATAACGGTGTAGTTGTTACCGTTAACACTGTTGGAATACCCGGTGGTTAAAATACAATAATACACGTGGTTGCACAGTAGCACGCGGTATTATACAGTATTTTTTTGGATTATTGATTCTTACGTAAGAAGACACTACTCAATAATTGTTACAGTAATTAATGTTCAATATTTTATTTTATTGATTCAATAATTGCTACGTTGATATTTTATATTATTGTTGTTTCGATAATTATCACTACATAGTATTTCTCATTATCAGATCAATAATTCATATTATTTGAATAATATTATTAGATATCATTATTGGCAATGTCTAAGGAAGTTCTGCATAAGAAAGGGGTTTGGTCACCTAATTGCGCGCCAGTAAGGAGAAATCCTTATCGAAAAGCCCCCTCTTTCCTGAGAACGACATGATTGTCATTATTGTGATTCTATAATATTATTTATGAATAATTAATTATTGATTTATATGATAATGAAATATTTATTTTATGTGGATATAAATGAAGGAATTAACGCTGATGAGTTTTATCAGTATTTTGTCAGAATGGAGGTATTAAAAATCATCTGTATGTGGATTTCAGTCATTTTCTGTTTGGAATTTGGAAAAACTTTCTTCAACAAAATTGTAGAGAATTAAAATTCCTATAGAATGGACATAAAATTCGTATTTTCTAATAAAAGAGAAATTTATTATGAATTATTGAAGTTTCAAAAATAAATATTTTTATTAAAAACATGGGTGGGTCCCACTTTTAGTTGTTGTGAAATTTTCTGAATTTGGTAGGCCCCACTTGTGGTGTGCTGAGTTTGGTTAAGTGGTTTGCGTGAATGTTTTTAATAAAATATTATTTTATTAAATTTTAGTCTGCTTTGGCGTTCTGGCATTTTTCTATAAATATGGTGCTTAGTTAGAATTGAAAATCATACCAGAATTAGAAGTTTTCTCTCTTTATAATATCGAGGGTATTTTTGCGAGTATTTAGATACTTTGAGAGTTGCTATTCAGTGTAAGTTTCCTTCAATATTATATCCGATTTATTCCAGTCAGAAGTACTAATCTTTTGAGGTAAGGGATGTTATTTTTTCGTGAATGATGTTATTTCTTTCAATATCATTATACTGAAATATTGGTATGGATTCTATTGTGAAATTTCTACCTTTTCATGTCGAGGTTACTATTCATATATACGAAACTATTCACGAATACGGTACTATTTATGAGTACTATTCACGAAGTATGATTTTTCTTGTAAAATTTTTACCTTTTTGTGTCGGGGTTACTATTCATATATACGACATTATTAACGTATACAACACTATTCACATATACGACACTATTCACAAAAAAATTAAATTTTCTTTTCTTTGTCCAAGTTGTCTATTATCGTTACTATCTTTGATTGTATCCATGTTTTGATCTTCATTCTTGAATTTTACTCCACAATTGATTATTATGGAGTATTTTTGAACTTGGATAAACCAAAGTACAAATCCCTAATCTTTGTCCTTTTATCTCACTAGATTCATTTTCTTTAAGATATTTTTCATCATCCTCAGTCTTAAATAGTGATACTTGATGAATATCTTTGGCATGTAGTGCAAAGATGAATGATTACCTGATGAATATCTTTGGCCCGTAGTGCAAAGATGGACAGGTGTTGAGATAAACATGACCAACCAGTGATACAAATGAATATTTTTGGTCCGTAGTGCAAAGATGAATATTTGGTTCAAGATGTATATTGTTTGATGTTACAGAAATAAAAAATATTGATGATGGACTTTTAAATCATAGAAGATAGTATACTTCATTCTCTACTTAACTCTTCTAATGAATTGTTATTTTCGCTGCGAATATTGATCTAAAACTTGTTGTCCATTATATTTTATCTGATTTATTAAAGACTAACGATAATTTGTTCTACATTATCTTAGTCATAATATTCTTTACTGGGCTAATTGAGCTCACCCTTTTCCTTTTTGTTCCATTTTTATTTTTAAGAGGCAAGAATATAACGGGAACTAGTCGGGGT
>CM035100.1:7131663-7371391 GCA_020205505.1 Panax japonicus
GTTTAGGGAGAACTCCACAGCTAGCACCACCATTATATTCCCTTGTTACCCCCGCTCGACCCAGCTACACTCTTATTACCTGAAAGAAATTGTGAAGCAATAGAGTGAGCACAACTAGCTCAGTAAAGAATATCATGACTAAAGATTATTAAATTATCAATAGCCTTGGTCAATAATAAATCAAAGATTTAGAACAAAAGGTAGATGATAAAAAATTTCAACCATAGTTGCAGCGGAATGAGCAATCCATTAGAAGAGTCAAATAAACTATAAAGTCTATTATCTTCTCCATGTTAAAAATCCACCAACAATGTTTTATCCCTGTAACATCAATCAACAATTCCGGTCCACAATCATATGAATAACTCATAATCATAATTGTAGTTCTAAATTCCTCTTCTCATCCAGGATGAAGATAATTTTCATCACCTATCTTTACCTGAAACATCAAAGATCATGGTTACACCAAAACACATTTCCTGTTCATAATCATACTAATAACTTCATCTTTGCACTACGACCAAAGATATTCGTCAATAGTTCATCTTTGCACTACTGGCCAAAGATATTCAACAACATGTCATCTTTGCACTACGGGCCAAATATATTCATCAACAATTCATCTTTGTACTACAAGCCAAAGATATTCCTCAAAAGTTCATATTTGCACTACAGGCCAAATATATTCATCAACAGTTCATATTTGCACTACATGCCAAATATATTATTATCTCAAAGAAATATATAATCATTTCTGAATTTATATAAACAATAATTATAACCATGTTGATCAGTTCACCTTTGCACTTAAGCTAAAGATATTCAATCATAAATTCAATGGTCATGATTATACCAGTCAACAATTCAACTTTGCACTACTGACCAAAGAGAACCCATAGTCACAATCATACCAATAATCTACCCATCTTTACACTCAAGTCAAAGAGAAATTTTATCACTAAGATTATAAAAATATTATATATGATAATAGAAACAATATGATCAAAACATGAATTTAATTTCAAGAGTAAGATTCATAAATCAACGATAATTTGGTCAGAAAAAGAAACCAATTTTGTCGTGAATAGTACACTGAGAATAGTAGCTCGTGAATAGTAATCCCGACATGAAAAAGGTAGAAATTTCACAATAAAATCCATACCAATATTTTGATATAATGATATTGAAATAATAATATTTCTTAATTTTATAAATAATTTATTTTAATTGTTAACACTTTACTAAATAATGCATTTAATCATCCTAAAATGTCAAACTCATAAAATTTCATCACCAATAACCAAAATCCTCATCAATAATCTGCATATACCTCATGTAGGATTCTCAAGCCATAAAATCCTATTTTCCAATTTTCTTACTTCACATAACATATTTAATTCATTTACTCATAACTAGTCCATTTTCATGAAAAATACCAAATTAGTTCCAAAAATATTTCTTTTCTAGGATTTAGCAGAATATAGTCCCATATTGAACATATATTTTTCTCCGAATTTTTAAAATTCATTTACTATTTTTTATATGGCCAAAACCGCCGAATATTTAGACATTTATCACAAATTGTAATTTTATCTAAAAATTCCAAAATTCACAGAGTACACTGATATTATATAGATGAACTCCCAATAAAAATTTCATCAATTTTGGAGTTAACCACAAGGAGTTATAAATAGTTACTTTTAAAATAGTCTTTTCCCGTAAAATTCATAACTATTAATCTATACATCCAAAAATCACCATTTTTTGACACAATCAATAAAACTCATCAAAATATCATTTCAAATTTTTTCAGAATTTTCTGAAGGTCGGAAGAAGTACGAACTGAAAAACATAATAACTCTTAAAATACCTTACCTCAAAAGAGCAGTACTTCTGACTTGAATATCAGATATAACGGTGAGCAACACTCAAGATATCTAAATACTCACAAAAATATGCTTGATAATATAGAGAGAAATAAAACTTGTTTCTGGTGTGATTTTTAATTCTAACATAAGCGCTTATTTATAGGAAAATGCTAGAACGCCATAGGAGACTAAAATAATAAAATATATTATTTTATTTCTTCTTTTCTACGCATGCCCATATGTTTGATCAGCTAACAGCCATCTTTGAACAAAGCTAGCAGCCCACATGTGTTAAAACACAAGTGGGTCGCACCCATAAATTAATAAAAATCATTTTATTTTCCGAAACTTCAACAATTCATAGAAAATAGCCCGGTTATCAGAAAAATATGAATTGTATGTCCATTCTGTCTGAAATCGAATTCTCTACAACTTTGTAGCTTTGAATTTTTCCAAATTTCAAAACAAAAATATCCAAAATCCACAAACGGATGATTTTTAATGCCTCCATACCGATAAAATACTGATAAAACACCTCAACATTAATTCCTTCATTTTTATTCACATAAAAATAAATATATCCATCATTTATATTCACATAAAATAAATATTTTATTATCATATAAATCAATAATTAATTATTCACAAATAATATTACAGAATCACAATTATGACAACCAGGCCGTTCCTTGGAATGAGGGGGCTTTCCAATAAAAATTTTTCCTTACTGGCGCGCAATTAGGTGACCAAACTTCTTCTTGACAGAACTTTCTAGACATTGCCAATAATGCTATCTAATAATATTATTCAAATAATATGAATTATTGATCTAATAATGGAGATACTGTGTAGTGACAATTATTAAAACAACAACAATATAAAATATCAACGCAGTAATTATTGAATAAATAAAATAAAATATTAAACAGTAATTACCGTAACAAATGTTGAGTAGTGTCTTCTTCCGTAAGAATCAATAATTCAAAAATACTGTGCAATACCGTGTGCTACTGTGCAATAACGCGTATTACTGTATTTTAACCACCGGGTATTCTAACAGTGTTAACGGTAACAACTACGTCGTTATTTATAAAAACTTAATTTTTTTCATTTTCTTCATTCGACAGTTATTCGTTATGAGGCCCAAAAATGGATGCGCCGTCGTACGAATATTCTCCGACAGAAAGAATATTCCACGACCAAACGAATATTTCCCGACAATTGAATATTTTATAACCACTTGCGTATTTTGAAAAAATAATTTCATATCTCACTCTTAACTTTAAACTTTTATCAATTTAATCATTTACTGAATTGTAATTATAAGAAAAATTGAATACTTTTATTTCATAAAATTCGGGGTCTTACAATCTCCCCTCCTTATGAAATTTCGTCCCCGAAATTTACGTACCTGGTATTTCGAAAAGTTGAGAATACCTTGCTTTCATTTCAGATTCTATCTCCCGGGTCATCATGATTTCTCCATTGCTCATTTGGGTTCTTCACTTGTTGGGAAGTCATGACAACCGCCATCCCTCAAACTATCCAGTTTTGACTTGTCTGGGGCAGCATTTGGCATCATCACTACCGTTGGAATATACTTTTCTATAGAACATATTCCTCCCTCAACTGCCTCGTCGTACTCCTAATTCATGATCTGAATCATCAATCTTCGATCCATATCGAATTCAGGTTGACCGCTCTGTACAGGGTAATTCAAAACTTGATGTTGGGTTCTCCCAATTGCTTTCCAAAAAGAGAAATTCATATCATCTATTTTAGCCTTCTTAGATTGGACATCTCTTTCCACAATATCCACGTGTTGTGCGGCTTTTGCCCATGCATCTCTTATTCTCACTCGTTCAGTTTTTTGTTCTTTCAGCTCAGATTCTATTTTTATCATCTTATACTCTGCCAAAGAATGCTTCTGTTCAAGCATCACATATCGGATAACACAAGCTTTAATTGTTGCATCCTTTTGTTCCACGAACGTCTGCCGTTCTTAAGCCTACTCTTCTAACTCATGAACACGATTTTAAAAGATCAAAGATCATGGTTACACCAAAACACATTTCCTGTTCATAATCATACTAATAACTTCATCTTTGCACTACGGCCAAAGATATTCGTCAACAGTTCATCTTTGCACTACTGGCCAAAAAAATTCAACAACATGTCATCTTTGCACTACGGGCCAAAGATATTCATCAACAATTCATCTTTGCACTACATGCCAAAGATATTCCTTAACAGTTCATATTTGCACTACAGGCCAAATATATTCATCAACAGTTCATATTTGCACTACATGCCAAATATATTATTATCTCAAAGAAATATATAATCATTTCAGAATTTATATAAACAATAATTATAACCATGTTGATCAGTTCACCTTTGCACTTAAGCTAAATATATTCAATTATAAATTCAATGGTCATGATCATACCAGTCAACAATTCAACTTTGCACTACTGGCTAAAGAGAACCCATAGTCAAGATCATACCAATAATCTACCCATCTTTACACTCAAGTCAAAGAGAAATTTCATCACTAAGATTATAAAAATGTTATATATGATAATAAAAACAATATGATCAAAACATGGATTTAATTTTAAGAGTAAGATTCATAAATCAACGATAATTTGGTCAGAAAAAGAAACCAATTTTGTCGTGAATAGTACCCGTGAATAGTAACTCGTGAATAGTAACCCCAACATGAAAAAGGTAGAAATTCCACAATAAAATCCATACCAATATTTTGGTATAATGATATTGAAAGAATAATATTTCTTAAGTTTATAAACAATTTATTTTAATTGTTTATATTTTACTAAATAATGCATTTAATCATACTAAAATGTCAAACTCATAAGATTTCATCACCAATAACCATAACCCTCATCAAAAATTTGCATATACCTCATGTAGGATTCTCAAGCCATAAAATTCTATTTTCCAATTTTCTTACTTCACATAACATATTTAATTCATTTACTCATAACTAGTCCATTTTTATGAAAAATACCAAATTAGTTCTAAAAATATTTCTTTTCTGGGATTTAGCAGAATATAGTCCCATATTGAACATATATTTTTCTCAGAATTTTTAAAATTCATTTACTATTTTTTATATGGCCAAAACCGCCGAATATTTAGACATTTATCACAAATTGTACTTTTATCTAAAAATTCCGAAATTCCAGCGTACAATGATATTATATAGATGAACTCCCAATAAAAATTTCATCAATTTTGGAGTTAACCACAAGGAGTTATAAATGGTTACTTTTAAAATAGTCTTTTCCCGTAAAATTCATAACTCATAATCTATACATCCAAAAACCACCATTTTTGGACACAATCAATAAAACTCATCAAAATATCATTTGAAATTTTTCCAGAATTTTCTGAAGGTCGGAAGAAGTACAAACTGAAAAACATAATAACTCTTAAAATACCTTACCTCAAAAGAGCAGTACTTCTGACTTGAATATCAGATATAACGGTGAGCAACACTCAAGATATCTAAATACTCACAAAAATATGCTTGATAATATAGAGAGAAATAAAACTTGTTTCTGGTGTAATTTTTAATTCTAATATAAGCGCTTATTTATAGAAAAATGCTAGAACGCCATATGAGACTAAAATAATAAAATATATTATTTTATTTCTTCTTTTCTACGCATGCCCATATGTTTGATCAGCCAACAACCATCTTTGAACAAAGCTAGCAGCCCACATGTGTTAAAACACAAGTGGGTCTTATCTATAAATTAATAAAAATTATTTTATTTTCCGAAACTTCAATAATTCATAGAAAATAGCACGATTATTAGAAAAATATGAATTTTATGTCCATTCTGCCTGAAATCGAATTCTCTACAACTTTGTAGCTTTGAGTTTTTCCAAATTCCAAACCAAAAATATCTGAAATCTACAAACGGATGATTTTTAATACCTCCATACCGACAAAATACTAATAAAACACCTCAACATTAATTCCTTCATTTTTATCCACATAAAAATAAATATATCCATCATTTATATTCACATAAAATAAATATTTCCTTATTATATAAATCAATAATTAATTATTCACAAATAATATTACAGAATCACAATTATGACAACCAGGCCGTTCCCAGGAAAGAGGGGGCTTTCCAATAAAAATTTTCCTTACTGACACGCAATTAGGTGACCAAACCTCTCATAGACAGAACTTTCTAGACATTGCCAATAATGCTATCTAATAATATTATTCAAATAATATGAATTATTGATCTGATAATGGAGATACTGTGCAGTGACAATTATTGAAACAACAATAATATAAAATAGCAATGCAGCAATTATTGAATCTTAATAAAATAAAATATTGAACAGTAATTATTGTAACAATTATTGAGTAGTGTCTTCTTACGTAAGAATCAATAATTCAAAAATACTGTGCAATACCGTGTGCTACTGTGCAATAATGCGTATTACTGTATTTTAACCACCGGGTATTCCAACAGTGTTAACGGTAACAACTACGCCGTTATTTATAAAAACTCAATTTTTTTCGTTTTCTTCATCCGACAGTTATTCGTTATGGGGTCCACAAATGGTTGCGCCGTCGTACGAATATTCTCCGACAGAAAGAATATTCCACGACCAAACGAATATTCCCCGACAATTGAATATTTTATAATCACTTGCGTATTTTGAAAAAAAAATTCATATCTCACCCTTAACTTTAAACTTTTATCAATTTAATCATTTACTGAATTGTAATTATAAGAAAAATTGAATACTTTTATTTCATAAAATTCGGGTCTTACAATTTTGGTCTCCACTTTTCATTATTACAAGATCCCATCAGCAATTGATCAGGTTTATATAATCTTTTAGGGTTTCTATTTTCGGTGGTATTTTTTTGTTTGTATTGACTGTTCTTTTGTTTTCTTTGCTCACTTTTTGGCAATGTAGGAAACTTTTGCCGAGTACACAACCAGGACAACTTTTGAGAGGCCACTGTTGAGTGGGGTGGCATATGCACAACGGGTTGTGAACGGAGAAAGGGAAGATTTTGAAAAGAAAAATGGTTGGACAATAAGAACAATGGAGAGAGAGAGCCTTCACCTTTTAGGGATGAGTATGCCCCTGTGATTTTCTGTCAAGAAACAGTTTCCTACATTGAATCACTTGATATGATGTTAGGAGAGGTAATTAGGTTCATTTTTTCAATATAATCTTTTTCTAAGTCATTCATTTCTCTATTTTCTTAGTTTTATTTGTGAAGTTCTCAATTCTCAAGATTAGATTTAATGGGTATTTCATTTCAACTTTTATGTGTTCTCTATTTGATGTAGGAGGACCGTGAAAACATATTGAGGGCTAGGGCTACTGGGAAAGTAGTTCTTACAAGCCCCTTCTAATTGCTGGGTTCTCATCATCTTGGGGTTGTATTGACATTTCCTGTTTATAAATTCAAGCTTGCGCCAAATCCATCTATGGAACAGAGAATTGAAGCAACTACAGGGTATTGCCTTTGTATGTTATTCATTCTTAATATTTACTCTTTACTTTATATTTGGAGAAGTGTGCAGAGCTAAATCATATGATTACTATAATCTGACCTAATAAAAATATATCTTACATAATGACAATGTGGTTCTTCTTTATGAGATATGATTGTTTTATTGTCGTTGAATCAACTTCTGAGGAAATCTATATACATATACAACATATTGTGACAAGAAGGTAGAATTTCTTCAGTGTATGTGTTCTTTTCACCTCCGTTCATTCTACAACCACAACACTAGCAAATTCAGTGCAAATATTTCAAATGCATTTATATTGTTACAAGATCCTGATTTATGTGCTGTCAAATTCCAACTTTAATGAATAACCTGTTAAAGTGTTAATAACCTGTCACAGTAGCTTAGAGATAATAATTGGTTTGCCGGTTATTGTGTGATCAAATGAATTAAATACATGCCAAAATTTTGAAAAAGAGATAATAATTGGTAGTAATTACAATATACCTACACTTCAGAATCACTATGTAGAAGTCATGTAATATGACTCAAGTGTCTAAGATGGGTGTGTTGAGTTTAAGATGGCCTGAATAACGTTTGCATTGCTTGTCCATGTTGCAATTTGGGAACCATTACTTCATCGGATGAAAATTCTCAAGCTACCCAACATAAAAATTTGTTAAAGTATGTCAGCTGGAATTCAATGCAAAATATATATTACTGATTTATAAGCATGAACCATTGGCTGCTTGTTTAAATTTCTCTTGGATCAGAACTAGTTATTTGAAGGTAATTGTTGAAAGATTTCTTCAAAAGGTGGGAAAGACTTGGGATTCAGGTCTGAGACATCACCGTCTTACCCTCTTCTCCCTAGTCCAAAAAGCCAAGGAAAGAAAAGAATTTTAGATCAAATTAGTTAATTGCTTTTTTGATTTCCATGATTTTCTGTAGGGCATTTTGAATCTAATCAATTACAACTCCCCACGCCTTACATTCTTGTATATCCTTGCTTTTACTTTTTGTTAATAATACTGGGTTGCCTTGTTTATTTACTCTTTTCCAAAGGTTACAAGGTTCTATTCTTTTAAATGATCTTTCCCGTGCCTATTAAACTTTCAACAGATGATGTGGGCTCCGGAATATGACCCAAATTTGTGCTCTGTGTATGAGGAGGACTCTGACGCACCTACTAAAAAATCTGATGGATCTAAAGCAAAGGTAAAATCAACACACTAATGTGGCAAGTATGAAAGGGAAAACATGAAAAGTGGAGGCAAATGTGCTGAAGCTGCACTCCCCATTTCTGTTTTCTTAGTAGCTAGTGTCCTGAAGGACAAGAGCTCAAAATTACTAGCAGATGCTCGTGGATTGGATGATGTTGTCAAGGTCAGATTGATAAGTTCGGAAAATTTAATTATGTAGAAACGTCCACTTCAAAAATTATTTTCAGTTAGGTAGACACATGTTCAACAAGACAGTTTAAACTTTATAGTTTGTTTTACTTGCATGCTTGTTGGTTCTAAGATACACTGCTTCATCGTCACAGTGAGTTAGTTTCTTCAGATGCATGTTTGTTAGTTAAAAAATTAGTTTATTGAGGTGCGTGATTTTTAGGTCCAGAACCTTGAGGTCCAGCATGGGTCCAACATAGAATTTGAAATAATACGTAATATAACTTGTCTTTCAAGTCAAGTACAGAACCCTGAGGTCCAGTATGGGTCATGGACTCCTTTGTACTTGTTTTTGGAATTCTTTTGGGATAAAATAAATGTTTTATTTTTGGAAATTTTACACTAGATCTATGTATGGGGTTTCAATTACTCCCCTCATTTAGTATTTTTAAGTGGAAACACTTGAGTTATTTAGTTACATAATTCTTTGCTATTATTTGTATCACTAATATGACTATTTCCATTCTCTAGCATAAAGGTTTTGGTAGTGTAACCTAATGAAAAAAGATTTAGCAATTATCCTCTTTTTGTATAATCTATAATGAAGTTTTTAGCTTTGCCATTTTGATAAGGTATAGCCCTCTAATACTTTTTTTTCTATTAAGTACACCACAACTTTGCTTGTTCTTTATGATGGACTAGAAGTTCCTTACGTAGCTTGATTGGTGGTTTGATACTCCTGGTACTGGTGATTTTTGTAATTGAGTTGTTGATTCTGTTATTGCATGTCTTTGGTACTTGCACTCTGAATTTATGTTATTTCTCTTGGTTATGCAGAGGATCACTTATGGTTGATGCGATGATATTGCCTTGTGGGCATTCATTTGGTGGTGGTGGGATGCAACATGTTATTAGAATGACATTATATAGATTATGAATCCTTTAGGACATCCACATACTCTTTTTGTGTTAAGTTATTAAAATCACATTATTGTATCAACCTGGTCACTAACTCTGGTGGTATGCTGACTTGAGATGCACCATATCTTAAGTATCTGCAAATTAACTTTAAGCTACCAACATTAATGTATTCATTAATGTATTCTCTCTATATATGTAGATATATATTTTGATTGAAGAACTGTGGTAGCTTTAGATGGTTAATTGTAAAGATAATGAATGATTATGTAGCAGATAATTTTATTAAGTTAATAATATTATAGTTTTTTTTATTTTTGCCACTATTTGCTATGGGGACATTGAGCCAGCCAGGTATACAAAAAGAATGTCAAATTTTTATTTGGCAACAATCTAATTCTTTACCAAAGCATTGAACAAGTTTTAATATATCAACAATTTTTTATATATTTAGCAACAAATTTTCGTTGCTAATGGCATTAAAAATATAATATTTGGCAACGAAAAATTAGCCTAATAACAACGGATAGGATATTGTTGCTAATACTAAAATAAAAGGTAACGTTTTTTATCGTTACAAATCATATCAACTTTCGTTGCACATATAAAGAAACGATAACATATAATGTCGTTGTTACGACTTTCGTTGCTATTGAAAAATAACCAGCAACAAACATTTTCGTTGCTGATTCAGCATAATGTCGTTGTCAAATAATATAATCAACAACGAAAATCGTTTCTAAAAAGTTTACATTCTGCAACGAAAGTAAGCTTATGCAACAATTTTCATAATTTACTACAACGAAAAATGTCGTTGCAAAATGGTGTCAATTGCAACGAAAATGCATGGTCGTTGCAAAAAAAAAGAGTTCATTTCGTTTGGCAACGAAATGGTGTTTTTAGCAATGACATTTTAATTATTCTTCAACAATACATTTTGTTGCTAAAGGATCGATGTCTCTATACAAAAGCCAAATTTTGTTGCAAAATGTATTACTTTTGACAACGAAAAAAATACGTTCGTTGCGGAACAAGTAGCAACGCTCATTGCGTAACAACAGTAAAGTCATTGCCAAAACCCTTTAGCAATGAAAATTGGCACCTTTTGCAACGAAAATCAGTTGTTGCTGAAGCCCCATTTTTTTGTAGTGGGGCCACATTCAAACATTTTTTCTCTGTAACCTTCAATATTCTAACTTAATCTTAATTTCATGGATTAATTACTCTAAAACACATATAAATCATATATAATTGAATTATACATGTTAATAAACATCTAACATCAAGTTTTTGACTAATAATTCATGAATTTCCAATTAACAGAGAACTTAATATACGTTCATGGAGAAAATTTTAAAAACATAAATTTAAAACTAGAATTAAGAATTACCCTTGCTAACTCTGTTAAGATTAGGCAAGATGATAGGAACTCTTTAATTCTCCAACTCCTTCTTTTTCAATCTCAATTTCTCTCAAGGTTTCTCTCTTTTTCTCTCTGAATTCGCTCTCCAGACTTGACATAGTGAAATGGAATGCGTATTTTTAAAAAAAACGGGTGCATACATGGGTAGCGGTTAAGTGCAGTATGACCTTAACTACTCCCATGTCCTCAAGGCCATGTTTGGTTGCTTAATAAATTCTATTTCCAATTTATTTTAATTAACTTATTTATTATATAGTTTATTTGTCACACTTTAATTAATCAAATAATATATATTGTTTAAATTTAATTAAATAAAAGGAAAAATTACCCATTAAATCACCTCATCACATAATTAAAATTCTCATTTATTAATTATGACAAATCAATAAATCTCTAATTAATTATTTAATTAATTAGAAAAAATTAAAATTATTTGACAACCTATTTAATTTTATTATCTCAATTAAATTCTCACTTTGAAGAATAAAATTATTCCACATTAATTTAATCAATGTGACACACTTAATTAAATTAATCTACCACAATTCCAAAAATGTTTATTTAACTCCATAAATAAACAAAAAAAATATTTATTTAATACAATAAATATTTAGAAATTAATTAAAAAAATCTCGTTCGTCACAATCCACATCAATCATTAACTCGATTCAATAGATTTGTATCACAATATAACACATAATGCACATCTCAATTTATTCACAGGGAGTACATATAATACAGGGACTATGTACACATGCATTACAATTAACAAGTTTACATATAAAAACAAGTTTTGAAAAACATGCATGTACCATCGTTTTACCATTACGCTAACCTGTCGTGTTCCTCTTCATGACCTAGTCGATATGCGAGATTGATAATAAACACAATCAATACTTGATCTCATGGTTAACCGTACTTTAATTACCTACTTTAATTTATATTGTCATTGTACCACTTTTATATTCAACTTCGTTATTCATATAACTCAGCTTTATTTCCTTTTTTATCGCTACATGTGCTAGCTTATCGCACTTGTAGTTTACTCTGTGTGTATCACACCACTACAACATACTATATTTGGCTAAACATTACCCATCTATGTTCCTTAGACATAGATTAGGCATATAGCCTTCGTTCATCACTTTGTGATCATACACACATGGTTTATATTGCATACTTATTTATTATACATTCTCAAATATACTCATTTTGGTTCAATCATAACATGATACAAATCATTGGTTATTATACACTTTAAATATCATCTTACGTTATGTTGTGACATTTTTAGGAATCAAATCTCATTATTCCATCATAGTTCAAAAATAGAAAATATGATTTTCTAGGGTACTTTGGGGATTTTTATGAATATTTGTAATGAGCTTTTGAATTCTATATTTGAACAAGCTTTTAGACCACACATCATAGTATTTAATTCCATAGTGAATCAACTAAAACAACTTCTTGAGGCTTCTTAAGATAGTGCCTCAAAATGGGTATTTTACATTTCCACTCTACTACTAACTGCAGCAGAAGTAAATTTTTAGACCACTTTGATGATGCATGCTTTTGGACTTAATGAGTTAGCCCATTTGATCTTTTGTTTGTCCAAGCATTTAGATCATATATCATAGTATTTTTTCATGAGTTTGGTTTTTTAAATTCAGTTATGGAAGTTATGCACTCTACTATTTTTACTCTACGATTTTCACTCTACTATTTTCACTCTACTATTTTCACTCTACGATTTTTAGAGTTCACTCTACGATTTTCACTCTACGATTTTCAAAGTTCACTCTACTACCCAACTGTTGCATAATTGAGTTTACTGTCTACTTTGATGATTTGTTGGAATTTCTTAGTTAAGATTTTGGCTCTACCATCTGGCACTAATTCTAGACCACATACCAAGGTATTTTAATAAGGGTTTAGGTCCCTCATTCATATCAGTTAGGCCTAGTTTAACTGAAGCTCAAACTGAACATTTTAACACTTTTTCCCCAAAATTGATTTTGACACTTCTTAAATTTCTTTTAGTTTTGGCTACTTGGACAGTCTATGCATGTGTATTTTAGTTGCCTAAGGTTACTTTTATCATCATCTCACTTTGTTTAATCATCTAACCAATTTGACCTATCAAAGCTTACTTTAGGTTTGAAAAATAAACCCTAACTTGGTTTTCTTATTAGATTTGGTCATAGAAATGATTAGGAATCATCACAAGCATGCATTAGAAACTTTATATGAGTTCATTACAGTCTTACAAATTCAGGTACTAAAATTTACCCAAAAACAAATCACTTTTGGCTTATAACATGAGTTTTAACAAATCCAATATTCAAAAAGGTTTAGACTTGATTTCTTTAACTTGTGTAGCTTACTTATGCCATATTATAACTATTGAAACTTGCCTACAAGGTTTAGGTATGGCCTCTCTTTGTTTAAGTGTTAGATGATACTTTAAAGCTTACTTTTCATGGCTCTTAAACATGAAAATTTAGTAGTACTCAATATGGACCTTAACTAAGTTAAGGAACAACTTTTAAATGTTAATTATGGACATATTATGGTCCCTTTACTGACTCAAAACTACATGTACTAACCTTAACCAAAACAGTCCTCTAATAAAGAGTTTAAGCATAGTTTTGGCTATTACTCACAAACAGCCCCAAGCTATGATTCAAGGGTTATCTAAGCATTCATATAACTTCAAATTATCCTTAAAACTCATCATCACATATTCTAACAAGCTTGAAACTTTTCTCAAGTATCAATACCAAAACAACTCATTTCTAGGCATTATTAGCATGAGTTAGTACTAAACCACCATAACAGCATTCAAGCTTTCAAGTACAAGTTTTATCACCACAAGTACTTTCTATATACTATATGTTCATGGTTTAATACATCTAAATGCAGGGATTCTATTTTTGTTCAAAATAGTCCCTAATAGGCTTTTAAATCTTCTTTCATTGATTCGAGAACATCAATTTACAGTGTTCTAATTTGAGACTCAAAGTGGGGGGGGGGGGGGTCCGCTGATGACATTTAAGTTGAGATCTACGATCTTGGAGTTGCATTCTAGGATCGTGGAGTAAGGTACTCTACTATCTAAAATAAAATTATCATAGCATGTAAGTTGTACTACAACATGTTATTTGTAAGCATAGAAGCATGTTTGAGGCATTTATCTCAATATATGAGGTTGTAGACATGATTTGGACTCTAATTCATAGCTAGAATGCTTTTATACTATAACAACCCCTACTTGGACATTTAATCAAACAGTTGGTGAGCATGATTTTATTTACATGTAACCACAAATTTCCTGTCCATTTTACCCTGCCATTTGGTTTTTGATTTATTAAGGGTCTCCATATAATGCCTCAACAACCACACAAAGCTCTAATATTATCATAACAACCACCATAGTCTTATTTAATACCATAGCCTCTATCAGTCCATTGTACTATCAAATATGAAATGAAAAATGAATGGAAATAGTCTAAGCTTGCTTACCTAGCTAATTTCTAGAGATTGAAGTAGCTTTGCTGCTCAATCCTTCCTTCCCTTCCAGTCGTAGCTTTGCTACTCTCTAAATCTAATGGACTGCTATTGATATTGCTTTTGGAACTCTGATAAGTATAGAATTTATTTGTTTTAAGGTGCAATGTATGTCCATATATGGCTGAGATTTCTCTCTCTCTCAATCAGCTTACTTGGCCTATTGCTGCTCTCCATCATTATCTCTACATGGCTGCTCTCTTTAGCTCCTACTTGACCCCTATATTGGCCATCATCATTACCACTACACAGCCCCTACAAGGCTTAACAGCCTACTACTACTCTGTAGTCTACTTAGCCCCTATGTTGGCCCCTATTCAGTCCTCTAGTAGTTACTTGGCTCATGCAATTAACTTGGATCCTACAACCACTCTACATCGTATAACTACTAACTAAATTGCTAACTAACTGTTAGCTTACTGGCTGACCAACAACCATCTCACTGCTATTTTAATTTGATCTAACACTTCATTTTCTCTATAATATGGACTGCCAAATTGGGTCTAATGCAAGGCTGGGCACAACTATGTTTTGGGCTCAATGCACTCATATCATATTAATAAAATAAAGAAGGCTTGAATGCCAACATGGAAAAATTAATTTGGCCCAATTTATATAACTTGGACTCTTATTACCCCTCTTTACGTAAGGCAATGGTCCATAACACTAACCTATTCGCAAGCACATCTAGCAAATTTGATATGGTCTAATATTTAATATGGACTTATAATGCATAATATATATGGATTTTTTATCCACCATAGTTCTTTAAGCTAGTAAAATAGTTGTGCTACATCATTAAATATGATGGCTCTATGTAATTTAAATATTTCATGGTAGTACCCACCATTTTCCTTATTTGTCACTAAATAATACTTTTGAACGAAATTAATTATATTATAATATAATTATTTCATTGATCTCATATATGGATTTTTGTTAAGAATATTTCTCAATTAAGTCATATTTGCTTCCATTTTCAGTTTGAATAATCAAGGTATACATTTAGTATTATCATTGCTTACTTCATCTCATAAAATTTATTCAACTCCACATATTACTTTCTTTTCATTATGAGTAAGTAATATTTATATCGTCTCGTATATTCTTAGTTAGAGCCTTTTATATTAAAAGTCTCTCTTCCCGATCATTCTATACCCTATGGGCACATAAAAAAAATTAATCCACTCTTTTTACATTTCCTTTATTAATAATTAAGTTAAATCTCTAACATTTATTTAATCAATTAATATTTCTCTTAAAAGAAATATTACTAATATTTTAGATATCACATTCACCCCTCCTTCAAAGAATTCCGTCCTCAAAATTATAGCATACATATCTCTACATATTTTACTCATCATAAGTAGGTTGTCATACTAACCTTTACATTCTCACGTTCCTCTAAGAAGCTCATACCTTTTTATCATTCAACTTCCAGAGTATTGGAATATCTTTAAAGAGTCTTCAACAATTGTTCAATAATTGTGAAGCGGTATGAATAACTAGGAAGTAAAAACATTCATTTAAAAACTTTTCATATTTTTCTGAGGGGTCATAAAGACCATGAACTCTTTACTTGGTTTAATGGGAATTCTATTAAAAACCTACCCATAGAAGTTTAACAATCACTAAGAATGTAAACATTCTCTGTTACGCTTGTTTACAATCACGAAGACAGTAAACTACCTATATTTGTACTTTAGGGGATCAACATATCGTACCCTTACGTTGTGTATAATATTTTAACGCATATGCGTTGTTTGAAACTTATAGTTTCTGATAACATGTCCCCTTTTTAGGGTTGTTCACCTCAGACTTAATACAAAATTCCACACCAGAATAATCTGGTTTGGCATAAATTCTCAAGGAAGGCTTGAATCTCATAAATATCTTTCAATAATCGTCTAGCCAAAACAAATAGTTTAGACATATATCAACAGTTCGGATATCAATCGAAACATTTTAGCCAACTCAATTGGCATATATTTCATAGTTTAAAAAATTCATTTTATGACGTCATGATACCGTACCGTTTTGACAGTACGTTGACGATTCCATCATTTTATGACTTTGTCATACTACAACATACCATAGTGGGTTGACGATTCTATATTCATATCCACACTAGGTTAAACTACATTAATGATTTCATCATATGTCATATCTACACTAGGTTTAATGATGTATTGATGACTATATAAAAATACGTTTTGATATTTTTCAAATCATCTTTGTCTAGCTGAAACAATTAGCTTAGACATATGAATAATAGAACTTCTAAAACTTATTAGTTCAATAATCTGATCCAATTTTTTTAAATGTATCTAACAACATGATGTCAATAAATTTTGAAGTCTAGCATATCTAGAAGATTTGGAATATCCATTTTTCCTTTATCAACTTTAACCTTCTCCATTATATCACTAGTTAATCATTCTATCTATTTCTAACACTCTTAATGCATAATACACTAAAAATAATTAGTTCCCAAACTACAACATACCTATACCCTAGTATAGTTCATCAAACTTACCACACATTATATGTTTAGGAACTTTCCACAATAATATGAGTTTAAAAACTTGTCCTAGCAGTACGTAGTCCAAGAACAGATCAAGGACTGCCCATACGCTTAAGGGCTCAAAACATACCATATGATCATGAGTTACAAACTTACCATAAGCATGAGTTTTAGGAACTCACACCTAAACTTAATATTCTCTATTATCATATATAAATATGAGAAAAAAATTACCTTCTCACCATACATATATTCATAGCGTGATACCAATATTCTAATGATTATAAATGTAATAGACTAAATGGTCGTTAAACCAAGCACAAAACCCCTGCCCATTCAAAGGTTTGTATAACTCAGCTATCACATGACTCTTCAGTTGAAATCCCACAAAATGCTAATTTTCTCTTTGCTCATTACAAAATTTCTTTAATCTGAATCTCATCACTTTCAACTCTTTCCTCGTACTATCTCATAGTACATTCTTTTTATAGCATCAAGCTATAACTTTCCATTCGTTACTTCATAACTCATTCTGATCACATCGTGATCTTATTTTATATTACGACCATCTTTACCAATTGATCGCCCTACGATCTTCTCACTTTTCTCTTCAATTATGTTACAATGCAATTTCATTTACACTTTTTATCTTATAAACATTGTCTATTTATCATTTTCTCTTTATCTTTATTATTGAAGTTAGGTAACTCCTGATTCTCATTTTTTATAACGCTTCAAGATTCTTCTTTGAATCTTCTCTTGTTTATATTTCAACTTTTCCCTTTATGAATTTTCCAAATTCACACACACACACACACACACACACACATATATATATAAACTTCTTTATGAAGTTTTTTAATTCATTTATTATTACTTAAACTTTTATTCAAGTTTATTACTCATTATTTTCATCTTTCTTCTCTACAGTTATAGCCTAAGATACCCTTACCTAAGGTTTATAACCTACAGGTCTGATACTAACTTGTAACGCCCCCAAATTCGGGTCCCTTGAACCTCGAACCTGGTGCATTACTATACAACCTTCATCTGAATATTTATAACCTTTATTCATAAAATAAAGAATACAACCTCACTTTGATACCAATTAATACATTAATTCCTTCTATATCCAGAATTAGCAACCTTTACAGCTTGGTGTTATACTTTTAAATCATATTGATTTAAATTATACATTTCAAGTTATAAATAATATTTTTTACTTGGATATATTGATTTTAAGTATCCATGAACTCACAACTAGACTTAACTATTCTTCTATACAATGTTATTTGACTATGAAATTACAATATGTCATTTGAACGCTATCTAGCATAGCTAGAGCTATAAGAACAACTTCAATAAGTACTTCTTCCTTTTTCTTTTGTCTATCCCGAATCCTTTGATCCGCTTTGGTTTAGTTGAAAACAATTATTTATAGCAAGGGTGAGCAACTACGTTGCCTAATAAGTTTAACAGTTATCATATAACGCATAGTTCATATTTTAAACACAACTTAAATTATTCATACTTCTCAATTTATTCACAATTCATATTTTTCATACATTGCATTTATTTAGGCATCATAATGCTCATACTTAGCAATTATACCTGCTTCATGCTTATCATATATCTCATATCATGAATATAGTAAGTTTTCATAACTCAATCCACATCAATCATTAACTTGATTCAATAGATTTATATCATAGTATAACACATAATGCACATCTCAATTTATTCACAAGGAGTACATATAATACAGGGACTATGTACACATTATAATTAACAAGTTCACATATAAAAACAAGTTCTGAAAAACTTACATGTATCAACATTTTACTATTACGCTAACTTGTCGTGTTCCTCTGCATGACCTACTCGGTATGTGAGATTGATAATAAACATAATTAATACTTGATCTCATGGTTAACCTTACTTTAATAACCTACTTTAACTTATATTGTCATTGTACCACTTTTAATTTAACTTCGTTATTTATATAACTCAGCTTTATTTCCCTTTTTATCGCTACATGTGCTAGCTTATCACACTTGTAGTTTACTGTGTGCGTATCACACCACTACAACATACCATATTTGGCTAAACATTACTCATCTAAGTTCCTTAGACTTAGATTAGGCAAATAGCTTTCGTTCATCACTTCGTGATCATACACACATGGTATATATTGCATACTTATTTCTTATACATTCTCAAATATACTCATTTTGGTCCAACCACAACATAATACAAATCATTGGTCATTATACACTTCAAATATCATCTCACGTAATGTTGTGACATTTCTAGGAATCAAATCTCATTATTCCATCATAGTTCAAAAATAGAAAATATGATTTTCTAGGGCACTTTGGGGATTTTTATGAATCTTTATAATGAGCTTTTGACTTCTATATTTGAACAAGCTTTTAGACCACACATTATAATATTTAATTCCATAGTGAGTCAACTAAAACAACCTCTTAAGGCTTCTAAAGATAGTGCCTCAAAATGGGTATTTTATATTTCCACTCTACTACCCACTGCAACAAAAGTAAATTTTTAGCCCAATTTGACGATGCTTTTGGATTTTTTGGGTTAGCCCATTTGATCTTTTATTTGTGCAAGCATTTAGATCATATATCATAATATTTTTTTTATGAGTTTGGTTTCTTAAATTCAGTTATGAAAGTAACCAAAACTGGGCACAAACTAGGGTGTTTACCCATTTTCACTCTACTATCTGCACTCTACTATTTTCACTCTACGATTTTCAGAGTTCACTCTACGATTTTCACTCTATTATTTTGACTCTACTATTTTATGAGTTCACTCTACTACCCAACTATTGTAGAATTGAGTTTACTGCCTACTTTGATGATTTGTTGGAATTTCTTGGTTAAACTTTTGGCTCTATCATCTGACCTTAATTCTAGACCACATTAAGACCCCAAGTTTTATGAATAAAGATTAATTTTTCTCGAAATATATTTTTGAATATTATGGTGTGGATTTGATATAATGTTATAGTTATGGGTAATATTTACAAATTTTGCAAAGTAAGCAAGTTGTTATAAAATATTCGATTGGTCGGGGAATATTCGTTTTAACAGGAAATATTCGTGCGACGACACAATCATTGATGGACCCCACAACGGAAGTATTGTCGTAGTTAGAAAACGACAGAAATATCTTTTTATAAAAATAACGGCGAAAGTTTTACCGTTAAACTGTTAAAATACCCGGTGGTAGAAGTACAGTAATACGCGTGGTTGGATAGTAGCACACAATATTGATTATTGATGCTTACGTGAGAAGTGATCACTCAGTTATACTCAATTATTGCTACAGTAATTGCTGCATAATATCTCTCGTATTATTAATTCAATTATTTTCATAGTATCATCTGCATAATATTTTATATTATTAAATAACTAATTGAGACGACAAAGTTATTCATATTATTATTTGCATTATTGACAATGTCTAGAAAGTTCTATCGAGGAAAGAGGTTTGGTCACCTAATTGCGCGTCAATAGTGAGAAATCCTTATCGAAAAGCCCCCTCTTTCTTGGGAATGATCTGGTTGTTAAATATTGTGAGTTATAATACTAATGATGAATAAGTTCGTGTTGATTAAATATTTCCATTATGATGAGATTATTTGTGTTAGTGGAAATCAACATTTATTTTGATAATAATTGATTTCTGGATGTTAAATTGACCAAACGGATAATTAATCAGAAAAATGAGCAATTAATTGCTATTAGTTCACATGCAAATTACTGTTGGTTTACATGTATGAAACTATTGATTCACATGCATGTACTATTAAGGGAGGTGGTGCAAGATTGATAATACTTGAAGTACTAAATTAAAAATGGAGGTATAGATGAATGTACTATACTATAATAATCCGAGCCCCTAATCGTGCAATTATCGAAACTATGTTTTCCTATAAATAGAAGCTCATTCTTCTTTCATTCTCACCAATTCACTAAGACTCATAAGAGCAATTATAGAGAGAGAAGCTATAGAGAGAAAGAAGAAGAGTATTCTGCTACTTCACTATTCCAGTATCCAGTCTTCTTCTAAGGTAAGGGATATTATTTTTGTTCAATATTCGTATGAAATAATATTTTATTCCATACTCTGTGGTATGTAAGTAATATTATTTAGTCTCGTATTCCTGATTATACCCTCATTTTGTTAAAATATTTCTTCTATACTCCGTGAAATTAGTAGAATATCCTTGAAATTTGTGCTTCATCTAGTATTGTTTCACAAGAATATTTTTTGCACATTCTTGTTAAATTTTAAGCTTTTCATGCCAGAGTACTATTCATGGCTACTATTTATTTATACGGTACTATTTACGGGTACTATTCACAAAGTACTATTCATGAGGTACTATTCCCGACGTACTATTCATGGGGTACTATTCACTCGAGTACTGTTCACCCGAAGTACTATTAATGACAAAAAAATAATTTCTTTTCGGTCAAAATCATTTTTGATACAATATTATTCTTGAATTTTACTCCACAAAGTAGTAACATGTTGACAATTTGGATATTATTGAATTCTGGATAAATTAAATTATAAATCTTTAAAAATTTATCCTTTACTTTATTTTAATTGAATTCTTATATCATTGTCATCATCCTCATGCTTATATTGTGATGAAAGTCATCTTTGGCCGTAGTGTATAGACAGACTGTTGATTGATATGATTATGATCAGGGATCATTCGGTATAATCATGACCCGTAATGTTACAAATGATGTGATAAAAGTTCTCATTGGCTCATAGTGCATTGATGGACAGTTGTTGGCATGATCATGACCATTGGTGATTACACGAATATCCTTGGTCCCGTAGTACATGGATAATTCGTGGACATGATACTAATGAATATCCTTGGCCCGTAGTGCACGAATAATTCAGTGATGTGGATTATTTATTGAGCCGAGTCTCATCGATAAAGTTGATAATAAACTTTTTAAATCATAAAAGATAGTAGATATCATGCTCAACTTGACTCTTCTAATGGATTGCTTGTTCTGCTGCAGTTAAACTTATTGTTTATTATCAGTTTAACACTGTTGAAGGCTAACGATAATTTATTCTGCATTATCTTAGTCATAATATTTCTTACTGAGCTAGTTGAGCTCACTCTTTTGCTTTCATTGTTCTCTTCAGGAAATGAGAACGTAGTCGGGACTAGTCGGGGAACGGAGTGATGGTCCGAGATGGTAGCTATATTAGTCCTCACTATTTTATGAAATAGTGTGATAATAAATATAACAAGGACTCCATTTGAGTTTGAATATTGTCTAGAAGACAATATTCGTGTAAAAACTCTCAGCTACGTTTTGGTCGTATTGTATAAAAGAAGTTTGTATTTAAATTCGGTACCATGTATTTGGTGACTCAGAATGAGTGATGTATACCTATTTTGGGGGCGTCACACCACATACCAATGTATTTTAATAAGGGTTTAGGTCCCTCATTCATATCAGTTAGTTCTACTTTAACTGAGGCTCAAATTGGACAGTTTAACACTTTTTTCCCAAAACTGATTTTGACACTTCTTAAATTTCTTTCAGTTTTGACTACTTGGACAGTCTAGGAATGTCTATTTTAGTTGCCTAAGGTTAGTACTTTTATTATCACATCACTTTGTTTAATCATCTAACCAATTTTGACCTATCAAAACTTACTTTAAGTTTGAAAAATAGACCCTAACTTGGTTTTTTTTATTAGCTTTGGTCATAACAATGATTAGGAATCATCACAAACATGCATTAACAACTTTATATGAGTTCATTATAATCTTACAAATTCAGGTACTAAAATTTATCCCAAAACAGAGAATATGACTGCTAATACGAACATTTTATAATATGGTCCAATACTAAACATGCCCAAATAAATAGTGCGCACATAACATTAATAAAATAAACAATCTGAAACTTGGTTTAGACTCCTACAAAATCACT
Organism: Panax japonicus; assembly: GCA_020205505.1. Lineage (NCBI taxonomy): Eukaryota > Viridiplantae > Streptophyta > Magnoliopsida > Apiales > Araliaceae > Panax > Panax japonicus. Next base: position 7,154,888 of record CM035100.1, read on the forward strand.
TCTTTATCAAGGAAATCACAATGTTGAAGAACTTTGGTTTCTCCCTGGAGAGATGCTCATCCGCATGCCTTGCATAGCTCTCAAATATGTTATCAATGAAAGAGTTTCCAAAATGACTAACCAGTAATGGTTCTGTACTTGCTCTAACTGTTTTGGCCAAGAACATGCCACTGCTGTCCTTATTAACGCCCAATTGTCCTTCATCAATATCCTTGCGAACGTCCCAATTAATTTCAAAGGATTCTAGGCTGTCAAGGTTAAAGGAACCATCCATCACAATAATTGCCTTTAGTTCATCCTTGCTGGGAAAATACATAGGGATATTGAATGAATTACTGTCTGCTTCACCAAGTAAACCCTAATATAAAATCATAATATTTTAGTTATGCAAACTATTTAATCATATGTTCATCTATAATATATTGATCATATTTCTAATTTCGGAAAAACTCAGATCACCACCTGAAGTTTTGACAAAATTCTATATGACCATCTTTTGTCCAACAACAGTCGCAAAACCTATAGTTGTGAAGTTTAGTGAAACTGTTAATTTATTCATCAAAGACCCATTCTCTTTGTGTTTTACTTTGAAATTAATGTACAAAGGTTTTTCATATAGTACCCGTGTTCATAAAAAAGTTCAAAGTAAATCACAAATTAGGAATTAGGGGTCTTTTTGGATGTAAAAGTTAATAGTTTCATTTAGCCTGCTCACTACAAGGGTTTATGTGTTTAACTTTAAACAATGTGATAATGTGAGATTTGAAAAAACCGCAAGTGGTTATATGAATTTTATCATTGTAATTAATTGGACTAATAAAATTGAATCGGACCTGATCCACCATTTCGAAAAGTGATTTTGCTAACATATTCCAAAGGAAGCAGCTATCCTCGCTTGTGGGATCTGCACTCTTTCTGCCGCAGAATGTAATTAACATACGGCCATTAGCAATTATTTCCTCGGATCGTACACGTAAAAATGCTGAGAAATCTCGTACAAATTGCGTCATGTAGGCCTCGTAAACATTTGGAGGACTTGATTTTGCTATATAGACATTCCCCTTGTTGCTCTCTAGTATTTCAGGAACCTATAAGCTTTGTCAGGCTATATTAGTTATAGTCTTTTCTCACACATAAACAGACAGGTGGGAAGCTTCATAAATGATTTGTGTTAATGAATTAAGAACTCCATACTCGCAAGAAAAATAGAAATGCGCCAAGTGAACTTCATTTGTGCACTCACTGATATGTCAAGGGTATTATTCAAATTAACTGAAAATTGAAGGTTCATGATTTGGTAACCGAAAGAAGGTCGTAATTTGTTACATTAGAAATTGCACAACTTAGGCTAATAACATTTTATTGGTAACGTAAATATGTATGTAATTTTTATCATATACTCCCTATAATATTTCCTGAATTATAATACTAGAAGATAGAGTAGCAACTTCTAGAGACTCATGAGTACTCGAACTAACCTGAGAAAGCCAGTGACCACTAATAGAGGAATGAACAAAGTGAAGGCTAGCGGTTGGAAATAGCCTCTCATAGAAAGAACCCGGCACTGCGGCTACAAAACAAGGCCCTTTCTTTAGCTTTTCATAGAAATATGGTGGTAGCAATTTGAACATGGCATTAAAATCATTAGTTGGAAGATCATTTAGAAACACTTGAAACTCTGGTACTTGGACATTTTTTTCCTCGCAAACTGCATGAGCATTGTCTATTATTTTCGACATGACAAAGAGGGTGTTTGGCCCTGAGGAGCAACCCAAGTCAGCTATCTTTAAACATTGAGGGAATTTGTCGATAGTACTACACATGATTTCCCTGACGGTTTTCTCCAAAAATGGTTGCGCCTTCAATATCACTGCTTTCTGAGAAATTGAAATTATAAATTAATTCTTTAGGTGACAATAAAATAAAAATATTACATGAACGAAAATTAATGTACCATGCATGTAGTAAACACTTTCCCATGCTAGAGAAAGATATATGAGATGGAGAACGAGACCTGAAGGGTTGAGTTATTAGCATAGCTAGATTCCCCATTGCCTTCATTCATGTGTAGAACATTTTCAAGTCCCATAGTTTAGGTTTAGATGTCTGTTAAGCTTGTAAAACAGTTACTTATATAGAACTCATTGCTTAACAAATTGGGGGTATGGAGCTTAAAATCAGGTTAAGGTTATTCTTACAACATATTGTGGATCTGAGCATTCATCCAATAATTCAACGGTTTAATAGAGTTCCCGTCCGCAGTTTAGTTTCTAGTATATATTGCGCAGTTTAATACTTCAGACGGAGCAAATGTCTAAAATACCCCCACTTTATACAAGTCTCCTATCCGCAGTAAACTGGGGATACCACATTCAATTTTTTTAGTTTTCTTAGTCTCTTTCATTTCCATGAATTCAAACACTGGAAACTTGGTTTCCTCCTCTGAAACAGTTTCAGTTTGAGCCACAATATCAAATTCAGAACCCAAATTGGTTTCTTGATAATAACTATATTTCTGATTTTCCTCAAACCTATATTGGAATTCAATTTCCTTAGTTGTTGAATCTATTAATTCTGGAGCAAATTGCTGACACGAAAGTCAAATAAAGAACTCCAAATACTGAGGGTGAATTTTAGAAGATGCCTCTTTTTTGTTACAACGTTGAATTAGACTCGTCATAAATTAAATCTCTCATTTTTAAGCTTGAATTTTCCTCAATAATATAGAGATGTTAAAGAAAACCTATATCTATTTTTTGACATTTGTAGTTTAATACTACGAAGCCCGAAAAACTATTTTTTTTTGAATTTGGTATCCGCAGTTTAATATTGTGGACGAGACTTATTTAAAAATGACATTGTTTCCCAATTGGTTTCGTCTGCAGTATTAAATTGCAGACGCTAGGATGAGACCAATTGGGAAACGACGTCCTTTTTAAATAAGTCCCTTCCGTAGTATTAAATTGCGGATGACAAATTCAATTTTATTTAGTTTTTAGACTCTGCAATATTAAACTGCGGACGCCAAAAATTCAATTTTTTTTTAATTTTTCAGACTCCACAGTATTAATAGAGATGCCAAATAATAGAGATGTCAAAGGATAGAGATGAGTTTCTTTTAACATCTTTATATTATTGAGTAAAATTCAAGGGTAATAATGGAAGATCTAATTTCTGATGAGTCTAATGATTCAAGTTTGTAAAAAAAAAAAGAGGCATCTTCTTAAATTCAACCCACGCATATGAAGTTCTTTATTTGACTTTCGTGGTCAGCAATTAGCTCCAGAATTAATATATTCAACAACTAAGGAAATTGAATTCCAGTACAGAATTGAGGAAAATCATAAAAATAGTGATTATCAAGAAACCAATTTGGGTTCTGAATTTGATATTGTGGCTCAAGCTAAAATAGTTTTAGAGGAGGAAACTAAGTTTGTAGTGTTTGAATCTATTTAACTGGAAGAGACTAACAAAACTAAAAAAATTAAAAAATAAATTTGACATCCGTAATTTAATATTGCGGACGAGACTTATTCAAAAACGGCTCAAAGGCATGGAATATATTTGAACATTATTTAGTGAAAATTAGGCAATAAGCTCGCGCGGGTAGATGATATTTTACTGGCCAAAGGCGACGCTTTCCTTTTAATAATCATAATTATCAAATTATGGATTGTATTGTGTGAATTTTTTTAAATTATATTGAAAGAAACATGAAAAATACTAAATACAGTCGGTTTATTATACAGTAAAGCATGGTAGATTAAATTTAATATCAAGATAGTTAAATTATAGGCCTAGAAGAAAGTTTAATTATTTAAATTATTTTGTTAAAACTTTAAACTAGAGTCGTAATGTAGTCAATACTCCCAGTTCTACAAGTAGAAAATCTCATTTTTTGGCCAAGTCATTTTGTGATATTTTAAATTTTACAAATGAAGACGTAGATAACTTAATTTCTTGTCGCCAAATCTCAGGTAGGATAATATATTAAATTTCTATACAATAAAAAATATATTTTGCTTTACAGGTACTTTGCTGAGAAGTAGTGCACAAAGATGTCACATTTGATGTTTACATGTAATTCTTAGTTGAGTAGATTATTAATTTGAGATATTTAAAAGTTTATGAGTTTATTTTCAAGAATACCGTCATCATATTTTTTTAAAATATTTTTAGGACAAATTATTAAAGTAGAACTGTAAAACGTAATTAAAAAAATAAAATCTTTGTGGGACTAAATTATCTAATTACTACCCCCTCCGTCTTAAGATAAAAGTCCCGGTAAACTATTGATCACACATATTAAAAAGATGAATGAAATGACAAAATTGTCCATAATAATATTTCATTAATCATTTTCAATGCAGGTGAGAGTGACTTTCTAATTTTTCAATTCAAAATATTTTCAACACAAAACTAATTATACTTATTAAATATGGAGAGAGAATTAGAATAAGAAAAGTATGAGATATTTATTGCTAAGGGTATAACAAGAAAAATTGTGTAAAATTTAGTTATTTAAAGAAAGTGAATATTTAACATGAGACTATCCAAAATAATAATAATAACTTTTATCGTGGACGGAGAGAGTATTTTAAAAGTAAACTGCATTATTGTGTTTTCATTATTGGTTAAATAATTGCACTATTAGATGACAACAAATCTTCTATTTCTTCAACAAAAGAAGGCTTTGACTAATATTTAAATAGTAAACTACATTATTGTGTTTTCTTTATTGGTTAAATAACTGCACTGTTAGATGTCAGCAAACCTTTTATTTCTTCAACAAAAGAAGGCCTGGTTACACGGGGAGGAAGAGAGAGGGGTAATCCAAGGCAGGCGATTTAAATATTGCTTTTTAGCGACATAATTAAATTTATTGTAAAATTAGTGATACAATAAAAAAAAATCAAATAATTGTGTGGCTAAAATTATCGATAAAATTAATATTTATGTCGCTAAATATAAATTTAAGTGAATTAAAAAATATATATAATGAATGGGCTCTTAATTTATTATTTTGTGTTGTAAAGGTGAGCGAGTCGTTAAAACTAAAAAATATTACTAAAACAACTGCGAATGTCGCTGAATATTTATATGTTATAACAATATGAAGTAACATATAAAATAATGAGTGGGTCTTTAGTTTCTGTCATAAAATCATTAACACGGATTTATGTATCAATTCAACAGTGATTATAATTTTTTGAAATTGCTTCAAACTATTATCGATTCTAAATTCCTCACCAATTAAGTCACTTGACTATAATTTATTATTATTATTATTATTATTTTATTTGTGAGTTTTACAGACGATATATTATTTATTATTTTTTCAAATTTATGGGTGATCAAGTGAGAATGTGAAATGAATAGATATTTGAATGAGGGCCTAGGGGCTAGACCCAATTGTTCCCGGCAGCAGCTGCAACTGCACTGCATGCACATGCAGCACCTTAAGTGGGGTCAACCCTCTCTTCTCATCTCTTCTCTTCTCTTCACAAACAGATCGTAGAACAGATCACTGAACTCAGAAAAGATCATAGAGCAATTGGGTCTTTGTAAAAGAAGCAGTCAGTACGTGTAAACAAAGAAGAACAACTCACTCAGTAAAATGTTGTCGAATTCACAAAGCAACTTAAGTATCAAAAACAAAGAAGAAGAATCTGCTAAGCAAGTCCAAGAACTCATGAAGGTATCTGAAAGTTGAAGAAAAGATAAAGTCATAGTATAGGCAGTGGCGGAACCGGAAGGTTTTCATAGGGGGTCAAAATACATCACTAAATTTTTTTATTTATTGACACTTGAAGTGCTTATTTCGGTTGTACGATTAAGAGAAGGCAAATGTATCATGCGAGTCTGTATAGTTTGAAAACGTCTCAAAATTTGCTCGTTTTCAATTGTTGGAAAAATATAATAATTCAATGTGTTTGTAAAAATTGTGATAATATAGAAATGAGCATATTTGATTGAATCTCTTCACAAAGATTTCTTGATTACATATTAACTAAAGGTTAATTTGGAGTTTTTCCGGAGAAGAATGCATTTAAAAATTGAGATGCTTATTATATCACACATTAATTAAATTAAAGGCTAATTTGGAGTTTCTAATGCATCAAATAAGAAATAAATTGTGTTTTCATGCGACTTTTAATTAATTTTGACTATTGAGAGCATGTGCCTCAGAATTTTTAAAATTAAAAAAATTATATTAATTTAGAGTTTAAAAATATCTTAATTTGATTTTTAAAAGTTCATAGTAATTTTATATTGAACAAAACAAAATCGCCTCTTTATGTTTTTATTTACAAACATTTTGTCATTATTTAGACAATTCAAATTTATGTTTCTCACTCGCATTGAGATGCAGGACCTATAAGAAAAAATTTATAGAAAAAATATAAAATATATGTAAATATCATTTTTTTCCCTCCAAACCTTAACCTTAGTACGAGCCTACCGGGGGCAGGTGCCCCCCCTGCCCCCCCTTAGTTCCGCCTCTGAGTATAGGTGAGGATTCAGAACAAAAGGATAATGGGAGCAGTCGTTTAAACTCTTAAATTAACCTCACTTTCACTTCACAATTTATAATAATTAGCATAGTAGCAAGTAAGGATCGATCCCACACAGAGTAAAGTTATTTTAGAATTATTCTACTATTTCAACAGAAAATAAAGATGGGGTTTTTTGAAAATTGTTTTTAAACTAAGAGAACAATAATTAATGATGAAATTAACCAAATATGTAAAAACTTCAGTTCTGCAGTTCAGTTTCACCAAGTACAACAATCAATTAATCAAGTTATTATTATTTTCCCTTCAATGAAACTACTAGTCCTAGATAACAATAAGCTCTACTATCCGGAATTCTCCTTAGATTATCACTATATGAAACAAGCTCCCTGTGACGCCCCCAAATTCGGGTTACCTAACCCCGAGTCTGGTGCTCACGATCTATCATACAAATAACATCTAACTACCCATTCATTTATGAATATCATTAAACGCACCATTAATTAATATAGTTAATACAATATCCCAGGTTGTCTAACCTTAACGTAATATACACTACAAGAAAGAGTCTTAATTTCGACGGAATTAGGTTCGACGGACTGTATTCAATCAAAGATAAGTTATTTTCGACGAAAAAAATATGTCGAACATAATTCCATCATAATAGTTTATTTTCGAGGGAAATCCGTCGAAATTATAAGGCCTCATCCGGCGCCAAGTTTTTCGTCAGCGCGAAACTTAAGTTCGACGTAACTATGCTTATTTCTGAGGGACTTTTCGCCGAGGATAGCCTATTTTCGAGGGACGTATTTCTGACGGACATTTCGTCAGAACTATCTTATAAAACCTAATCGATTCATCTTATTCAGGCGCCTCTCATATTCTCTCACTCTCATATTCACTCTCTCCTCTCTCACTCTCATCTCACTCTCTCCTCTGTCACTCTCATCTTCGGCGCCCACCTGCCACCCACCACCACCTCCAGCTGCCGACTAACGACCACCTTAAGCCGCCAACCACCGATACACTTTCAGTTCTTTGTCTTCCACCTCCAACCACCAACCACCACCTCTAGCTGCCACCCACCACCACCTCCAGTTGCCGACCACCACCACCACCATCTCAGTTATCTGTCTTCCTCTTGCTGCCACCAACCACCACCTCCAGCTGCCACCCACCACCACCTCCAGCCGTCGACCACCACCACCACCACACGCCGAACAGTTTATTAGCTCCAAAAGGTATGAATTCAAATATTGTTTCAATTTGATGATGATGTACACAATCAGTAGAATGAATAATTTTTATATTGTATGTATATATTGATTTGATGCTGAAAATTGGTAGAGTTTTTGATTTGGTATTGGTTTAGTTTGTTATTGTCAATTGGAATTGGAAATTGGTAATGTTTAAATTCTTTAATTGGTTACTGTTTGTGCATCAATTTGTTATTGTCAATTGAATTTGAAGCTGGAAATTGGTAGGGCTAAAAATATGTTATATATTTGACTGAAAATTGGATTTGAGGCTAAAATTTGGGGCTAAAAATTGGTATATATTTGGAAAGTGTAATTCATTTTGATTGAGAATGGATAATTCTACAATATATATTGTTTGCATTGTTTATGTATTTTAATTAGTTTCCTATCTTGAATTTAACTGATTTTAGGACTGTTTTTAATTTTGATATATTTGCTATTTCTGACGGAATTTTTGACAGAAATTTTGTCAGAATTATTCATTTGCAAGATTTATGGGCCATGCATGTATTGTATTAGTAATTAGTTTCCCAATATTAAAATATAAACTAAGTAGCATTTACTTAGTTTCTTACAATCAGTAGTAATTTGTTAGGAAGCTGCTACCAAGATTCTGAGTCCAATTACTATGGTCGTTTACAGGATGTGGTTGTGCTCAATTATCACGGGGGTAAAAAGGTAGTTACATTTAAGTGTAGCTGGTTTGATACTGAAAAGGGGGTTAAAGTTGATCGTAATAGAATCACAACCGTAGATATCAAGTCGGTGTTAAACTCTGATGACGTGTTCGTGTTAGCAAGTCAAGTGACTCAAGTGTATTACGCTCCTAATGTCATAAATACTCGAAGCCCCTGGTACACAGTAGTCACAACTAAAACACGTTCATTTAATGTTGATAACATGTTTTGTATGGATGAGGCGTTGCAATGAAGATGTTAGAAACCCTTTGGCCATAGTGTTACATGCTGAAGATGTAAGACCCTAGCTTTTATGAATAAAGATTAATTTTTCTCTCAATGTTATTTTGAATAATAAGGTGTAAATTTGATATAATGTTATAGTTTTGGGTAATATTTACAAATTTTGCAAAGTAAGCAAGTTGTCATAAAATATTCGCTTGGTCAGGGAATATTCTTTTGTCGGGGAATATCCGTACAACGACACAATCATTGGTGGACCCCACAACGAAATAACTGTCGGATATAGAATGCGACAAAAATAACATTTTTATAAAATAACGGCAAAAGTTTTACCGTTAACTGTTGAAATACCCGGTGATAAAAGTACAGTAATACGTGTGGTTGCATAGTAGCACACGGTATTGTACAATATCTTTGATTATTGATGCTTACATGAGAAGTCACTCAATTTTACTCAATTATTGTCACAGTAATTGCTGCATAGTATCTCACATTATTGATTTGATTATTGTCACAATATTTTATATTATTAAATCAATAATTGAGACAATAAAGTTATTCATATTATTATTTGCATTATTGACAATGTCTAGAAAGTTCTATTGAAGAAAGAGGTTTGGCCACCTAATTGCTCGTCAATAAGGAGAAGTCCTTATCGGAAAGCCTCCTCTTTCCTGGGAATGATCTGGTTGTCAAAATTATGAGTTATAATATTAATGATAATTTTTGGAAGATTAAAAATATGTTAATTGAAGATATAGTAATTTGTGATAAATATTTATTCAATCTTTGATATAAATAAGAAGTCTGTTATGAGACGTTTGTTATAAGTTTAGTTTATTCTATGGAACCCATATGTCATTATCTAAGAGTTACTTTCTTCAAATAGTACTTGCATTTACCAGACGTCAAACCACTTATTGTTTCACATTACAGGCGTCAAATCACTTGTTGTTTTACATTACAGGCGTCGAACCACTTGTTGTTTCACATTACATGCGTTAAACCACTTACCTTTTCACATTATAGGCATCAAACCACTTTTCTTTTCACATTACCAGTCGTCAAGCTACTTGCCTCTTCACATTGCAAGGGCTAAGCTAGAAATCTTCTATAAATAGAAGCTTATTTCTTCTTTCATTCTCACTAATTCACTAAGACTCACAAGAGAAAGCTATAGAGAGAATCAGAGAGAAAGAAGAAGAGTATTCTATTACTACATTATTGCAGTATCCAATCTCATACTAAGGTATGTGGTATTATTTATTTTATATTCGTAAGAGATATTATTTTTTGTATTCGTAAAGGATATTATTTTTGTTCAATATTCGTAAGAAATAATATTTTCTTTCATACTCTGTAGTATTAAGTAATATTATTTCGTTCTATATTCCTAATTCTACACTCATGTTGATAAGTATTGCTTCTATACTCATTGAAATTCGTAGAATATCCTTGAAATTTGTGATTCATCTAGTATCGTTTCGCAAGGATATTTTTCTGAACATTCTTGTTAAATTTTAATCTTTTCATGTCAGGGTACTACTCACAAAGTACTATTCACGGGGTACTAGTCACTCGGGTACTATTCACCTGGAGTACTATTCATGATAAAAATTGATTTCTTTTCTGTCCAAATTATTCTTACATGAATATTATTCTTGAATTTTACTCCACAAAGCAGTTATTATGTTGACAATTTGGACATTCTTAAACTATGGATAAATTGAATTATAAATCTTTAATATTTATCCTTGATATCGTTTGATTGAATTCTTATATCAATGTCATCATCATCATGCTTATATTGTGATGAAAGTCGTCATCTTTGGCCCGTAGTGCATAGATGAACTGTTGATTGGTATGATTATGAATATGTATCGATATAATCATGTACCATTAGTGATAACATGAATATCCTTAGCCCATAGTGCATGAATAATTCATGGATGTGATACTAATGAATATCATTGGTCTTAGTGCATAGATAATTCAGTGATGTGGATTATTTATTGAGCTGAGTCTCAGCGATAAAATTGATGATAAACTCTTAAATCATGGAAGATAGTAGATAGATATCATGCTCTACTTGACTCTTCTAATGGATTGCTTGTTTCGCTGCAGTTAAACTTGTTGTTTATTGTATTCTATCAGTTTAACACTGTTAAAGGCTAACGATAATTTATTCTGCATTATCTTAGTCATAATATTTTTTACTGGGCTAGTTGAGCTCACCCTTTTCCTTTCATTTTTCTCTTCAAGAAATGAGAACGTATCCGGGACTAGTCGGGGAATGGATTGACGATCCGAGATGGTGTGTGACGCTCCCAAAATAGGTCCACACGACCCACTTCGAGTCGCCAGATATCACACTATAGAATCAAATACAAACTTTATTTATACAACAGTTGAACTGTCGTGCAGAGTACGACAACACATTAGTTGTGAGTTTTAATACAAATATATGTAACTCTCATGGTGCTTTGACCACAACACTTTACAATGGTAATTTACATAAAAGTACAGTCAATAATTGTTTTAGAAATTAAAATCTTTGGAAAATGCTCAAGAAAACCTTCGTATATGGGAGGCCATGCATCTAAGTTATGATAGATATCATATGACTCGAGAATTATCCTTGGTTGACCCAATAGACCCCAAAGAAAAACGAAGAGATTACTGTCATGTTCTTGCCAATGGTGAGTCTTCTCTTGACATATAATTATCTCCATTGTCTCCAATTGAAAATTATATTTTAACCAAACTCCAAGATTATATAGGTAATGCTCATAGATATAATCAGGAAGTGCATGTGCACAACCCTGTCTTATGATAACACGAAGTCATCTGTCATTATACATCTTGTATGATAGTGGCAAAACACCCTACCAAAGTTGGGTTCACCTCACCCTATTCGGTTCACCAAAATCAACGGTTAAAATAACGTATAAAATACGACACACTTATCTATAATTCTCAATAAAATTATTTCCATACTATTTTAGGAGAAAACTCAACAGCTATAGACCATCGTTCTATTCCCCTGCTACCCCCGCTCGACCCAGCTACACTCTTATTACGTGAAACGAATTATGAAGCAAAAGGGTGAGCACAACTAGCCTAGTAAAGAATATCATGACTAAAGATAATTAAATTATCAATAGCCTTCGTCAATAATAAATCAGAGATTTAGAACATATGGTAGATGATAAAACTTTTCAACCATAGTTGCAGCGGAACGAGCAATCCATTAGAAGTGTCAAATAGACCATAAAGTCTATTATCTTCTCCATGTTAAAAATCCACCAACACTATCTTATCCCTGTAACATCAATCAACAATTTCTGTCCACAATCACGTGAATAACTCATAATCATAATTGTGGTTCTAAATTCCTCTTCCCATCCAGGACGAAGATAATTTTAATCACATGTCTTTACCTGAAATATCAAAGATCATGGTTATACCAAATCACAGTTCATGTTCATAATCATACTAATAAATTCATCTTTGCACTACGGGCCAAAGATATTCATCAACAGTTCATCTTTGCACTATTGGCCAAAGATATTCAACATCAGGTCGTCTTTGCACTACAGCTAAAGATATTCAATAACAATTCATCTTTGCACTACATGCCAAAGATATTCAACAACAGGTCATCTTTGCACTACGGGCCAAAGATATTAATATCTCAAAGATATATATAATCATTTCAGAATTTATATAAAAAATAATTATAACCATGTTGATCAATTAACCTTTGCACTTAAGCTAAAGATATTCAATTATAAATTCAATGGTCATTATCATACTGGTCAACAATTCATCTTTGCACTACTGGTCAAAGAGAACCCATAGTCACGATCATACCAATAATATACCCATCTTTACACTTAAGTCAAAGAGAAATTTCATCACAAGGATTATAAAAGTGTTTTATATGATAATAAGAACAATATGATCAAAACATGGATTTAATTTCAAAAGTAAGATTTATAAATCAACGATAATTTGGTCAGAAAAAGAAAATAATTTTGTCATGAATAGTACTTCGTGAATAGTAACCCATGAATAGTAACTCGTTAATAGTAACTCATATTCGTAAATAGTACTGTATACATGAATAGTACCCATGAATAGTACTCCGTGAATAGTACTTATAAAAGAAAATACAAAAAAAATGATATTCCATGACGAGTACAAAAGAAATGATATCCCATACAAATATAATAGAATACACGAAAATGAAAATGGATTTTCACCCGCCATGCGGTAATCCACGTAGACAGATCGTTTTCACAATTTAATAAAGAATGAATACAAAGGGCCATTCACCATGCATGCAGTAGTCCACGTAGACAGGTTATTTCGACAAAATAATAAAGAATAGGAATAACAGAAGAATTTCACCATGCATGCGGTAGTCCGTGTAGACATGTATTCCAACAGAATAATAAAGAAAGGAATAACAAAAGAATTTCACCATGCATGCGGTAGTCCACGTAGACATGTTATTCTAACAGAATAATAAAGAATGGAATAACAAAATAATATTCATACGAATACGAAAAATAATTTCTCTTCAGGATATGAAATAAATAATACCCTTTACGAATATTAAACGAAAATAATATTCATACGAATACGAAAAATAATTTCTCTTCAGAATATGAAATAAATAATACCCCTTACCAATACAACAAATAATATCTCTTACTACGGTTGAACGAAAATAATATTCCAACGAATATTTAACGAAGATAATATTCTTACGAATATTGAACGAAGATAATATTCTTTATGAATATTGAACGAAAATAATATTCATACGAATACGAAAAATAATATCTCTTCAGAATATGAAATAAATAATACCTCTTACCTCAGAAGAAGACTGGATACTGGAATAGTGAAGTAGCAGGACATCTCTTCTTCTTTCTCTCTATAGCCAGTGGCGGAACCAGAAGATTTTCATAGGGGGGGCAAAATTCATCAGTAAAAAAATTTTATTTATTGACGCTTGAAGTGTTTCTTTCGGTTTTACGACTAAGAGGAGGTAACTGTATCATGCGAGTCTGTATAGTTTAAAAACGTCTCAAAATTTGCTCGTTTTCAATTGTTGGAAAAATATAATAATTCAATGTGTTTGTAAAAATTGTAGGAATATAGAAATGAGCATATTTGATTGAATCTCTTCACAAAGATTTCTTGATTACATATTAACTAAAGGTTAATTTGGAGTTTTTCCGGAGAAGAATGCATTTAAAAATTGAGATGCTTATTATATCACCCATTAATTAAATTAAAGGCTACTTTGGAGTTTCTAATGCATCAAATAAGAAATAAATTGTGTTTTCATGCAACTTTTAATAGATTTTGACTATTGAAAGCATGTACTTCAGAATTTTTAAAATTAAAAAAATTATATTAATTTAGAGTTTAAAAATATCTTAATTTGATTTTAAAAAGTTCATAATAATTTTATATTGAACAAAAAAAATAGCCTCTTTATGTTTTTTATTTGCAAACATTTTGTCATTATTTAGACAATTCAAATTTACGTTTCTCACTCACATTGAGTTGTAGGACCTATAAAAAAAATACAGAAAAGATATAAAATATATGTAAATATCATTTTTTTCTCTCCAAACCTTAACCTTAGTACCAACCTACCGGGGGCAGGTGCCCCCCTGGCCCCCCTTGGTTCCGCCAGTGTCTATAGCTTCTCTCTATAATTGCTCTTGTGAGTCTTAGTGAATTGGTGAGAATGAAGAATGAACTTCTATTTATAGGAAAATATAGTTTCGATAATTTCACGTTTTGGGGCTCGAAATATTACAGTATAATACATTCATCTTTTCCTTCATTTTTAATTTAGTCCTACAAGTATTATCAAATATATCATGTGAATCAATAGTACAATCATGTGACTCAATTGTGACGCCCCTAAAATTAGGTATACATCACCCATCTTGGGTCACCAGATACATGGTACAGAATACAAATACAACCTTAAATATACAGCTGTCGTGTAAAATATGACAGAACATAAGCTGGGAGTTTTAATAAGGACATTGTCTTCTAGACAATATCCACACTCGAAAGAGTCCTCATTACATTTATTATCACACTATTTAATAGAATAGTGAGGACTACTAATGCTATCATCTGGACCATCACTCCATTCCCCGACTAGTCCCAGCTACGTTCTCATTTCCTGAAGAGAACAGTGAAAGAAAGGGTGAGCTCAACTAGCCCAGTAAGAAATATTATGACTTAGATAATGTAGAATAAATTATCGTTAGCCTTTAACAGTGTAAAACTGATACAATATAACAAACGTCAAGTTTAACTGCAGCGGAACAAGCAGTCCATTAGAAGAGTCAAGTAGAGAATAAAATCTACTATCTTCTATGATTTAAAATGTTTTTCATCAATTTTTATCGCTGAGACTCAGCTTAATAAATAATCCACATCATGAAATCATCCCTGCACTACAGGCTAAGGATATTCTTTAGTATCACGACCACGAATTATCCATGCACTACGGGCCAAAGATAATTGTGTTTTCATCAACGGTCCTGATCATGCCATAAAATAATTCATCTTTGCACCCTTGGCCGAAGAGAATCCATAGCCATAATCATACCACCAATGAGGATTTTTACCACATCATTCATCACATTACGATCATGATTATACCGAAAAATCCCTGGTCATAATCACACCAAGTCCATCTATGCACTACGGGCCAAGGATGACTTTTATCACATCATTTATAACATTACGGTCATGATTACACCGCATAATTCCTGGTCATAATCATACCAAGTCCATCTATGCACTGCAGGCCACAGATGACTTTCAACATAATATAAACATGAGGATGATGACAATAATATAAGAATTCAATAAAATAAGTTCAAGAATTAATTTATCCATGAACCAATAACGTCCAAATTGTAAACATGATACTGCTTTGTAGAGTAAAATTCAAGAATGCTCAGAAGAATATTTTCATGCAAAGATACTGGATGAAGCGCAAATATCAAGGATATTCCACTAATTTCATGGAGTATAGAAGTCAAAACTTTAACCAACTGAGTATAATAAAGAATGGAATAACAAAAGAAATCACCATGCATGCGGTACTTCGCATAGACAGGTTATTCCAACAGAATACTAAATAACTGGGTCAGGCGAAATTCGCACCGACAGGATGTTCCAACAGAATAATAAAGAATGGAATAACAACAGAAATCACCATGCATGCGGTACTTCGCATAGACAGGTTATTCCAACAGAATACTAATAAGGACGGAATCAGGTCCGGCATAAAACGCACAGACAGGATATTCCAACAGAATAATAATACAGACGGAACCAGGTCCGGCGTAAAATGTACAGACGGGATATTCCAACAGAATAAGAAAGATGAAATAATAGAAGAATGTCACCAAGTATAGGGTAGCCCTCGTATACAGGTTATTCCAACAGAATAATAAAGAATGGAATAACATAAGTTCTCTTCATGAATACAAAAGAATAACACCCCTTACGAGTACAACAAATAATATTCCCTACCTTAAGAAGAAGAGTACTGGATATATGAGTAGTGAAGTAGTAGAATATTTTTTTTCTTTCTCTCTATAGTTTCTCTCTCTAGAGTTTCAGTGAATTCGTAAGAAATAATGAAGGAATGAGCTTCTATTTATAGAAAAATGGACTGCATAGTAACTAACTCATGAACGGTCCAGATTGATTTACTTTAATCTGACGGTCCATATTTAAAACAAAATCTTTTAAATAAAATATAATATATTCTATTTATAATCTAATAAAACGAATAACTTTATAAAAGATTTTACTATGCAAACACTATGCAGGCACTATACAAATACTATGCATAATAAAATATAATATATTCTAATTATTGTCTAATAAAACAGATAACTTTATAAAAGTATTCTGTTTTATATAAAAAGATTTTACTATTAGCCTAATAAAACGAATGACTTTATAAAAGTATTCTGTTTTATATAAAAAGTTTTTCTGTTTTATTACATTAATAATACCAATAAAACAAAACTGAGTGACTTATCACATAAGCATCAATAATCAATACCGCGTGCTACTATGCAACCACGCGTATTACTGTACTTTTAACACCGGGTGTTTCAACAGTTAACGGTTAAACTTCCGCCGTTATTTTCATAAAAATATTTTTGTCGTTTTCTCAATCCGACAATAATTCTGTTGTGGGGTCCACCAATGATTGTAACATCGTACGGATATTCCCCAACTAATCGAATATTCCCCGACACAACGAATATTTTATATCAACTTGCTTACTTTGCAAAAAAAAAATCACATATTACCCTTAACTTTAAACTTTTATCAATTTAACTATGTACCAAAATAGAAAAATTGAATACTTTTATTTCATAAAATTTGGGGTCTCACAATCACCCCTCCTTATGAAATTTTACCCTCGAAATTTACGTACGTACCTGATATTCGAAGAGATGAGAATACCTTACTTTCTTTTCAGATTGTACCTTCTCGGTAATTTCCTCGCTATCATGATTTTCCCATTTCTCAACTCCTGTATTTCAGATATCATTCAAGAATATAGCTTTAAAACAAAGGTTAATTGACTTATCATAATTTGTCAACTTATCAAGTAAACAATTTCAGCTTAGGTAAGTCACACACTAGATAAGTATATAACTCATCTCTCTCCTCCTAGTTCTAAACTCTTACCTTCGCCAGCGACCA
Source organism: Panax japonicus (assembly GCA_020205505.1). Classification (NCBI taxonomy): domain Eukaryota; kingdom Viridiplantae; phylum Streptophyta; class Magnoliopsida; order Apiales; family Araliaceae; genus Panax; species Panax japonicus. The sequence continues at coordinate 7,172,363 of CM035100.1, forward strand.
TATCCCTAAGCTCTGATACCAACTGTGACGCCTCCAAAATTAGGTATACATCACCCATCTTGGGTCGCCAGATACATGATACAGAATACAAATACAACCTTAAATATACAGCTGTCGTGTAAAATATGACAGAACATAAGCTGAGACTTTTAATAAGGACATTGTCTTCTAGACAATATCCAGACTCAAAAGAGTCCGCATTACATTTATTATCACACTATTTAACAGAATAGTGAGGACTACTAATGCTATCATCTGAACCGTCACTCCGTTCCCCGACTAGTCCCAGCTACATTCTCATTTTCTGAAGAGAACAGTGAAAGAAAGGGTGAGCTCAACTAGCCCAGTAAGAAATATTATAACTAAGATAATGCAGAATAAATTATCGTTAGCCTTCAACAGTGTTAAACTGATACAATATAACAAACATCAACTTTAACTGCAGCGAAACAAGCAATCCATTAGAAGAGTCAAGTAAAGAATAAAATCTACTATCTTCTATGATTTAAAATGTTTTCATCAATTTTTATCGATGCGACTCAGCTTAATAAATAATCCACATCATTAAATCATCCCTGCACTACAGGCCAAGGATATTCTTTAGTATCACGACCACAAATTATCCATGCACTACGGGCCAAAGATAATCGTGTTTTCATCAACGGTCCTGATCATGCCATAAAACAATTCATCTTTGCACCCTTGGCCGAAGAGAATCCATATCCATAATCATACCAAAAATTATCCATCAATGCACTACGACCAATGAGGATTTTTACCACATCATTCATCACATTACGATCATGATTATACCGAATAATCCCTGGTCATAATCACACCAAGTCCATCTATGCACTACGGGCCAAAGATGACTTTTACCACATCATTTATAACATTACGGTCATAATTACACCGCATAATCCCTGGTCATAATCATACCAAGTCCATCTATGCACTACAGGCCATAGATGACTTTCAACATAATATAAACATGAGGATGATGAAAATGATATACAAATTCAATAAAACAAGTTCAAGAATTAATTTATGCATAAACCAATTACTTTCAAATTGTAAACACGATACTGCTTTGTAGAGTAAAATTCAAGAATGCTCAGAAGAATATTTTCATGAAAAGATACTGGATGAAGTGCAAATATTAAGGATATTCCACTAATTTCATGGAGTATAGAAGTCAAAACTTTAACAAACTGAGTATAATAAAGAATTGAATAACAAAAGAAATCACCATGCATGCGGTACTTCGCATAGATAATGTTTAACAACTAGGTCGTTCCTAGGAAAGAGGGGGGCTTTTCGATAAGGATTTCTCCTTATTGGCGCGTAGTTAGGTGACCAAACCTCTCCTCGACAGAACTTTCTAGACATCATCAATATTGCAAATAATAGTATGAATAACTTCGTCGTCTCAATTATTGATTTAATAATATAAAATATTGTTACAAAAACTGAGTGACTTCTCACGTAAGCATCAATAATCAAAGATACAGTACAATACCGTGTGCTACTATGCAACCACGCATATTAATGTACTTTTGTCGTCGATTATTTTATGACAAATTGCTTATTTTGAAAAAATTTCACATATCACCCTTAACTTTAACCTTTATCAGTTTAACTATTTACTAAATAAAATAATAATTATAAGAAAATTGAATACTTTCATTTCATAAAATTCGGGGTCTCACATGGTGGCTGTAGTAGTCCTCACTATTTTATAAAATAGTGTGATAATAATTGTAATGAGGACTCCATTTGAGTTTAGATTTTGTCTAGAAGACAATATTCATGTTAAAACTCTCAGCTTATGTTCCAAGAATGATATATATACACGTTGATTGTGACGCCCCCAAAACAGGTATACATCACCCATCTTGGGTCGCTAGATACATGGTACAGAATTCAAATACAAACTTAATAATACAACTGTCGTGTATAATACGACAAAACATATGCTATGAGTTTTAATACAAATATTGTCATCTAGACAATATCCACACTCAATTAAGTCCTCATTATATTTATTATCTCACTATTTCACAGAATAGTGAGGACTACTAATGCACCATCTAGGACCATCACTCTGTTCTCCGACTAGTCCCAGCTACATTCTCATTTCCTGAAGAGAACAGTGAAAGAAAGGGTGAGCTCAACTAGCCCAGTAAGAAATATTATGACTAAGATAATGCAGAATAATTTATCGTTAGCCTTCAACAGTGTTAAACTGATAAAATATAATAACTATCAAGTTTAACTGCAGCGGAACAAGCAATCCATTATAAGTGTCAAGTAGAAAATAAAATCTACTATCCTCTATGATTTAAAAGGTTTTTCATCACTTTTATTGCTGGGACTCAGCTTATTAAATAATCCACATCATCGAATCACCCCTGCACTACGGCCAAGGATATTCTTTAGTATCACGACCACGAATTATCCATGCACTACGGCTAATGATAATCATGTTTTCATCAACGGTCCTGATCATGCCATAAAACAATTCATCTTTGCACTACGACCAAAGAGAATCCATAGCCATAATCATACCAAAAACTGTTCATCAATGCACTACGGGCCAATGAGGACTTTTTCCACATCATTTGTAACATTACGCTTTTGATTATACCGAATAATCCCTGGTCATAATCATACCAAGTCCATCTATGCACTACAGGCCACAGATGACTTTCAACAAAATATAAACATTAAGATGATGACAATGATATAAGAATTCAATAAAACAAGTTCAAGAATTAATTTATCTAGGAACTGATAACGTCCAAATTGTCAACATGATACTGCTTTGTAGAGTAAAATTCAAGAATGCTCAGAAGAATATTTCCATGAAAAGATACTGGATGAAGCGCAAATATCAAGGATATTCCACTAATTTCATGGAGTATAGAAGTCAAAGTTTTAACCAACTGTGTATAATAAAGAATGTAATAACAAAAGAAATCACCATGCATGCGATAGACCGCACAGGAAGGTTATTCCAACAGAATAATAAATAACGGAACCAGGTCAGGCGTAAAACATACAGACAGGATATTCCAACAGAATAATAAAGAATGGAACCAGGTCCGGCGTAAAACGAACCGACATGATATTCAAACAGAATAATAAATAACGGAACCAGGTCCGACGTAAAATTCACAGACATGATATTCCAACAGAATAATAAATAACGGAACCAGGTCCGGCGTAAAACGCACAGATAGGATATTCCAACAGAATAATAAAGAATGAAATATTAGAAGAATTTCACCATGTATGCAGTACTTTGCATAGACAGGTTATTCCAACATAATAATAAAGAATGGAATAACAGAATAATTTCACCAAGTATAGGGTAGCCCGCATATACAGGCTATTCCAACAGAATATAAAGAATGAAATAACAGAAGTTCTCTTCATAAATAAGAAAGAAAGATTACCCCTTACGAGTAGAACAAATAATATTCCATACCTTAAAAAAAACTAGATACTGGAATAGTGAGGTAGCAGACTTCTCTTCTTCTTTCTCTCTATAATTTCTCTCTATAATAATTGCTCTAAAGCTTTTGTGAATCGGTGAGAAATGAAGGAAGAATGAACTTCTATTTATAGAAAAATATAGTTTCGATAATTACACGGTTTGGGGCTCGAAATATTATAATATAATACCTTCCTCTTTTTCTTCATTTTTAATTTAGTCCTGCAAGTATTATCAAACTTGCACCAACTCCCCTAATAGTAAATAATGTGAATCAATAGTAAATCATGTGACTCAATAGTTCTAATCATGTAATAAAAATAATTACAGTATAGTACCTCCATCTATACCTCTATTTTTAACTTAGTCATGCAAGTATTATCAATTTTGCACCAACTCCCATAATAGTACAAGAATGTGATTCAATAGTACACACATGTGAACAAATAGTTATATAAGCATGTGAATTAGTAGCAATTAATTGCTCATTTATCCAATAAATTACCCGATTTATCAATATAACCCCCAGACATCAATTATCATCGGAATAGATGTCGATTTTCACTAACACAAACAATTCCAACATAATGAAACTATTTTTATCAACAATATAGATTTTGAAATTTCAAAGTTTGACTTTTCCCACAAAAGTCAATTGTTGACTTTTTGACCAAATAGTGAATACCGGAAAATTTTGTGTTTATAGACTATTTTTACTAATTTCATCGTTCCGGACTCAAATATCACGTCCGCGTCTCCAAATTCAACTCCGAACACAACTTCAATTTTAATAAAATTCATCATTAATATTATAACTCACAATATTTAACAACCAGGTCGTTCCTAGGAAAGAGGGGGCTTTCCGATAAGGATTTCTCTTTATTGTTACGCAATTAGGTGACCAAACCTCTCCTTGACAGAACTTCTAGACATTGTCAATATTGCAAATAATAATATGAATAACTTTGCTGTCTCAATCATTGATTTAATAATATATCATATTATGCAGATGATACTGTAACAATAATTGAATCAATAATATGAAAGATATGATGCATCAATTACTGTAGCAATAATTGAGTGACTTCTCACGTAAGCATCAATAATCAATACCGTGTGCTACTATGCAACCACGCGTATTACTGTACTTTTAACACCGGGTGTTTCAACAGTTAACGGTAAAACTTCCGCCATTATTTTCATAAAGTATTTTTGTTGTTTTCTCAATCCGACAATAATTCCGTTGCAGGGTCCACCAATGATTATACCGTCGTACGAATATTCCCCGACAAAAAAAATATTCCCCGACCAATCGAATATTATATAACAACTTGTGTACTTTGCAAAATTTATAACCCACAACTATAACATTATATCAAATCCATACCATAATATTTAAAAAATTATTTTGAGAAAATTAACTATTTATTCATAAAATCTGGGGTCTCACATTGATTCTGAATGGTTTAATGACGTACACAATTGAAAACGAGCATTCATATTAGTACCGACAGATATCTAGTGTTGGGTCTGCCGAGGATACCCGCATATACACTTCCAGGAGGTAATATTTTTTATGTGTCACGAAATTATCCGAATTTATCACATTATATAAATTATTATTAGTAATCGAATTTGTATCTTTTTATAGGCTCCAGCCAGCTCCAGCGTCTGAGAGCACATGTCAGACCATCTTATACGGACGCTGGCTTGGATGATGAGTTCTTCTTGCGGCTAATAGAGGTCGTGTCGGATTGGTTCTGTACCGATCCGGTCTTTCGGCACAGCAGCTGCCTACCAGTTCTCATCTTCACCAAATTTCTTAGGATATTATAGCAGCCTCTGCAGAGAGTACATGATTACCGAGGGAGTAGTTCAACACTCGGAGCGGCGAGATGCTCCGGATGGTGATTACCCTCTCGGAGGAGGCTTTTTGTCTGCCCCCGTCTACTCAGGTATTCTTATTGTTTATGTTTTTTTTTCAATTAAGGCTAGCTTGTTAATTCTCACACATATATATACAGACTAATGGTTTATATTTTTGATTCTATCAATAGGGTGGCGATGGCGAGCAGACTGGTGATGACGAGCAGGTAGACGACACTTATTTCCATATAACAGAGCAGTGTTGTTCACCTCTGCCCGATGATGATACTTTTGCTAGTTTATAATTCATTTTTATTCATGTTATTGTAGAGCATTTGTATATATTGTAGTGTCTAATTGCATCTGTATAAGTATTGTAAATTATATTATTTTTCATTTATGGAACATTAGTTTATATTTGTAATTGTTAGCTCAGAAGTGTTGATGATAATGAGTTAGTAGACTACGTTTTGCTGGATGTGTTTCTATCGTTTTTAGCACTACATTGAATATTTGAATGTGAGATACATGTTTATATTACTGTGTATTGGGTTGTGACAAGTTACAGGTACATAAATGGGTTTAAACACCTGGAAACTGCACTTTTCAACTCTGCATTTTAAAAAAACATTTAATTCTGACGGAATAAGGTATTTCCAACGAAAATTCCGTCGAATTTAATAATTAGCCATTTTTAATAAATACTGATATATTTTAATTTTCAGTCGAAAATAGGTTAATTTTGAGGGAATATTTTTGTCGGAAACAAGGAATATTATACTCGACGGAAAGTTTTGTCCTATTTGTTCAGTCGTAAATAACTTATTTTCAACGAAATTCCGTCGGAGATAAATTCTTCGAAGATAGGATAGGTATGACAGAATTTGTGACGAATGTTATCTTCGACGCGTATATATATGAATGAATTTCTAATGAAATATTCCGTCGAAATAACCTATTTTCGACTGATTATGCTTATTTCCAAGGGAAAATTCCGTCAGAAATAAGGCTTTTCCTTGTCGTGATACATACCTTCAGATATACAAAAAGGTTTATACACAATTAACATACTAAGTAAAGTTATAACAATGACTCCGGCATTTTGTCCTTGCCCTTGTCTTTATCTTCCCCTCCTTCTATACCTTGTCATTAGTTGAAATGTTATATTTAAGCAAGGGTGAGCAACGAGTTTGCTCCGCAAGTTAAATCATACAATAAGAAATATAAATCAAGAATATTAGAGTCTAGATTCGATAAGAATTCAATAATATTCAAATTTTTAAGTAGCTAAATAAATCATTTAACAATAACAAGGCTTTATCGACTTTCATGCTAAACAACAATTCAATGATGAAAGAGTAAAATTCTTATGAAGTTTCAATAATGTTTAATTAATTAAAAGAGATAATAATACTATAATAACAAAGTGGGATATTCCCAGATTTCACGCTGAGTGATCACATGAGATCATGAATTACCCCAGGATTATAAGTTAGCTATAAAAACTAAACTATATCTCTTTGCAAGTACCTGGAGCGGACAACCCCGTTGTACCCGATATTATGCATAATACTCAAAAATAGCGCAACAGCCGGATGTTCGACCATAAAGTTCCCTTTTATATAAAGGTTGTTCATCTCAGTCTTACATCAAGAGTTTGTATCACAACAATATGATTTGGATTTAAAAAATGCTATGATTTCAACATCTAATATCTCTATCGATCTAGCCAAAATAATTGGCATTGATCTTTCAATAACAATTGAGTTCAAATACTAGAACGTATCAAGTTTCAACAAATATTCGTCTCGCCAAAATAATTAGCTAAGACATAGCTCAAAAACTATTCAATAATAGGCAGAAATCAATTTCCCTATTTGCAATCAACAATACTATTTATAGATATGAATAACCAACAATAGTTATTCACCACTCATGCTTTTGAAATTTAAAACTTACTTTGAAATAATGAACTTGCATTAATTGCGAATAATCAATAATAATCTTAGACGTGGTATAATCAGCAATAATTACCCACTTAACATGATGCATTGTAAATAATAATTTGATTTTTTGTTATAGAAATTTTAATACATACAAATATTCAATAACAAATCTTAGATGTGGAATAATCATCAATAATTACCCACTAACAGGGTTTGAAAAATAATAACTCAAGTTTGAGTTAAGAAAACTGGCCTTCGTCGTTGACTACTGCTACACAATCTAATTTATCTTTGGTTGAAAGACCTATGATCAATAATATTGATTTCACAATTAGCATAATACATCACAACACATAATACTGTTATTTAAAGTGACTATATAGCTTAGACATGTAATCATGTAGTCACAACAGTGTTTAAAACCTATAATAATACTTATCAGGTCAAACTATGTCAGTCTGGTTAGACTTGGGTACTAATTCGGTGTCCCGAACACCTTATCAAATAATTAACGAGTTTATTTTCAATAAAACTCTATTCAGAAGCTTCAATATTATTTTAGGTAATTAAATTATCCTTTATAATATTTTTCAAAAGCTTATAATAATTTTCAAATAATTATTATCTTTTATAATAATTTTTCAAGCACAGATATCATTTTTAAATGATTTAAATACTGAATAAATCTATTATCATTAATACTAAATTAATATTAAAATATTAATGAAATCCTTGTAAAAATATTAAAGTTATTTATAATAACTCAAAATATTTTTAAACACTAATATTACCCTTAAATGATTTTTAAAATATTTAAAATTATTTTTAAATAATTACCAACAATATTCAAATATTAATGTATTTTTCATAAAAATATTAAAAGTCATTTATTATATCTTCAAATATTTTTAAATCATTTATACCATTTTTAAATCATAAAAATCATTTTAAAACCATTTATTTAATACAATAATTAAAAATTTTATTATCATTAATATTAAGTTATTAATGAAATTACTTCAAAATAATAAAAGTCATCTTTTATAACTTAAAATATTTTTTTAACACTTTATTATCATTTAAAATGATTTTTAAAATATTAAATTTATTTTTAACAAATTTATTTAATATAATTATTAAATAAATTTAATATCATTAATATTTAAAATAAATTAATATAACTTAAAATAAATTTTAAACTCATTTTTGAATTTTTAAGAATTATTTTCTATTTTTAATGATTTATTGGAAATTAATATAATTATTTTTAATAAAATCGTCGCTATATGCTTTAGCGACACAAACTGTCAATGTTGGTGTTCTTAATCTTTATGAACATTCAAAGTCAGTTCTTGGGTACCTAGTTTGATAGCAAAAAACAACTTTACCTGCTTATGGTCGTCGACTTGTAAGCAATTGGCCACTGAACTTTAAAAATATACAATTGGACCATTGTGCTTTCTAAAAATGAAAATTCAGGTCATTCGGTCCAATTTCTTGGACGGAAGTCAAATAATTACACACGTGGCATTGAAAAAAAAATTTAAAAAATATTATTTTCTTACGTGGCAATACAAAAAAATCAAAAAATAAAATCATTGATTATGTGGCAAAACATGATTAAAATAATAATAAAATTAAAATAAAAAATAAAAAATTAATTAATTTTAAAATAATTAATTTTAAATAAAATAATTAATTTTAAAAATAAAATAATAAAAATAATAACATTAAAATAAAAATTCTGTTTTAAAAAATATGTTTTGAAAAAAAAATCAGATTATTTTTTTTAACTTGTAAAAGAAATTCTGTTTTTAAAAAATTATGTTTTAAAAAAAATTCTACTTTTAAAAACAAAAATAGAATTGTTTTTTAACTTGTAAAATAAAATTCTGTTTTTAAAAAATTCTGTTTTAAAATAAACTCTGTTTTTAAAAATTATGTTTTAAAAAAATTATGTTTTTAAAAACTAAAACATAATTTTTTTTAAAATAGAATTTTATTTTAAAACAGAATTTTTTAAAAATAGAATTTTATTTTACAAGTTAAAAAACAATTTTGTTTTTGTTTTTAAAAACATATTTTTTTTTAAAATATAATTTTTAAAAATAGAATTTATTTTACAAGTTAAAAAAAATCTGATTTTGTTTTTAAAAATAGAATTTTTTAAAAACAAAATATTTATTTTAATGTTATTATTTTAATTATTTTATTTAAAAATTAATTATTTTATTTTTATTTTTAAAAATAATTATTTTATTTAAAAATTAATTATTATTTATTTTAATCATATTTTACCACATAATCAATGATTTTATTTTTGATTTTTTTTATATTGCCACATAAGAAAATAATATTTTTTAATTTTTTTTTCAATGCCACGTGTGTAATTATTTGACTTCCGTCCAAGATATTGGACGGAATGGCATGAATTTTCATTTTTAGAAAGCACAGTGTTCTAATTGCATATTTTTAAAGTTCAGTGTCCAATTGCTTACAAGTTGACGACCATGGGCGGGTAAATGTGCTTTTTGCCCTAGTTTGACCAGCTTTAATTTCTGGCTCAAGATGTTTCTGGGCATGCAAGTGTACTGGTTATGTAGTATTGATGTAATACTACATGTACCAACGATAATCAAGGTCAAACTACATCACATGTGCAAGATCTAAGCCTTCAAAATAGCTGGCAGGCCTTATCTGGGCTTTCTGGGTTACCCAAAAACCCCAGAAATCACAGTCAGTGCTTGATAGCTACTTTGTGGCTTCCATAACTTGATTTCTGGTTATTGTTTAAGTGTTTAAGTGCTACAATCTTGTAGATCTCATGTCAAAGAACAAAAGTACTACACTTAGGTATCCTAACTACATCACAATTTCAAGATTTGGCTTTGTCAAACCTTGTCAAAAAACTTGTTCATCAGCTTTGTGGAATTTCCAGAAAACTCAAACAGTGCTCGGTCAACCTACTTTGACTGCTCATATCTTTGATTCTGTTGTTTGTTTAAGTGATCTAATGGTATGGTACTCTAGTCCATATACCAGTGTATAACTATCATACATCTACATAAGCTAAACACATAACACATGAGATATCTAAGTCCATGAAAATCTTGTTAGACCATTTAAGAGAATTTCTGGGTTACCCAAAAACTCAACTTCATGACTGGTCAACCCACTTTGACCATTAATATCTTGGAATCTGGACATGCTATGAACATGATTCCACTTCCATATTACTCCCCTCAGAGCATACTACAACACTAATACATCTAACAAGTCTAATAATTAACAGATCTAGATCTATGGCCTCTGACACATTTGGTTGTCAGGCCATAAATCTAGGGTTCTTGACAGTTTTGAAAACTTAATTTTTAAGCACTGATGTTATGGATCCATGATATATCATCATAGATCACTAAATAACATCCTATAACACATAAATAAACATAAAAACATAAATTTTTCTTAGCATACAAGACTAAACTTGGTTAGGGTTTATATACCTCTCTTTGAGCAATCTTTAATCCTTGCTTCCTAATCTGATCTTAGGGTGTTATAGACCTATCTAGGGACTGAATTACAAGTTAATTTCGTGGCTTGAGAGTAAGAGAGACTTGGTTATGTTTATGGACACAAATGAGCTTTTGTTTTAGTTTTTCTCTCTCTTTAATCTCTTATCTTTGATTCAATGAATCTAGATCTTGCAAGGTGGCACTTAAGATCAGATTTGGTTTGGATTTTAGAGCACATGGTGTTATCCAAAATGGTAAGTCACAAGATTTAGAAATCTTTTAACTTGGAAGTTAAGTAAAGGGTATTTTAGTAATTTCCCACATGATTTTGAGGGTAGTTTAGTCATTTGACATGCTTCCCTTAATTTAATCTTAACCCTTAGGGTTTGATAATCATCGTTAGAGTTTAGGGATCCCAAATAGGAAATTAGGGTTTTTGAAAATGCAATTAGGGTTTTTAAGTGATCGTTAGAGTTTCTTTACTACATATTAGGGTTTCTCATCTACCATTAGGGTTTACTAAGGTTATACCTTATTTGAACAATACTTGATTATTAATCCCATACAATACAAATACGTAATCACATATACAATTATAATAAATGTATTAACTATTAAATCCTTATATCCGTAACTAGGGTTAGGGTTTCGTCAGCTGTTTAACATAACTTCATACATTTTACTCAGTCAATAAATAGTTTGACCATTTTGCTAAACTCATATCACAAACACTCAACATAATATTGATAATCAATACCAATATTAATTAAAAAAAAGTAATCGTAAAAATTAGAATTGTTTGAAATTCTGGGTCCTCACACTCCCCACCAGATTCTAACTAGCATACAACCTAGAATAAGCTCTCTAGATTTAATATGATAGAAGCATTAAGAAATAGATAATTAGGCTAGTCCAAGCAACAAACACATAAGCTCGATATGTTTAACTTATTTTCTGATAATCGTAGCAATACATAAAAGTTTGTCCACAATTAGTATTACCAAGTTGCTACTTATGATGAAGACAAATATCAATTACACGTAATATCAATCTTAATCTAGCATATGATAATGATCAAATTAATTCAATTGGCCATATAGAATCAATTAAATCAATTAGCATTCAATCAATGAAAATAGATTATCAGAAGAAATTTCATACAAGAAGAAATAAATAATAATACTCAATTAATCAATTACTTGTAACATGGTTTCACCTCCCTTTAGAACTGAATGAAAAGAACTAGTCTGACATGCTCTTGAGTCTGCACTCCAATAGATGATAGTTGATAATTGAATAAATAAAATTTTGACTATCATCCTCTATTTATAGTGCTAGACAAGTCCCTAAATCCTATGAGAAGTAGAAATTCAAATCCTAAAAGGAATTACAAATCACACTAATTTTCATAAAGAAATAAAATATAATTTGGAAATAAATCTTAGTCTAAAAGAAATCCTAATTACAATAGAATTGTAAAAACTAATTTTCTAGAATCCAAAAATCAGATTGAAATTGGAATTAAATCCCACAATTGCCATGTGCTTAAACTCTTTATCGCGTGAAAATAAGCTGAATCCAAATCCATTTATGATACTGATTGTTGAGTCCTTGATCTGTTAGGAATCCCATAAACCTCCTCCAATTTATTTTCAATATCATGAAATCCCTTCAATTGTACCTAAAATAAAAATATAAAAGCAATGAATATATTTAGGCACAATATAAATACAAAAGATTAAGTATTAAGGGATAAAAACATAATATATTTCATACTCATCAAATTCCCCCACACTTATCTTTTTACATGTCCTCGTGTAAACTAAAAGTTTGATTTTCAGAAAAATTCTATATATTCATCCATAGTGTTGCATTAAATGCTCCAACGAATACTTCTCAGTGGGAAGGTTTCATTGAAGTATAAAAGACATCTTCATTCAAATTAAACAAAGAAAATGATGACACACATTATACTTCCACACATAAGAAGAATCATCATCAGAAGATGAACATCGAGCTGAACAACAAAGATCATAGAGAAAAGAAAACTCTACGAACAGAGAAATGTTCATCACTGCCAAGTCCAAAGAGAAAGGAAGATTAACAAGATAATCTTGGGAACACCTCATCAGATCACAAGAGGGATGATGAGAATATATCAAGGTCAGAGCAGCAGTGCCAAAGACCAAGAGAGCTGGGAAGCTCTGGAGAAGAAGTGTCAGATCTGTAGAGCCAGCAAAGGGGAGGACATGGCAGAACGTAATATTCAAATATAAAGAAGCCATGTAGTTGATGAAGATGACGTAATAGTGACAAATTAGAAGGGAGATATCAAATTCCCACCACACGATTCATCATGAACACTCAAAATCAACCAGTCAAAGATGGAGAACACAAGCTACGATTTTGAGACCGTTCAAAGCTGCTAAGCACTAATGACAACGAGCTTAAAAAGAATAGTTTAGCAACACATCAACATTGATCATAAAGAGATGTTGACAATCAAAAGAGATCAAACTTCACCAACAATGAAGTTCAACAAGCATCAAGAGGATGATCAACGAAGTTGCTGAGTCCAATAAGATGAAGAGCATTCAAACTATCTCAGCAGCACCTCTACAAAACTTCTCCAATCAAGAAGAAGGGTCAGACAATCCTGGTTTATGTAACCTAATTAGGGTCGGTGGATCCCGATCTTAGTGACCGAAGCAGGGTCGGAGGATCCTTATCCTAGAGACAAAATATCCAAGTCTGCTGGGCTTGAAGAGGTCTTTGTGTCTTTGTTTGTTGAGACTAAAATAGCCAAGTCTACAGGGCTTGAAGAGGTCCTTGTCTATTGAGACTAAAATAGCCAAATTTGTGGGGCTTGATGAGGGCAGTGTGTCCTGGTCTAGGTGACCGAATCATTTAGTGGATTCCATTCTCGTTGAGCAGAAGAGTGGAGTAGGAGCTATTTAGTCTCTGAACTACTTAAAATCTATTGTGTCCCTAACATTCTTCATTTTACCTTCTACAACATATAATTGTTATATCTGCTATGTATTTGATTATACATAAAGCTTGTTTAATTAATAACTGATATTTTAAAGTAAATCTTTAAAGGGAGTTTTCAAACTTATATTCCGCTGAGTATAGATAATCTTGATTAATTGATTATTTTGTAATTCCTAAATAAGTAATTATGAAAGAAATTTTAAAGATCTTTTCAACCACATACTAGATCTATATTTTGCCTCTGGGAAATAACAATGTTTATTTTAAATTGTGATGTGTCAATTTTCTACACTTATGTGCTTTTGAGATGAACTATTATGTGGTTGAATTGTTCAAGTGATAAGAGTTCTATTTAATCATGAACTGTGTTAAGAACGAGTCTATGTTGATTATTTCAGCTGGACAAAATTTTAAGATGTTAATCGAGTTAAGTTGTATGTACAGTCGTACTTTTTAATCGCTAGCTTGTAGTAACTGAGCTAAACAACTTCTTTGTATGGGCAGAGGTTTAACACTGTTAAGACAGTGTAGATGAGACGGAAAACTAATTCATTAGTTTTAGGTGGGGAGCCACCCAGTTTACTATACTGATAACTGTTAAGAACTCGATTTGTACTGTGTTTTGTATATGCACGTCAAAAAAGTGATTCTTTACACATGTATTTGTTTAGAATGAGTTAAGTTGTAGAAGTGTTATAAGAAATATTGTTGTTAATATATGTGAAAAGATAAATGTTATTGATGTTTTAAAATGATAGAAACAAAATTATTCCTGTTATTTGAGCTGCTTCATAACTATTATTCAGTTATTGAATTTTTCTAATGAAAGAATATATGATTCTTGAATTTTTTGTTATTCAACTGCTATGACTTGCTGGACGATTGAATGCTCACACTTACTTAAAATAAAAATATTTTTAGCGAAGCTAGAAAGAACCGAGGTATCCGGTGAAGATTGAGGAAGATCAAGTTATCGACTTGAAGAGTAATTGTTATATTTTATATGTATCTGTTGTGGCGGATAAAAGTTACAAGCGTATTAAGGAATTGAATATATGTGAAAAGATAAATGTTATTGATGTTTTAAAATGATAGAAACAAAATTATTCCTGTTATTTGAGCTGCTTCATAACTATTATTCAGTTATTGAATTTTTCTAATGAAAGAATATATGATTCTTGAATTTTTTGTTATTCAACTGCTATGACTTGCTGGACGATTGAATGCTCACACTTACTTAAAATAAAAATATTTTTAGCGAAGCTAGAAAGAACCGAGGTATCCGGTGAAGATTGAGGAAGATCAAGTTATCGACTTGAAGAGTAATTGTTATATTTTATATGTATCTGTTGTGGCGGATAAAAGTTACAAGCGTATTAAGGAATTGAATAAATGATGTAATTGTTTATTATTTGTAAGAATTTAGAGATTTTAAGGTAATAGAATCTGGGATTAGAAGAAATATTTTGTAATATTTTAAGAATTTAATTATATCTTAAGGATATATGGATGTGTGTATGGAATGAGTATCACCGTACCTCACCGAATTCGGATTTGAGGAAAGACCGGATTTTGGGGGCGTCATAAAGAAGACAACTCATTTGGCTGAAGTCGACGAGTACACTGCATTATTGTGTTTTGTCTAGTGGTTAAATAATTGCACTATTTGATGACAGTAAACATTCTATTTCTTCAACAAAAGAAGGCTTTAATTAATATTTAAAAAGTAAACTACATTATTGTGTTTTCTTTAATATTGGTTAAATAATTGCACTATTAGATGACAGCAAATCTTTTATTTCTTCAACAAAAGAAGGATTGGTTATACGGGAAGGAAGAGAGAGGAGTAATCAGTGGCAGACAATTTAAATATTGTTTCTAGCGAACACAATAAAATTCTTAATAAATAATTGCTTGGCTAAAAATATGGTTAAAAATAATATTTATGTCGCTAAATATAAATTCAAGTGAATTAAAAAATACATATACTGAATGGGGTCTTAATTTATTATTTTGTGTCGTAAGGGGAGCAAGTCGTTAAAAATAAAAAAAAATTACTAAAACATCTGCCATTGTCGCTGAATATTTATATGTTCTGTCAACATAAATGAATATATATATATAGAGAGAGAGAACTGATCCTGTTCGGGAGTCCGGACAGGCTAAAAATACGGACCATTTTTTTTTGGCTTTTTTTTTAAAACAACTAAAAAAAATAAAATAAAATTATGAAACTTATTTTTACATAATACAGTGTTTTGGGTGTGATTTAGATACATATAACAAAACATGTCTGTACAATCACATAAACTAATATATAAAAAAAAGTCCGTATTTTATTATGGTCCGGGAGTCCGGACCTGATCCGAACTCATATATATATATATATATATATACTGATAGTATCAATCACATAAACTAATGTGTAAAATACTTTGCGACTGCTTTCAGCCTTTCAATAGTTTGTTCATTGTTTGCGGATTTCCCGTTTTCTATTTAGCAAAGATTTTGTTCTCTTATCTTTTGCAGGTTGATTCCGCGCACATTTTAAAGATTAATTTGACCGTTTTAGATTTTTTTGTTGACATTGTTATTGTGAAACTTGGGAAATTTTGCATATAATTTATTGTGTAGTCAGAGTCCTATTTATAATTTATTTGAGTAGATTGAATCACTGCAAAAAATGAGGCTAATTTCGACGGATTGAATTCAGTCAATATTACACTATTTTTGACGGATTATTCCATCGGATATAATTCCCTTGAAGACTAATGTTGACGAAATTCCGTCGAAAATAAATGACAATAAAAGGTGCCAAAATTACCGTCATCGCGAAAACTTTCCTCGACGGTATAATATTATTTTTGACAAATATTCCGTCGAAACTAACATTTTATCAATAGACTTAATGCCGACAGAATATTCCGTAGAAAATAATTAAAACCTTATTTTATTTACAGATCAGATTTGAATATTCATTTCTTACAAACCTGTCTCTCTCTTCCCCAAACTCTATCTCCCTCAACGGTTCGCCTCCCCACCGCCCCACCGCCCCACTTCCGGCCGTTCCCCAACTCCGCTCAAAACTCAAGTTCTATATTTGCTGGAATTTTATTTTTATTTTTTTATTTTCTACACTGCATACTGTTGAAGTATATGATGATCTGATTTTGAGCTTAATTTGTTGGATTAATATGCCGGAATTTGTATTTAATTTAAGGTTTAATATATTTTTGTTATGAAAATGATGAATCTTGGCAAAATTATTGTTCAATTTGGGTTTGATATTTAACGGTCTGGATCTTAAGCTTACTCTTATTTAACATACCTTGCATACTCCCCTTTAGCGACGGACTGGACGACAATTTCGGTCTGTCGCTATATATAAAACTGTCGCTATATGTTGTCCGTCGCTAAAAACTAAAACGACAGTTCTATATACAGCGACGGACCGAATTTTCGCCTGGTCCGTCGCTAAAGGAGGGTATGCAAGGTATGTTAGATAATAGGTAAGCTTAAGATCTGGACCGTGATATTTAATTTAGAGTTTAATTTGTTATTAATTGAGGTTGAATAATGTTTAATTTTGGTTTGATATGCTGGAAATTTGGGTTTGATATTTACTTTATTCTTTGCTTGGCTTATGTATCAATTTGGAATGTATCAATGTGTATATTTGTTATTTCTAACAGAATTTCTATCAGAATTATTCAATTGCAAATTTTATGGATCGTGTATGTATTTATATATTATTTAATTAGTTTTCTAATATTAAAATAAATTAAGTAGCATTTACTTAGTTTCTTACTACTAAAATAAATTAATTGATATAAAACAATAAAATTTAATGAAAATAAATTATATAATATAATGAAATACAAAATAAATTTTAAAAAAGAAAATAAAAGTGCATGAAATCATTTAATTCATATATAATAAATAAATAATTTAAAATAAAATAAATTTAAAAAATAGATAATACAATATAATACAAAATATAATAAAATAAATTTAATAAAGTCAAATTACCTTAATTTAAGTTAATAAATTAAAACAATTTTAATTAATTAAAAAATTAGATAATAAAAAAAACTAAGTATCATTTACTTAGTTTTGCACTAGCTACTAAATAAAATACTATAATAACATAAAGTAAATTAACATAATCTAGTATAAATTAAATAATATAATATAATGAAATACAAAATAAAATAAAGAAAATAAAATAAAATAAAACTTTATGAAATTACTTAAATTATATTCCATTTAATAAATAAATAAACTAGCATAACATAAAATAAAATAAAATAATATAATGTAATATAATACAAAATAATTTAAAGAAAATAAAATAACTTAATTAATCATATCTTACTACTAAAATAAAATGAAATAAACTAAGTAGCATTTACTTAATTCTTGCCACTACTAAATAAAATAAAATAATATAATAACATAAACTTATTTTACATAATATAATATAAAATAATAAAATTAAATAACATAAGATAAGATAAGCCAATTGAGATAAAATAAAATAAATTATATGATTACTAAAATAACATAAAATAAATAAAATAAACTAAGTAGCATTCGCGTTTTCCATAATTTACTTAGTTTGAATAAATGTATATGGATGTACTATATTTTGAAACTTAGAAACCCATTTGAAAAGTAAGAGTCCTGAATATCGAATAGTAGTCCCCATATTTAAGTAAAATTTGATAAACTAAGTAGCATTTACTTAGTTTTTTATTGGTCAAATAAACTAATTAATATTTACTTAATTTGTCACAATCTTTAATAAAACTCAATTTTTGCATGAAATGATCCAGTAAATTATCTTCTTTAATAATATACTTCTTCCCTTGCTTAATAAGTTAATTAATCCTTCATATGCTAGTAAACCAATTAAAAACCGTCCAATTGGAATCAGTCCAAGCTTTATCTTCTTATTGCCCATCTGTACCGAAGCTAAGCATGTCCTCATCATTTTGTATAATGTATATTCACTTGTATATTCATTTAAATCACTAAAGGAAATCATGGTTGTCATATGTAGGTAGAACAATGTCATTTTTTGAACTTGCAACTCTCATTTTAAGAAAAAGGATGATTCATCCGGTAATTATTTAATCACTTTCACAACTAATTTTTCATTCTACTTTCTCTCTTTCAAAACAAAATTCTAGTTTTTCTTAGTATTTTTTAAATATTCAACTAAAATAAAAGAATTTGCATCAACTTTAAATTTGCAAAAAGTTTCATATTGACTTTGCTTTTTCAATCGAGTAAATATGTTTTTTCATATCCTCCCATTACACGCATTTGGTTAATCTTGATGCCTTCTTGAAGTAATATACAAGTAACTTATTGTCAGAGTTGAAACAAAATAAGGGTGTAATGTATTTATAACTGTGTAAATATGTTGACAGTCATTAGTTGAGCTTGCAAGGGTTATTCGAGAGCAGTTGCAAGACGCATGAGCAACAGAAGTTAGCATCAATGTGATATTATATAACTTATCACTCAACTCATTGTGAAAAAACATTAAATGTCTTGGCTTTCTTCACAATCCTGCCCCGCATCCGCATTTTGTGACATTTATAAGGTCTCCCCTCTACACTTCATCTTTTCCCACTTAAATGTATTACAAATTTTATCCTGTAAAAACCTCATAAATTACACTGAACTTGTGGCGCCCCCAAAATCCGAGTACCTTTAAACTCCGAATATGGTGCTCCGCAATATTTCTCGTCTAACATAACAATAATGACATAAATGCAACTACTAATTATTACAATATGTCTCACTCTAAATCGCAGGTTCTCAGACCTTTAAGTCTTTAACACATGATAAAGTATTAAGTATTTAACACATGATAAAGTATTAAGTAATTATTACAATACATCTAATTATTATAAATAGTTACGAATATCTACTCGTCCATCTTTCCTTTTCATTTGTCATTACCGGACCCTTCAATCTGTTCTGGCTTCGCTGAAAATATTTAATTTAAAGCAAGGATAAGTTACAAAGCTCAGTAAATATAAAAAGTTGAATAAAAAACAAAATCAAGAATCATGTTACTATTTCTACAATTGAATAATAGTTGTGAAAGCATTCCGAATAAATAGGAATAATAATAATAAATTCGTTTTTATCTAACATTTTTGAAACGACGTATTGAGCGGTTAAAATGCTTGAACATTTTTATTTTCTCAAGGGTTCAATAGTAATTCAACTATGAACGGGTCTGGCTTACGAGCACGTTGGGTGATCAGCCCAATGTACCCTATATTGTACAACGCTAACTAAACGACTATATGCGTTTGTTTGACCACCTCAGGGGTCTGTCGGAATTTTTTCGTCTAGTCGGAACAAATGGCATTGACGTACATCTCAAACAGTTCATGCAATATCGAACTTTAAAACTTGAACAATTTATGTCAAATAAAAACTTGAACAATTTATGAATTATAGAAAAAACGTTAAATAATTTATTCATTATAGTATAGCTGAACACTTATACCATTAATAGAGAGTTTGTATAAGATTAAAGGCTGCACAATTGATAAATATTGTGTAAACCGAAGCATACATATGAATTATTCATAAGAATATATACTCAAATTAAAACTGACATTCAAACAGAAATTGAATTGAGTTAGAAAACTTGCTCAATAAAATTTGAGCAAGTTTAGGAAACTTGCCTCAAGCGTCTTCTATACTTCGACGTTAATCGCCCTTTGAAAGTCCTACACATTTAGTACACATAGACATCCCAATTAGCAAAGTATAAACGTCACACATAATTAACTTTAACCCTATTTCATGTTTTATAATGTTCGTTTCATTAAGGTCGAAACACTATTTAATTTCATATACACATATTAGACATAACAATTTGGTGCTAATTATGACTTACATTAACTTTAGATTCTTAGTTCTTAGTGTTCGCTTTTGATGATTCAATCACCGCGCCCAACTTTTATTTTTCATTTTTGATTACAAGTATAAAGCAGACAGTTTAACCTGTCTTTTTTAGCTTTAAACTTCCTATCTGTGAATCCAGACAAGTTAACCTATCTGTTTTAGCCCGCCTGCATTAGTTCAAAACTCCCTGGATGGAAATAAAACAGGTGATTTTTCCTCCTTATTGGCGTACCCACTTTGCAAAGTCATAACTCGACCCTCCCTTTTAGGAATGAGTCCTTTCTCGCGTTATTTTTTTTCCTTGTTACATCTACTACAAATCCCCCCAAGTTAAATTTTTCCAGGTTCATTCTCAAGCCAAAATAGTGGCATAAAAGTCCTTACCCGAAACAATTTTTCAGTTTTGGTAGTTTTGACTAGTCTCCATCCAAAGGGAATATCTCCCACCTCCGGACTTGGAATGAGGTCATTCTTAAGTCGACAAACTCGTTACTTAACGTACTACACAACCCCTAAAATAGAAAAAATTTCCAGCAAACCATTTGGAATATAAAACTGCTCAAGGATCAGGGGTTACACTAACTCTTTTTAGCATTTTAACTAGTTTTACATAAAAATTCGTCATGACTTCGTTACAAAAGCTTTTAGTTCCGTTCCGGTTGTGTGATGTTCATGACTCATAAAAGAATAACATGACACCATAGAACTTAATTTTTACGTTTCATAAGCTACCTAAAAAGGTTATCAAAACAGCCCATTTCAATCCACTAATTAGTCTTTTTTTCCCATTCCTTTACGCATAGGTTTGTATTTTCATTTTTGATTCCACTTTTCATGCAATTTAACAAGTAGTTTAAGATGTTTAAACCACACATCTTTATTACTCTCCAATATCCTTCATGATCTTCCAATAAACAACAACCACCAACAATTACTAATTGAAAGAAAAGTAATTCAAAGAGATAAAGGGTTAGGGTTGATGATCTTAATTACCTTTGATGTTCTTCTTTTTCTTCGTAGCTAGCTAACAAGATTGCAAGCTTGCTCATTCTTCTTCTTCTTTTATTCATGCAATCCCTCTCACTTTCTTTTATTTCTTGCTTTCTCTCTCTTCCTTACTTAGCTCATAAGATGAAATGAAGGAGAATTAACCTAAGTGTTGGATGATTTAACTTAATTAAATCCCCCACCAACAAACTCAACCATGCTTGTGACGCCCCCAAAATAGGTATACAACACCCATTCTGAGTCGACAAATATATGGTACAGAAACAACTACAACTTTATTAATACAACTGTCGTGCAAAATACGACAACACTTAAACTGTGAGTTTAAATACAAATATTATCATCTAGACAATATCCACACTCAAATAAGTCATCATTACAATTATTGATACACTATTTTAAAAAATAGTGAGGACTACTAAAATAACTTCTAGAACCATCATTCCATACCCCGACTAGTACTCGCTACATTCTCGCCTCCTGAGAAGAAAAATGGAACGAAAAGGAAAAGAGTGAGCTCAACTAGCCCAATAAAGAATATTATGACTAAGATAATATAAAACAAATTATCGTTAGTCTTCAACAAGAAAAAATCTAATAAAATACAATAGACAACCAATTTTAAATCAATATTCGCAGCAGAAATAATAATTCATTAGAAGAGTTAAGTAGAGAATAAAATCTTCTATCTTCTATATATGAATTTAAAAGTCCATCGTCAATATTTTATCCCTTTAACATCAATCAATATATATCTGGAATCAAATATTCATCTTTGCACTACAGGCCAAAGATATTCATCAGTTGGTCATGTTCATCTAAACACATGTTCATCTTTGCACTACAGGCTAAAGATATTCATCAGAAATCATTCATCTTTGCACTACAGGCCAAAGATATTTAGTAATATCATTATTTATGACTGAGGATGATGAAAAATATTTTTAAAAAAAACAAATCCAGTGAGAAAAAAGAACAAATATTAGGGATTCATATTACAGTTTTATCCAAGTTCAATAATCTTCCATAATAACAAATTTTGAAGCAGAATTCAAAAATAAAGATCAAAACATGGATACAATCAAAGATAGTAACCATATTAGACATCTTGGACAAAAAGAAGAAAATTTCATTTTTCGGTGAATAGTGCCGTATACGTGAATAGTAACTCCGACACAAAAAGTTCCAAATTTGATAAAAAGTTCAGACCAATATTTCGGCATAATGATATTGAAAGAAATAATATTATTTACGAAGAAAATAACATCCCTTACCTCGAAAAGAATAGTACTTCTGACTGAATATCGGATATAATGCTAATAGAAACTTGCACCGTATAACAACACTCAAAGTATAAAAATACTCACAAGAATACGCTCGATAATATAGAGAGAGAAATCTTTAGTTTCTGGTGTGATTTTCAATTCTAACCTAAGCACCCTATTTATAGGAAAGTGCTTAGAACACCAAAGCAGAAAATTTAATAAAATATTAATATATTTTTTAAAATTTCCTACGCACCCTTCTTTTGCCCAAAAAATCAGCCACCAAGTGGCTCACCTCACCAAAATAAAAAAAACGTTTTTGTTATTAAAATTATTTAAAACTCCAAAAATCAATTATTCTGGAACTTCAATAATTCATAATAAATAGCCCTTTTATCAGAAAAATTCGAATCTCATGTCCTTCTATAGGAAATTCAATTCTCTACAACTTTACAGAAGAAAATTTTTCCAAATTCCAAACAGAAATTGACCGAAATTCACATACGGACGATTTTACAGGCTATAATCAAATTTCAGTCAAAAATTGGGTCCACCAACATGTTTAACATATTTTTAGTATTTATTGCAACAAAAATACTCCTCCTCATTTACTCATATATCTCACATTCATTGTAAAAAATATCACCATTATTATATTATTATAATATAATAATAAATTATTTTATCAGAAAAGATAAAATATCAATTTTCAACAATTGTCACTTTTCTAAAAATTCCTCCATTTATATCCACATAAATAAATATTTTCATTATCATAAAAATCAATAATTAATTATTTACAAATAATATTACAGAATCACAATAATGACAACCAGGCTGTTCCCAAGAAAGAGGGGGCTTTCCAATAAGAATTTCTCCTTACTGGCGCGCAATTAGGTGACCAAACCTCTCCTTAGACAGAACTTTCTAGACATTGCCAATAATGTTATCTAGTAATATTATTAAGATAATATAAATCATTGATCTGATAATGGGAAATACTGTTTAGTGATAATTATTAAAACAAAAATAATATAAAATATAAACGTAGCAATTATTGAATCAATAAAATAAAATATTGAACAGTAATTACTGTAACAATTATTGAGTAGTGCATTCTTACGTAAGAATCAATAATTGGTGCAATACCGTGTGCTACTGTCCAACAACGTGTATTACTGTGTTTTAACCACCGGGTATTCCAACAGTGTTAACGGTAACAACTACGACGTTATTTATAAAAACTCATACTTGTCATTTTCATCATTCAATAGCTTTCCGTTATGGGGCCCACAAAAGGCTGCATCGTCGTACGAATATTCCCTAACAGGAAGAATATTCTAAGACCAAACGAATATTCCCCGACAATAATGAATATTTTATAACCACTTGCTTATTTAAAATATTTGCGCATTTTACCCATAACTAACCACATTAATCAATTCAACCCTTACTATTTCAAAATAATAAATAGAGAAATTCAATTTCATTTATAATAAGTTGGGGTCTTACAACCTCCCTTCCTTATGAAATTTCATCCTCAAAATTGACGTACTTAACTGGTGTTTCAAAAAGGTGAGGATACCTTGCTTTCATTTCCGTTTCCAACTCCCAGGTCATTTTCTCAATATCATGGTTCCTCCATAAAACTTTGACTTGTGGTATGACCTTTGTGCGTAGGACATGCTCCTTTCTATCCAAGATCTTGACAGGTACCTCTTCGTACGTTAAATCTTCGGCTATCTCGTCTGGTTCTAACTCAATAATGTGGTTCGGGTCCTTCACATATTTACAAAGCATAGATATGTGAAAAACGTTATGAACACGAGACATGTTTGGAGGTAACGCGAGTCTATAGGCCACATTTCTTACTCGGTCAAGAATCTGAAATAGACCAATAAATCGTGGATTGAGCTTTCCTCTCTTACCGAATCTTGTAACTCACTTCCATGGAGCAATACGTAACAATACATGATCCCCAATGTCAAATTCCACGTCCTTTCGATGAAGATCCGCATAACTCTTTTGTCGATCCTGTGCCGTTTGTATACGTTGTCGAATCGTTTGGATCTTCTCTGTAGTCATTCGTACCAACTCTGGTCCCAATAACGTTGCTTCTCCCACCTCATCCCAGCATACTGAAGATGGACACTTTTGTCCATATAATGCCTCGAATGGAGCCACACCTATACTTTCCTGATAACTGTTGTTGTAGAAGAATTCCACCAATGGTAGGTACTTATCCCAAGTCTCTTTGAAATCTAGGACACAAAGTCTTAATAGATCTTCAAGAGTTTGAATAGTCCTCTCTGATTGTTCGTCCGTTTGAGGATGGTATGCCGAACTGAATTGTAAATCCGTGCCCATAGCTTTCTGCAAGCTAACCCAAAATCTTAAGTGAATCTTGGGTCACGATCTGAAACTATGGATACTGGCATGCCATGCAATCTCATAATCTCATTTACGTATATACTAGCAAGACGTTTAAGGGAATAAGTCTCCCGTATAGGCAAGAAATGAGCAGACTTGGTTAATCTATCAACAATAACCCAAATCGCATCTATGCATTAAGAAACCTTGGGAAGACCTGTAACGAAATTCATAGTAATGTGTTCCCACTTCCATTTTGGAATCTCAAGTGGTTGCAATGGACCCTTTGGCACTTGATGCTCTGCCTTTACACGTTGACAAGTTAAACACCTCGAGATAAACTTCGCGATCTCTCTCTTCATATTATTCCACCAAAATGTATGTCGAAGATCATGATACATTTTGGTACTCCCAGGATGGATTGCAAACGGTGTGTTGTGTTCCTCCATCATGATTCTATGTTTCAAGTCAGAATCGTTAGGAACAAAAAGTCTGGAGTTGACTCGAAGTATTCCTTCTTAATCGATTCTTGCTTCCGGAATAACACCTTCTTGCACTTTCTTCTTCATACGCATCAGCTCCATGTCCATAGCTTGAGCAGCTTTAACTTTATCGATTAAAGTCGGTTCTACTCGTATGCTTGATATCATCACGTGGGTACTTGGAGCCTTTATCTCTATCTCCATCCTTTCCAAGTCATAAAAAATGGGCCTTTGTGTTGACAACATCGCACTCGTTCCTGCATAAGATCTTCTACTTAATGCGTCAGCTACCACGTTCGCTTTTCCAGGATGGTATTGAATGGTATGATCGTAGTCTTTCAACAACTCGAGCCAACGTCTTTGCTGCATGTTGAGTTCTTTTTGGGTGAAGAAATATTTGAGACTTTTATGATCTGTGTAGATCTCCACTTTCTCCCCCATACAGGTAGTGTCTCCATATCTTCAACGCAAAAACGACTGCTGCAAACTCTAGATCATGAGTAGGATAATTCTTCTCATATTCTTTAAGTTGTCGCGAGGTATAGGCTATGACTTTTCCATGTTGCATAAGAACAAATCCTAACCCTTTGCCCGACGCATCACTGTAGATAACAAATCCATCCGAATCAGACGGTATTGTCAGAACAGGTGCCGAAATGAGTCTCCTCTTGAGTTCTTGGAAACTCTTCTCGCATTCTTCGCTCCATACGAATTTTGTATCTTTACGAGTCAGCTGAGTTAACGGAGTAGTGATTCGAGAAAATCCTTCCACAAATCTTCGATAATAACCAGCTAAGCCCAGAAAGCTACGTACTTCGGTCACCGACTTCGGTTGCTCCCAACTTTGTATTGCTTCAATCTTCGTTGGGTCAACAAACACTCCATGTTTTGACACCATGTGCCCAAGGAATGCTACTTCCTCAAGCCAGAACTCGCATTTCTTTAGCTTGGCATATAGTTTGTTATCACGAAGCCTTTGCAGTACCAGCTTTAAATGACGCTCATGATCTTCATGGATAAGGATGTCATCAATAAAGACAACAACGAACTGATCCAAATATTCCTTGAATACTCGGTTCATCATATTCATGAAAGCAACAGGAGCATTAGTCAATCCAAAAGACATTACTAAGAATTCATAATGCCCGTACCGAGTTCTGAAGGCAGTCTTTGGAATATCCTCAGCTTTAACCTTCAGCTGATGATATCCAGAACGAAGATCAATTTTTGAAAAGAATTGTGCTCCTTGCAACTGGTCAAATAGGTCATCAATGTGAGGTAGCAGATACCTATTCTTGATGGTGACATAGTTCAATTCTTGATAGTCAATACAAAGTCGCATACTCCCGTCTTTCTTCTTTACAAATAAAACAGGAGCACCCCAAGGAGTTGTACTAGGACGAATGAAACTGATGTCCAACAACTCCTGTAGTTGGACCTTTAACTCCTGAAGTTCAATAGGAGTCATTCGCTATGGGGTTTTAGAAATGGGCTTTGTATCAGGTTCAAGGTCAATAAAGAATTCAACTTCACGTTCTGGGGGTAGACCGGGAAGTTCTTCAGGAAATACGTCAGGAAATTCACTAACAATAGAAATATTATTCACATCTGACGTGTTTTTGTTCAAGTCCGTGACATGGGCTAAGAAAGCTTGACATCCGTTTTTCAATAAACGAATAGCTTTATGGCTTGATATGACAGTGATTGACTTTAGTGGTTTGGTTGTTTGGAATCGTATAACAGGTTGGTTAGGAATATGAAAACTAACAACCTTACGAATGAGAACTATTTTAGTTTTAAGCTTTCTAATCATCCTCATCCAATGAGCAAGCAACGTATGTACCAATCTATCCGGATTCACTAATCCTCAATTTAGTAATCCAACGATTGAGAACTATTTTAGTTTTAAGCTTTCTAAGAATTTAGATCTCATTAGAATGATCATCATCATTATTCTAAAAGCATTGCTTAAAACTATTATCACATATTATAAAACAGCATCATATAGATAATTAAAAGCCTTTAATAAATTAATACTTTTTATTAATAAATGAATAAGATTGTTACAAAGTATATGCTTTATCATTAATCATGATTGACTTGTGTGCATACTACTTTCAGCAATGTCTAGAAAGTTCTGTCTAAGGAGAGGTTTGGTCACCTAATTGCGCGCCAGTACGGAGAAATTCTTATTGGAAAGCCCCCTTTTTCTAAGGAACGGCCTGATTGTCATTATTGTGATTCTGTAATATTATTTGTACATAATCAATTATTGATTTTTATGATAAGAAAAATATTTATTTATGTGGATATAAATGGAGGAATTTTTAGAAAAGTGACAATTGTTGAAAATTGATATTTTATCTTTTCTGATAAAATAATTTATTATTATATTATAATAATATAATAATGGTGATATTTTTTACAATGAATGTGGGATATATGAGTAAATGAGGAGAAGGAGTATTTTTGTTGTAATAAATACTAAAAACATGTTAAACATGTTGGTGGACCCAATTTTTGATTGAAATTTGATTATAGCCTGTAAAATCGTCCGTAAGTGAATTTCGGTCAATTTCTGTTTGGAATTTGGAAAAACTTTCTTCTGTAAAGTTGTAGAGAATTGATTTTCCTATAGAAGGACATGAGATTCGAATTTTTCTGATAAAAGGGCTATTTATTATGAATTATTGAAGTTCTGGAATAATTGATTTTTGGAGTTTTAAATAATTTTAATAACAAAAACGTTTTTTTTTATTTTGGTGAGGTGAGCCACTTGGCGGCTGATGTTTTTGGGCAAAAGAAGGGTGCGTAGGAAATTTTAAAAAATATATTACTATTTTATTAAATTTTCTGCTTTGGTGTTCTAAGCATTTTTCCTATAAATAGGGTGTTTAGGTTAGAATTGAAAATCACACCAAAAACTAAAGATTTCTCTCTCTATATTATCGAGCGTATTCTTGTGAGTATTTTTATACTTTGAGTGTTGTTATACGGTGTAAGTTTCTTTCAACATTATATCCGATATTCAGTCAGAAGTACTATTCTTTTCGAGATAAGGGATGTTATTTTCTTCGTAAATGATATTATTTCTTTTAATATCATTATGCCGAAATATTGGTCTGAACTTTTTATAAAATTTGAAACTTTTTGTGTCGGAGTTACTATTCACGTATACGACACTATTCACCGAAAAATGAAATTTTCTTCTTTTTGTCCAAGATGTCTATTATGGTTACTATCTTTGATTGTATCCATGTTTTGATCTTTATTTTTGAATTCTGCTTCAAAATTGGTTATTATGGAGGATTATTGAACTTGGATAAAACTGTAATACGAATCACTAATATTTGTTCTTTTTTCTCACTGAATTCGTTTTCTTTAAAATATTTTTCATCATCCTCAGTCCTAAACGATGATATTACTGAATATCTTTGGCCTGTAGTGCAAAGATGAATGATTTCTGATGAATATCGTTGGCCCGTAGTGCAAAGATGAACAAGTGTTTAGATGAACATGACCAACTGATGAATATCTTTGGCCTGTAGTGCAAAGATGAATATTTGATTCCAGATATATATTGATTGATGTTACAGGGATAAAATATTGACGATGAAATTTTAAATTCATATATAGAAGATAGTAGATTTTATTCTCTACTTTAACTCTTCTAATGAATTATTATTTTCGCTGCGAATATTGATTTAAAACTGGTTGTCTATTGTATTCTATTAGATTTTTCCCTGTTGAAGATTAACAATAATTTATTCTATATTATCTTAGTCATAGTATTCTTTATTGGGCTAGTTGAGCTCACCATTTTCCTTTTTGTTCCATTTTTCTTCTCAGGAAGCGAGAATGTAGCGAGTACTAGTCGGGGTGTGGAATGATGGTTCTAGAAGTTGTTTTAGTAGTCCTCACTATTTTGTAAAATAGTGTATCAATAATTATAATGAGGACTTATTTGAGTGTGGATATTATCTAGATGACAATATTTGTATTTAAACTCACAGTTTAAGTGTTGTCGTATTTTGCACGACAGTTGTATTAATAAAGTTGTAGTTGTTTCTGTACCATGTATTTGGTGACTCAGAATGGGTGTTGTATACCTATTTTGGGGGTGTCACATATAGGATGGTTAAATTCCATCTAAATCACTCATATTTCTCACACGATTCATGATGTACCCAATAATCACCTTTATAGTCCACCCTATTAAAGGTGACATTTGATGATATCAAAGTACATAAATTCTCGTGTAAAAATATAGTGATTTCAGGTCGGAGGACCATTACGTCATTGTCACTATGAGAATCGCTAATGACACTTCAATGCTCCACATAGAATTCCCATGGTGGGTCTGTCCAGTACATCGTTCTGTAACACATACCTATGCATTGACTTAATATCTCATATATTTATGACCAATGAGATTTTGTCATCAGTCAATCCACATACTAGTCTCAATGCATCATTGTTGTTCTATCAATAATGGTACTCGACTAGGGACATTTAAGAGCAATGATACTAATTGTAATTATATAATCTCATGTTCAAGTCACATACTTGAAACTATATAAATTGTATCACTATTCTAAGGAATTTTATTATGTTAACATTTATATAACGCAGTAAATAAAACCATAATAAAATCATTCATTTATTTAATCAAATATAATATCAAAATGTTAAGCAATTATATCAAATAATTGGCTTCTAGGGCATAAACTCTAACACTTTCTCCATTGTGTTTGTGATCAAATTATGGCATTGAGGCTTGTCAAACACAACAGACTCTTCTTCTATCTCCCCTTTCTCATCCCACCATTTCTCTAACGTTGTACTATCTCTCATGTCACAAAGAGCTTTGCTGACGATATGACTACCAATTGGGCACGGGATTGCAAAATTCCCTAAATCCTTGAACTTTTGTGGAGAAGGTACTTGGGGTACTATCACAATAGGCTCCACTACTTTGGAACTCAAGGCTAGATCTTCTCCGTCCTTCTTCTTTTATAAGTCCCCACTTTTCTTCTCTTATCCAATATCCACGCCTTTTAGCTCATCAGGGTTTAGATTTGGTTCGGGCACTCCATCAGTCTCAGAAACCATGTCATAGGGTCAAGTGTCTTGAGAACAATTGTTTGAGACATTGATTAGTTGTTCAACTTGGTTTGCAAGATTTTGGCTCAAGATCTCCTGACTAATCCTTATCTCCTCACTCGAAGCTATGAACTTAGACATAAGTTCCTCCAAATTTGAATTTTCTTCCTGTTGTAGTGGAGGCAGACACGAGAATTCCGGTGGGTATAATGGATTTGGAGCATAGATTTGATCTTGATGTTGATGGCTCCATGAAAAATTCGAGTGCTATCCTTAATCCTGATGATAGTTGTTGGGATAGGCATAATTATTGAGGGAGTCAACACCATACTGTACCGGCTCAAAACTGATGGTGCATTGATGACTCAGATGATTTTCAGAACAATAATCACAAATAACAGCCACACTTTGAATACGTTGTGCTGTTAAATCGTCAAACTTCCTCGAAAATGTCTCTAATTGTGCTGACAATGTAGAAAGTGTCTCGAGTCCATAAATCTCCGCTTCCCTTGGTTGAGTCATTCTCGTATAAGGCCATTGATAGTTATAGTTGGCTATTGTACCTGAAAATGGAAATAAATAGAAAAAGAAATAAAAAATAAAAAAAACGTTTAAATTAAGACTAATTTGATTAAAATTAATATTGGAAAAAATTATTAAACTAATTTCCCGACAACGGCGCCAAAAACTTATTTAGGCAAAATCCAATTGAGCACATCGCGAAAGTATACGTGGTCAACAAGTAATAAAGTGTAAGTAGAGCATCGTTCTCACGAGGAATTATTTAATAAAAATTACTGAGTACAAACATTTAACCAAATTAATTTTATTTAAACAGATGCTTTAAGATTTTGAATTTATAAAATTAACAAAACTACTACTAACTACCACTAGTTTAGAAATCAGATTATGGAGATTTAAGACCTTAGCTTCACTTATTGCTTCATTTAAATAAATGCACTTCTTACTAATTATGCTTACTATTCTGGATTGTTAATCAGGAACTCATTAGTATTTATAACCACCTTCTGATGCATTAAAAACATATCAATCTAAATCCACAATTGATAGAATTGAATCAAACACCCTTGAAAAAGGTAAAAGTTATTAAAGATGGACGTCTAAGCCAAAGGGTTGTAAATGCTTGAAGGGACTGTTTTGGCATTATAAAGAAACACGATGGTTTCTAACGCATTAATGCCCAAAAATGAAACTATAAATTATTACGATGGCTATAAACTACCCATACAAGTCATCATTACACTCAAAGTACAACATGAGCTACGAATTCACCTTGAATAACTAAGTTGTGTATAAAATGTACGGAATACTCGTGTATTAAGCTACAAGTGGGTTATAAATTAAAATTGTGAGGTATTCATGAACTAAAATCATGTCAAAATCTATTGAGGCGATAAATGATTATCGTGCGTAAAAGAATAAAGGTTTTTGAAAAGAATACAAGAAATTTTCAAAAAACTAGAATAAAGGCTAAAGATGTGATTAATGTGGAAATTAATATATAACTAAATAAGTTATATGTGAAGGATATGTGGCTAATACTTTCATGTATGTTAATATAATTATTAGAAGTCGTGAAAGGAAGTTAAGTATGTCCCGATGCACCAAGACAAATATAAAACGCAGTCTAGCAACCATATGACGCGTATATCCATTCGGATCATTCTAAAAGCTAAAATAGCGATAAGTAAACATAAGTTTACATATATACGTATAATACATCTATATATTGGGAATATATGGACTGTGTGCAAAGCTATTTTTAAAATTATACTTGAAACTAAATGGTTTTTGAAATACAAAACGAGAATTGTGTAAACAGAGTTGAAAACTCAACGCTTGACATAAATAAGCTATGTGTAGGTATAAGACATACAAATAGCATATGTCTACCTACAAGCCAAGTAAATGAGGCAAGGTTTGACATTATAAGATAGGCGTATATGCAAAAGCATATATATACCTTATATGTATATAAGATGGGGAAAATAATGTTATGTGAACACGTTAAGCATGAAAAATTAGTATACATGCAAAATAAAGTTTAAGTTACTCATCAAATCAGAGTTAAGCTATAAATACACGAGGGATGACACAGATGCACTATAGGACTATAAGACTACATATAGATGCGTGTAAAGTCCGTAAATGCATTATAAAAATTTTATAAACTATAAATGCAATGTACTAATGTTTAAAAGTTTTGATGGCTATATTAAGCCAAAACTCTGAAATTTCTAAAGAAATAAGAAAGTTTTTCAGAAACATATATAAAGAGATATTGATATAGTTTATGTGAATGTTTATTAGCTATACAGGTTATGTGATATGAATGTGTGGCTAATGTATTCATACATATGAACATAGCTGTGTAGGATTCGTGAAGCGAAGTTAAACTAAAGTTTGTATCAATGGTCATTGAACGAGGCAAGTTTTTCAATTCTATTATGTTTGTGTATTAAATGTGATTATGTGGTGAGTTACATACCATGCTTTATGAATTGTTAAAGTCAAAATATGACTAAGTTAATTGGGTTATGAAACTCAATTTATATGTGATATGCGATAGCACATGTTGTATGATGTAACTCAATAAATTAGAAATGTATAATGCATGATTAATGTATATTTTGTAAGAAATTATTATTACATGTAGGATATGCATAGTAAAGAATATATGTTGCATGCAGATATGCATAGTAAAGGAAATATAGTGCATATGGAATTATGTGCTATGTGAAACATGATAGACTGTTAAATTTGTTGGGCTATCGAGCTCAATCTTGCAAACACAAACTTTTTGCAGGTCAATGATGTTAAGCAATATTAATTTCTATACGGATGATGAAGATTGTACGATGTGCAAAATGAATACATTTTCTTGAATTAGAAATGGTATAAATCTATGATTGATAGTTTTGTCAAATGTAATTGGCAGTTATGTATAGTTTGAAATGTGGAATAGATAAAGAATGTTTATTCTGAAATGAGTATAGATATGATTCTAAAATAAATGAATCATCGATAGAAAAGATATGAAGTATTGAGACTTAAGTTTTTAATACGTTTACATGGATTATACAAATCATATAATAAATATGATTCTAGTATAAAGAAGAATTGTAAAGGTTGCGATTCAGGGAATGAATGAATGGAAAGAAAAAAATATTTATTCCATATTTTTAGCTATTTTAACATTAAATAATGTTTTAAAGCTAGAAAAAAATAATATTAACGCACAAGATCGAGAAGGAAAATAGTCCCGATTTTGGAGACGTTACAATTGTCTTCTTTACATATGCTTCCCCTACTGACATAACAAATAAAGACCCTTTCTTTTCACCAGAGAGAACAACATCAGCTTCAATATTTTTTACATTGTCAAGAACTTTCACACCATTTGGGCCAAATAAAACATATTTTCTAGAATCAGTAATTTGAGAAACTGAAACTAAATTTTTCTTCAAACCTGGTACATGATAAACATCTTTCAACCGAATATTTGCATCATCGACACCAATCTTCACAATACCTTCTTGGACCACTGGATGTGTTGAGTTGTCAGCTGTAACAACAACTCTTTCCCCATTATGTTGACGTAACTCGGAGAATAGTGAATCATTTCTGGTTACGTGATGTGAGCAACCGGAATCGATAATCCATTCTGCTTTGGCATAATTTGTTTTAATTTCATGTGATGCTGATTTTTGAGCATTATTGTCTCTCTCTTTAATCACTTCAATGGTGAAGAACTGCTCCCAATTTGGCTGGTCATCTTCTTCTTCATCACAAGCAATGTGTGCTTTAGAAAGCTTCACACGAAAAATTCTCTTAATGTGCCCAGGCTTCCTACACCTGTAACATTTAAAAGATTTGTTATCTTGCAGGCTATGTTCATTTCCTTGCTTCTCATTTATGCCACCTTCAAAAAACTTCTCTCTTGAAAATAGAACATCATCATGTTCTGGATTGAGATTCTTAGCCATTTGTTTAGCTAAGGCCTCTTGGTTAGAAAGCAAGCTCTCTAATTCTTCAACTGATGGTTGTTTCTCCCATCCTTGAATGGATGTAACTAAAGGTGTGTACTCCTTTTTAAAACCCCGAATGAGAAATTGCCGCAACCGAGCTTCACTAATTTTCTCCTTTGCGTCTAGCTCAGAAATTTTAACACAAATATTTTTGACACGAAAGAAATATTCTGATATTGACATACCTTCATGCTTCAATATTGCCAAATCATTTTCTAAGAACTGTAGTCTTGATGTATTCTTCTTAGAGAATATTCTCTCAAGAGTGTCCCAAACATTATTTGGTGAACTAACATCACGAACATGATCAATAAACTCTTTGCTGATTGACGTTCTTAGAGCAAATAATTCCTTCCCACATTTGATCTTCTATTTCCTCCGTAACTCAACATTCTCAGGAATTTCCGATGGGATTCCATCAGCACTAGAAACTAGTTCCCAAAGATCTCGACCTTGGAGAAATGCCTCTATACACATTCTCTAATACTTGTAGTTTGTTCCTACAAGTTTCTCTATGCCATTTTGCACGTTAGAATTGTTTCCTCCAACACCTTCCATTTTTGAGCTTCAAACTTCTTCAATAAGATGAACTTGATAGACAAGAAAAATGAAAAGGAGAACCTCGGTGTGGCTCTGATACCATCTAAGAAATTAATTGGAGATAAAAAGTGAAATACTTTTTATTCAAGCATGAAAGAATTACATTAGGCTACTAGAATTTATAGATAAGAGCATAACAATAACTCTTAAAAACAAGCAACTACTTTGCATAAAAATCTACTCTGCATAGAGATCTTGATAGAGTAAAATACTCTTTATTTGACAGCTAATTCTGACTTAGTGTAACCCAAAGAAATAGCAACAGACTTTGACCAAGTAAGATGCACTAATTTGTAACAGAGAGTTCCCTCAGGATGTGTAACCATAGACACATAAATATCATTAGGCTCAATTTGTAGTGTACCAATGGATGGGTTTGAAGTACGTTGTTGTAACAATTTTTTATGTTCGAATAGAAGAGTGGACAAATCATTTAATGAAGAATTCATCAAATAATAATAAACATGAACTCTTTTAAAAAGAGTATCATCAAGACCTTCAACTAAAAAATTAGTAAACTTTTACGGACTAAGAGAACCGCCCGTGCTTTCAAATGTGTAAAGAAGCGATGTCGCTTTGGCAAGATAACTTTTGACATACTGAGTAGGTAGCTTTTGTAAGAAAGAAAGTTGATCAAAAAGATCATTTGCATACCAATTTGATGTTGCATCATCTAGTAATTCGTAGCAATCATTTTCATGGACCAAAGAGTCGTCAAAATTTTTAACTCGGCCATAGAGGAAGAGCTAATTTCCTAGAACAATTTCTAGGTTAAGCCACCTTTCTAAGTCATAGGAAGAAGAAAGAAAATTAGAAGTCAAGGAAGCCATTGATAGAAGAAAAATAATTTGAGAATAAGAAGAAAAATGGATTGTGTCTCTATCAGAAGAATAATAGAAACAGGATTATAGGAAGAAGAAGAAGATATCAAGGACAACTGCTAGAATGCAAACATGTGAGGAGACTGTTTAGATGGTGGTGCAAACTATCTGGATGGGGACGATTCTTGGAATGCAGACAAGTGAGGAGACTGTCTGGATTAGTAGACTGAAGATGTGATAACAAAAGATGTGCAATGGACAGATTGGGGTTAAGACTGTTTGGATTTGTAGGCAAGACACAAAAGATGTGCAGCGGAATATTGAAAATGGATCATAAGCCTTTTGGCATTATAGCTTTGATACCAAGTTAAAGCATAAAGAATTCTGAGATTTGTATTTTATTGCTTGTATCATTTACAAAGAGAGGTGTCATATATATATACATATAAGATCACCACCTATGCTAGAATCAAGGGATATACATAATCACTTAAGCTAGAATCAAGAGATTTACAAAATCACCTGAGCTAAAATCAAGGGATTACATAATCAAATATTCCCAAGAGATAAATATGGTAATTCAAAAACAATATCCTAACTACTTGAAAATATAAAACTATCCTAAATAATAATATTATGTTATTTCTCTAATATATTATTTTAATATTTTATGAAAATACGGGTCATCGCAACATTTCATACATACTATGCATTTTAGTCATGCATCATGTTCCTTGTGCTATGCATTTTATACATGCATCATAAATCTTATGCAATGCATCTACATTTGTAATTCATACATCTCATGATATGCATTTTTATATGCATGCGTGCTTCCTAATTCATCACATTGTATTCAAATCATACTTCATGTATTATCAAGCTTATCATTTCTCATATATTACATATCGAGAATAAATTGAGTTTCCATAATTCAATTAACTTCATTCATAATTTGACTTCAAAAATTCATATAGCATTGTAATTCAAAACATGTATTTCCACATACTCATTAAAATTTATCATATTACGATAACGGTTGCGCATAACTAATAGTATCAAGTTCACATGATACAAACAAAATTGAAAAACTTGTCTTTGCTTTGAAATGTTGTCGATTCAACTCCTTTTTATCTATTCACAGTGTTACGGTCTTGTACAGAACCTCTGTAACAAGCATAAGATTATTACATAGCCTAATGCATTCACATTCATGAACTTCGACTTAAACTCGCATTTCTCAAACTCAATATCTAAATTTTAATTTTATTTATTATATTTGATTTATCAATAATATTATAGTTTAAACATATATAAAGTATTAACTTTTATTAATTTTTAATACTTCATTTGCATTATGCTAAAAATCGGATCAAAACGACCTTGGCATTGCAATCAAAAATGAAAACAGAGCGTCACGCCTGGCCAAACAGCCCGCAACGCCGCGTTACTGCTGCTGCTGCTGCTCATGCTCAGCAGTTGGCTTAATAGCCTGCCCACTTCACGATTTTATAACTCAAAATTTTTATGTCCAATTGGTAACAAAATTTAATATGTTATGCATGGTACTACATAATATTTTATTAAAATATATCCCATCCAAAAAGAGTATTTTAAACTATGTTTACATGAGCTTGAAACTACCCTCACTACACCAAAATAGGGATGTAACGAAGGAAATTTTGTGAAGGAATTTATTCCTTCACATGAGGAGTTGTTTAGCGAAGGAACAGTGAAGAAATAATATTTAGTGACAATATAGGGAATGTAGCGAAGGAAATTTTGTGAAGGAATTTATTCCTTCACAATTGGAGTTGTTTAGCGAAAGAACAGTGAGGAAAAATATTTAGTGACAATATAGGAATGTAGCGAAGGAAAAATCCTTCACAATTTTTATTTATTTTCTCGCAAAATTGAGGTGATGGAAGGATTTTTTTTGCGCAAATTTATGATGAAATATTGCGAGGAAAAAAATATATTAATGAAGAAATTATTATTTACTATATACTATTGTTCACAAGTTTTTTGCGAGAGATAAAATTAGTCGTTGTTTTGTTCTTAATAATTTTTTAGAATTAATTATGGTGAATATAAGTTTTAATATAAATACATTAATATTAGATTGTTTAAGTAACTTATTATAATATTACTTATAAAAGATTTGTTTTTTAAAAAAATGTTATTAACTTTTTTTGTGTGGAACTAATCAGTATTCATGTGCGTGTGGTCGGTGTGGAACATAGAGTCGATGTTTCTACCAGATCGCTAGCTAGGTGCATCCGTGCGTGAGTGGTTCGGCTGAAGCTAGAGGAAAGTAAATTGGGACTCTTACTTAGCCAGAATTGGATGTTTCTACCAGATCGCTAGCTAGGTTTTCTCTGTCAATTTGGGTTTTCCCCGATTTCCTTAGCCATAATTTAGGCGGTAAAAAGGAAAATGAATTAGCGCCAAAATTTGACACAATTAGTGAGATTTATAATTGATTGTGCGAATAATGTTTCCTACGGCTAAAGGGATTATCATTAATCCCACAATTTTCCTCTCTTCGCATCGAAAAGCTGTTATTTCTGTCCCAATTGCAGAAGCCCTAACTTTGAAGACCCAAAGACCCTTCAATTTGTTCGAAGGTAGTTTTTTTTTCAACTTTGTTCCTCAATATTCCATTACTTGCTGAAATGATTTATATATACAAACATGTATGATTAAATCCATTTTTCTTAGGGCTTTTGATTTGATACTTATGCAGATAGTGCAATGTTTATGTGTTTTTCTATGTATTTGTGTATTGTTTTATGCTAAACTGCTATGTATATGGGAATTTTGTTGTAGCTAGAGTTAAATTGTGTAGATAAGTCTGGATGTATATTTTTGTTATTTGAGATAAAATCATAAAAAGTTATCTTTTTGATTGCTTTTGTTGTTTGGCTTTTGCTTTGTATAGTTTCTTTTAAATAAAAAAATGTCTTTGTACCATTCTAGATTATCACCCATTAGCTTTGATCTATTTTTTAAAATATGTTAGATGGTTCATTATTTGGAGTTTAAGTTGGGCTCCGTTTTGCTTGCTCATTTTAGGGGAAAATTGGTTAGTTGAGGCATATTTTAGTGCCAAAGTTGATCGTTTAGTAATTTGGTCTACATTGGTTTGCTACTCTGGTTAGTGCAGACAACATTGTTACTTTGTTTTGTCTGATCGGTTGCCCTTACATGTAATCTTCAAATAATTTTGACTATGTCTGTGAGTGGAAAGCTAGCCCTTCTTGTAAATTATTGTTATATATTAAGAGTATATTGTCGTTCTCATAGATTACACAATATAATACATTATTTAAAAACCAAGTCAAAATCCTACATCAGTTAAACTCCTATTTTCTGTTTTAATCTGAAATCTTGCTAACGACCTGTAATTCTACTTTTACCAGAGATTGATTTTTAACAGAGATTTCTTTTGTTCTTTGTCTTTAAAAAGTTGCAAATGTATGTGAAAGCTTAGTTTGAGCTAAAAGCAGTAGTGACACTAAGTCTTTTCCCTGATAACCGATGTAGTTGTAAATGTATGTAAAAAGTTGCAAAAGTATGTGAAAGCTTAGTTTGATTTTGTTTTAATAGTTTGACGATGAATGTGTTTGTTTCTGGTTAATTAGGTGGTAATTGCTAACTGTAATCATGTCTGATCGAACTTGGATGACACGTAGGGCAGAGGATAATGGGATTGGGGTTTCTTTTGAGTTTCGACAAGGTGTGGAAGAATTTCTTAATTTTGCCTTTGACAACACAAAATGTGTACACGCGAAAAATATTAGGTGCCCATGTAGATCATGTATGAACTCTTGTTGGTTAAGCAGAGGCGAGGTTAACTTTCATTTATTTAAGAGAGGTTTTACAGCCGGATATAGCTGATGGACTCACCATGGGGAATCTTTTTTTTTGTGGAACCCAACACTTCTCATGTTCGAACTGATTTCAGGTCTAATAATGAAAGTTATCAATGTGGTGATATGATACTTGATGCTATGGGTCATGGATTTGATCAACAAATTGATAATGATCTCTATGATGATATTGTCGAGGAAGAACCTACTTTAAGTGCAAAAGAGTTTTACCAAATGCTAAAAGATACTGAAGTCCCATTATATAGTGGTCATGAGAAGTATAGTAAATTGTCTGTTGTTACTAAGTTGCTGCACTTCAAGTCTGAGAGTGGATGTAGTGAAAAACACTTTAACGACTTGTTAACACTTATTAAAGAGTTCTTGCCGGAAGATGATGAGTTGCCGGGATCTTACTACTTGGCAAAAAAAATGGTTAGAGGACTTGGTTTGGGATATAAAAAGATAGATGCATGTAGAGAAGATTGTATGTTGTATTGGGGGGAAACAAGGATAAACAAAAGTGTTTGACTTGTGGTCTCCCAAGGTATCAGCCTAACAACGGAGGTAAAGGGAAGGATATACCATGGAAGGTCTTGCGATACTTTCCTATTGCACAAAGACTTCAGAGGTTATATATGTCAACAAAGACCTCTGAACACATGAGATGGCATAGTACCCAAACCAAAGTTCCCGGTGAATTGAGACACCCTGTAGATGGAGAAGCCTGGAAAAAGTTTGATGCTACACACCCATCCTTTGCAAAAGAAGATAGAAATGTAAGGCTAGGACTCGCCACCGATGGTTTCACTCCATTTGACCTATCAAGCACACCACACTCTATTTGGCCTGTAATTCTTGTTCCTTATAACCTCTCACCATGGATGTGTATAAAGGATGCATACATGTTTTTGTCGTTACTCATTCCTGGTCCTCAAAGCCCGAGTAAAGACATCGATGTATACTTGAGACCGTTGATAGATGAGTTGAAAATGTTGTGGGAGACGGGAGTTCACACCTATGATGCATCTTCTAAACATAATTTTCAAATGAGAGTTCCAGTCATGTGGACTATCAACGACTTTCCTGCATATGGTATGATGGAAGGATGGAGCACACACGGAAAGATGGCATGTCCAGTGTGTAAGGATGAAACTAAAGCTATTCATTTAACTTATAGTGCAAAATCAAGCTTCTTTGGATCACATCGTAGGTTTCTACCGATTCAACACAGATTTCGAAGACACAAAGATAATGCTCATAGAGACCAAGAAAAACGTGTTGCACCGATTCGATTATCTGGAGAATGGTAAAGGCGTGGTTAGATCAATTGAAGTTTCCACCTCCCGGAAAGGTCTATAAGGATCATAGAGCTGAAGGGTTTGGTGAATCCCATAATCAGACTAAATGAAGTATTTTCTTTGAGTTGCCGTATTGGAGTACACTCATGCTCCGACACAACTTAGATGTGATGCATATTGTGAAAAATGTGTTTGATAATGTCTTTAATATACGGTGATGGGTGTGAAGTCTAAGATTAAAGACCACATTAAAGGACGAAAGGATATGGAAGAAATGGGCATTCACAATGACTTGCATCCTGTGCTAAGTAAAAATGGTATCAAGGTGATCATGCCAAAAGCAGCCTTTACATTGAACAAATTGCAAGTAAGACAAATTTGTCAGTGGGTGAAAGAATTAAAGCTCCCTGATGGATATGGCTCTAACATATCTCAATGTTGTAACCTCAAAGATGGTAGATTCTATGGGTTAAAGAGTCATGATTGTCATATATTCATGCTACGATTAATTCCAATTGCTTTCCGTGATTTATTGCGTCCTAAAATCATTGATGTTTTTTCAGAACTTAGTCATTTCTTTCGTGACTTATGCTCAACGGTACTACGGGAGTGTGATATGGATGTACTTGACAATAAAATTATTTTGACAATTTGCAAGCTTGAAAAGATCTTTCCCCCATCATTCTTTGATTGTATGGAGCATTTACATATTCATTTGGCTTATGAAGCAAAGATAGGTAGGCCAGTGCAATACCGATGGATGTATCCATTTGAGAGGTATTATTTTTCTTTTTCTTTTTTCACGATAATCAAAAGACTTATAATTTTATTCACTTTGTTCAAATAACATCATATGTTTATTTTTTTTATAAAAAAATTAGATGTATGTGTCGCTTAAAGAAGAAGGTTACTAATAAAGCTCATGTGGAGAGTTCAATTGCGGAGGCATACATCATTGAGGAGATCGTAAACTTTTGCTCTCTCTATTTTGAGGTTGACAAAGAAACAAAACATAATCGTGTTAGTCGTAATGAAGATATTGGAGAAGTAGATTGTGAAAACCTTTCTATCTTCAAAAATGTTGGTCATGCTATCTCTGGGAGTACACAACGAGATTTAACTGACGAGGAGTATCATGCTGCAACATTATATACTCTTATGAATTGTATAGAGGTCGGACCATTCATCAAGTAAGTTAGGGCATTTTATAATTTGTGTATTAGAAATATATATATATATATATATACACACACACACACACACACAAATATGCATACACATTTCAATTATATGCATTAAGATGGTAATGTATACGTAGGGAGTTTGATGAAAAACTTTTGGCATCTAATCCTAATATATCTGAGAAACAAAGGGTAGAGTTGCAGAACAAATATTTCATCAAATGGTTTAATAAACGTGTAAGAGCATATGGTACTTTTTATTGTATCAATGTAATATATGGTTGACACAAAAAATTTATCCATATCATATAATAATAGCAGTCTACTGTATTTATAGGTACTCGATGATAACAACACCGATGAAAGTTTAAGAAGACTAGCTCGTGGCCCTGGTTAAACAGTTAATGTGTATAAGGGATTCGTTATCAATGGTTTTAGATTCCACACGAGTGATATAGTAGCTAATAGAAAAACCCAAAGCGATGGTATTATGGTGAAAGGTAGTTTTTGTAACGACTCCGGTCAAGATTATTACGGGATCTTATCAGAGATTGTTGAATTGCAATACTTTACAAAAAAAGTTGTAATGTTTAAATGCAATTGGTTTAATACTCAGAAAGACAAGGGTTTTCGCGTGATTAGAAATGGATTGATACAAGTTAATATAAAGTCAAGGCTAAGCTTATATGATCCATTCATCTTAGCATTACAAGCCACACAAGTATTTTTTGCGAAAGGCGTTACAAAGATAGATCCCAATTGGTACACCATTATAAAAACTAAGGCTCGCACGGATTATGACATCCTTCAAAATACAAGAATTGGTGCTTATCAAGAGGATGATAATGGTTCTGTAGTGCCTAACCAAAACTCAGATGATTTGTTTAATGTAGATTTACATGTTGTGGGTGATCCTGGGGAAGAAGTGGATCTGAATGATGAAAATGAAGAAATTGAAGAAGAAGAGCAATATGATACCGAAGAAGAAGATGAAAATGAATATGAAGATTAGATATATCTACTTCTTGGTTTAACTTGTTCTTAATTGTAATTGATTTTATTATAAACGATGCATTTTGTTTTTTTTTATTAATCGATTTTATCATATTAGCCTATTAAGTTTCTTGTTTATAATTTATGTTTGCTTACTGGTATTTATGTTTTTGTTATTTAGTAAGCTTTATTTTATACTTTAGTTGAATAACTTTCATTTTGTTACCTATAACTTGAGAGGTATTAACAGG
This sequence comes from Panax japonicus, assembly GCA_020205505.1. Classification (NCBI taxonomy): domain Eukaryota; kingdom Viridiplantae; phylum Streptophyta; class Magnoliopsida; order Apiales; family Araliaceae; genus Panax; species Panax japonicus. The sequence goes on from CM035100.1 coordinate 7,216,406, forward strand.
TTCCATGGAAAGAAGGTCCATTTCAAAGGCGCCGTTAGTCATCCGACCAGGGTAATATACATCCATTATTGTCTTCTTGATTGGCAGCTTAATATTCTAATTTAGCTTTGACTGGCAGTCCCTATTTTAATTTAACTTTTGTTAACTCTTATATCATATTATTGCAGGAAACTACAATCGATGATTCGCAGACCCAATATAGGTCGTCGAGGTGCTAGTAGTTTTGGCAAAGTATATGGTCGTGACAAGTTGATTTCTCATTCAGCTTCTCAAGAAGATGTTCATGTAGACCATGGAAGTCCCCCTCCCCCTCCCCCTTCCCCTCCTCCTCCTCCTCCTCCCCACCATCACCATCATCATCATCATCATAATCATGTGATTCCTCTTGAGGTACCTGTTATAGAGCCCCATAGTTCAAGCGATATAGCGCATGAGATGCAGTCCGAGTCTGTACCTGATAATATTATTTGTCGTACCGTAGTTGTTGCTAAACCTCATCGTTTAAGAGGTGTAACCCGTGGGATTCAGGTTGAGAATGATCCAGAGTTACGACCACTATGTTTGATTAGCGATAATAGGTATTTCTTTTAAGAATATTAATTAGCTCAAACACATTATTAATTTTATCAATATTTAATTGTACTAATGTTCGTTTTGCTTTTACAGCTTCATTACTGAGAAGGCTCGAAATAAGTGTGGGCCTATTTTGAAAAGCCATATAAATGAGCCTTGGGTACTTTGGAAACAAGTGCCTGAAGATGTTTTTGAAGGTTGTTGGGAGGAGTTTTCTGTAAGTACAAAGTTTTTATTTTTCCTTTCTAATTTAGTGATTATTTTATCAAGAAAACATCGTCAAGAATTGCTTATGATTTTAAAAATCAACCTAAACCAGAAAATATATTATGTTAATTGTAGTGTAATTGTAACTGTTAGTGTTAGTGTTAACTGTTAGTGTTAGTGTGAACTCTGTTAGTGTTAACTGTTAGTGTAACTGTTAGTGTTAACCGATGTAACTGTTAGTGTTAATTGTTAGTGTTAACTGTTAATGTAACTGTAACTGTTAACTAGACTGATAAGCTCTATAAGGAGCTGCTATACTGTTAATATGAGGACTGCTATACTGCTATACTATTAATATGAGGAGCTGCTATACTCCTATATGTGGACTGCTATATGCTAAAAGATTAAGCTAAGTGTGCAGTTAGAACTTATGACTAGAATATCAAGATAAATAATCAAGTAAAGTCAGCTAAGCTTGTATACTATGTGGTTTGGTATATTATGTAAGACTTTTATTATAAGGACTGTTTTGACTGACTGCTAGCACTATATGTGTTGCTTTACAAACTGTCATTGTATTATAAGGATTGTTTTGATGGCTTAGCACTGAACCTTGCCTAAAAGGGCTGGTATAGACATTAGGGACTGCTATATGATTTTTTTTGAGTTGTTATAGGTATAAACTGCTGTAGCATTTCCAAAATGGTTGGTTATAATTTATGATTGTAAATTATATTATCATGCCCAGAACTGGTATACTTAATAGACTATGATAGTATACTTGTTGTTGTGGATGGAATGAGCATAAATGACTGCTAGAAAGACTTTAGTTGCTATACTAACTATTATTGCATTATATGAACTGTTATGTGTTGCTTTACTAACTGTTGTAGTATTAAAATTAACTACTATGCTATATTGCTATGTTGACTGACTGCTAGCACTATATGTGTTACTTTACAAATTGTCATTGTATTATAAGGACTGTTTTGATGGCTTAGCACTGAGCCTTGCCTAAAAGGGCTGGTATAGACATTAGGGACTACTATATGATTTTTTTTGAGTTGCTATAGGTTTAAACTACTGTAGCATTTCCAAAATGGTTGGTTATAATTTATGATTATAAATTATATTATCATGCCCAGAACTGGTATACTTAATAGACTATGATAGTATACTTGTTGTTGTTGCTGGAATGAGCATAAATGACTGTTAGAAAGACTTCAGTTGGTATACTAACTGTTATTGCATTATATGAACTGTTATGTGTTGCTTTACTAATTGTTGTAGTATTAAAATTAACTACTATGCTATATTGCTATGTTGACTGACTGCTAGCACTATATGTGTTGACTGACTGCTAGCACTATATGTGTTACTTTACAAACTGTCATTGTATTATAAGGACTGTTTTGATGGCTTAGCACTGAACCTTGCCTAAAAGGGTTGGTATAGACATTAGGGACTGCTATATGATTTTTTTTAGTTGCTATAGGTATAAACTGCTGTAGCATTTAATTTACTGTTATGCCATTGTGATATTGTTATATACTGAATGTAGAGTATATAACCAGTACATAATTATATAACCCTTGTGATTAAATGATTGAGGATCTATTTTCTGTTTTGAGTCATGCTACTGCTAAAGGCCTAACTGACTGTTATATTATGGCTGTGCTATAACTGACAGGCATTACCAACTCTTGCTAAATTTTGTTAATGCTTGGTTTAGGCACAAGGAGATAGGTTGGTTGTGGTGTTATAAGGTGGCTTAATGGAGTTATAGAATAAGCAAATATCCATGAAACTTGTAATTTGAAACTGTGCACACCATGTGCTCGACAAAAGTCCCAAGTGGACTGCCTTAACAAAATCAATTATTAAGCCAACATAAGGCTGAGAATTGAGTTTTGTAGTGCAAGAGATGAAAAATTAAAACGTATAAAGCACACTAAATAGAAGTCTTAGCTACAAAACCTAGGACCAGAAGTTGACGCATTGGACCCAAGACTCTTGCAGGTTGCTATACTTTTTTTTCTCAAAAATATGCAGCCGATCAAATAAAGAAATGCAAAATTTCTTGTACTGAAAAAGATGGAAATGTAACAATGCATAAACTTACATGACATGGAGGGATATTTTTCCCACTGAGAAGGTTCAACAGGACAGTCCCAAAGCTAAAGATAACACTTTCTGGAGTGACCCTCCCTAAAAGAGACATAGAAAATTGTTACTAAAACATATTAGCAATAAAAAAATTATAAAAAAGATCACCATACAGGCTAAGAACAACTCCATGCACTGTCAGCCAATTAAGCGGTTATCATTCTTACTAAGCCACGACCTCAAATCTTTTTCCCAAGAAGTACTTTACTTTATAAGGTTTTTGTTTAGTTTTTTCTTCTTTTTTTAAGGGGTGTGGGTAGTACATTACTTTATAAGTTAACAATTGCCACAGAATACAACCCTCTATAATTCTAATATTAAAAACATCTTACAAACTTCTTCTCTATTTTTTTTGCAAGTCCAAACATATTAAAAACTTATGTCATACTGTTGTTTTAGTCACTAACCATTGCCCCAATATTTGTGCAACCACATTGCCATAGAACAACCCTGTTCTGTTGGTTTGTTCCATTTTGATAAGCATTAGATACTAACTGATAAAAAAGTGTCCTCATGCTTGTTAATCCATGTTCTTGGGTTGTGGAGGATTTTTTATGTTCTAGTCCATGGCTCAAATGGCAGTGTTTAAGCTAACAACTTTATCATATTGTTATTATAATTAATCAATTTATAACATTAATATTTATTGCTTTATTTCTTTTCTTCAATACTTTCTCAGGTTTGATTTCAGTTTCGTGAAGGAGAAAATGAGAAAGTGAAGGAGGTTTTTTGTAACCATTATAAAAGACTTTATTCAAAATGGTTAAGCGTTGCAAGGCGTGAAGCTCATAAGAAGGCTCATACAGATGAGATGTGTGATGCCTTGAAAGCATATAATCCCAGTTGGCTTTCGCAACAAGTGTGGACAAAGATGATTGATGTGTGGAAGGAGCAAGCCTGGAAATTAAGGAGTGCAGCGTCGAAAAAGAATCGAGCAAAATTGACAGTAGGTCACACTGGTGGTTCTGCACCATTTTCCAAGCATATGATGGATTTGACAATGGCTAATAAAAGAGCTCCAACTTTGATAGAGGTATGGGATAGGACCCACAAGAAGGAACAGAGTAATGGAGTTTATATATAAACTCTCGTGCTAAGGAGATTGCAGTAAGTCCTTTTTTTATTAGCTTCTGATATAGATTAAAAGATTACATGATTTTGTTTTTCATTCAAATCAATGATTACTTTTTTTTATTAGCTTCTGATATGATATGATGATTTTGTTTTTCATTCATTCAAATCTTTTAGGGAGCTGGAGAAGGGTAGGGATGTGTAATAGTATGATTGACTTCTTGTTGCTTAAAAATTTATACTATTAAAATAAGCAGGAAGAGAGCCTGTTCGATACATGAAACAAAAACCCTTATGCGAAACTGTACTTGTTCAATAAAAATTATTTCTGTATTTGAAATGTATCTTGGGACACCTTGCAAGATTGCTGTAATATTCAGATAATAAGATTATGTTTATGTCAAAACAAATGCAGATTGAGATACTACTTCTGTGCATGCATGCCATAAACTCATCCACACATACCTTATAATTGATGTGCATTTTTGTGACTTGAAAATGTATTTAATGTACGTATTTAACTCTTGTACATATTTTGGATTTTTGACAGAATATGGTACTGAGGTTGGCGGTCCTGCAGAGGATGATACACCAAAGGAAGATGACTTGGCTATTTGGATTGAGAAAACTGGTGGGATTAAAAAAAAATAAGATACTTGGTTTTCTAGAATATCGCGCACAAGACGTGCTCAATACTCCTCCTATAGTGCCGCCGCGTATAGGTTATTCACCGCAACAATCTACTGATCCTAAGGAATTGGAGAATATGATCGACAAAATTGTCCTCCGTTGATTGGGTATAAGGTCTATAGATGATGCTTCTACCAAGGATAGTACACCACAATCGTCCATTGGTATAGATATTACTGAACATGTAACTAAATTGGTAGAGAAGAAGTTTACTAACTTCCTTCAAACATTTACCAACTATGATTCACTTGAGGTATTTATTAATAACTATATTTTTGTCTTTGTCCTTCATTAATCTCTATCTATTAATTTAAGTTCACCAAGTTTATTTTTTCTTATTCCTTATATTGTTGAAATTGAATTTTGGTGTTTCTTTTGCAAGAGGAACTTTACAGGCCCAACCTTGATTTTCTTGAAGAAAATGATGATGAAGTGGACCTAACATGATGTACACTTCATTCCTTCTAGTTCGTTATTTTTTCAGTTTTCTTATGTTAGTTATTAAATATTGTAAGTACTATGATCTTTGGGAGATCAAGATCGATACAATAACAAATTTTGTACTTATTGTGACTTGAGCATTATCTATTTATATATGGAGTATTAGTTTTACTTTTTGGCTCTTTATGCAGTTTATCAATTAGTTTGAAACAAGTATGACATTTATATTAATTTGAAATATTAAATTTAATATTTATTATAGCATTTAATAATAATAATAATAATAATAATAATATGAAATTAGTGATTTGAAAATAAATTATAATTTGCAATGAATTTTGATTATTTATCAATTAATTTTTTTTTTTACAAATTTATAATTTGTGAAGGATTTTACTTGAGAAATGAATTTTAATGAAGGATTATTTTCCTCACTAAATCTTTTCTAGTTAATTAGTTAGTCATCAATGAAGGATTATTTCCCTCACTAATTTGAAGATATATTCTCAATTTATAATTAGTGAAGGAAAATTTTCTCTCGTTAAATAAATTTGTTCTTCACAATATATTATTTGTGAGGGAATAAAGTTATTCACTAATTTCAAATAGTCCTTCTTAAAATATTATTTGTGAAGGAAACTAATCTTTCACTAAATAACAATATTCCATTACTAAATACAATTTGTGAAGGAATAAGTTATTCACAATATATCCTTCACAAAAGACATTTAGTTACTACTTAGCGAATGATACTCAATTGCGAGGAGGTCTAATGCGAGCACTCGTGTGAAGGAAATATTTCTTCGCAATAAATCATTTGTGAGTGATATAGGGCCTATAGTGAAGGATTTGTCCTTCACTAGAGGCCATTTTTGGTGTAGTGCCTGTCACAGCAGTTTTACACCAAGCCCAATTTGATTCAATTTCATAAAATAACTTTTAAACCCACTTTAATTCATCTAAGCCACTTGGCATATATCATACTCCCTCCGTCCCAAATTAACTGCTCAATTTTGACCTTTTTTAGTCAAATTGACTATTTTTAGAATTAATAATTAAACATATATAAATATATTTCTGAAATTATAAAAAATAGGATTAGTAATAAATTGTATATACTTTCTTTTGGTTATAATCTCTTCACCTATATTTTAGCAAAAATAGTAAAAAGATTAGTTTTAAAAATGGTCAATTTGACTTTAAAAAGTCAAAACTGAGCAATTAATTTGGGACGGAGGGAGTATTATATATATAAATATAATCTTGTTCACAATATTGAGTAATTCTCCATTTTTAAGCTGAACAACCTCTAAGAGGCATTTTATTGAACATGCACTGTGCGAAGTTTTAAACATTAGATTTCATAGATATTTAGATGGAGTCTGGCCCAGATTTTCCATCATTATTACTTAACACAGTGTATACAACATCCCATCTTATCATTTCAGTCTAAACAATTCAATTATGAAAAAAATAAACACTATTTATTTAGTTTTTTTATAAAGTAATCAAAATACAAAAAATTTACACAACATAATATTTATCTAATAAAATATAAATGATTTTGAATTTTCCGCTCACTCAATAAATCATTTGAACCGTTAAAATTTTGAGATAAATCCCACCGTTCATACAGTGCCGGAGGCACAGGACCCACCCAGCTAGTATATTCATAAAGTTCCACCATTACAAAACATATTTTTACTAAAACAAATGTAATGCAGTAATAGAATTTGTTTTGGCAAAGACAACAAAACATAACAAAAAAAAAATCTAGTTGTAGAATACATAATAAATGAAAAAGAATTTTCAAATCTTGGGGGCCGTGGCTTCCTCCAGTCTAGCTGTAGCTTCGTCCTTGTTTGCTTTGGTAGTTGGTTATAAAACCTCCTTGCTGCTCTTAATCCCTCCCAATTTAGTTTGTGGCTTTATCCTCTTAATTAATTTGATAGCTATAGCCGAAACCAAGAAAATTTTAATGAAAGCTTGAGAGTTATGGAAGCTTGATAATTAGAGAGAAAGGAAGGAATCAGAGCCGGCCCTGGGGGTGTGCGAACAGGGCAATCGCCCAGGACCCAAAGTTAAAAGGGGCCCAATTTTTTTTTTTTTATAAATTTATGTATTTATGTGTCTAAAAAAATAATAATAAAAAGATTAGCGATATTATGCATTAAAAATGACATGTTAGAAAATATTAAATATGATAGTATAATTTATGATTTTGCATCTAAAAGTGTAACAAGAAAATATTTTAAATGATGTTTTGTAGTTTAGATTTTATTGGGCAACATTAAAAAAATACTCACTGTAGTTGGTAGGTTTTATTAATTAAAATCATTGAACTTTTAATTTTTTAAATTACACCACTAAACTAATTATTATTTTGAAATTGAGTCATTCTGTTAAAAAAATAAACGGACGTTAATTTTTTATCTACAAAACTAATGAATTATCCACTGTAGTTGGCACATTTTACTGATTACACCATTGAATTTTTTATTTTTTAAATTACCCCATCAAACTAATTAAAATAATTATTTTAAATATTTTTAAAAATAATTATTATTTTAGGTAAAAAATATTAGAAACTTTTTTACTTCATAAAATTAGTAGAGTTTCATAAAATATAGATTTAAAAAAATTAAAGTGATTTTAAATTAAATTAATGTCTACTTAATTTTTTAAAATAATGACCCATTCTTAATATTATAATTTTTAAAATAAAAACTAAAAATAGAAATTAAATAAAAAAATAGTAAAAGATAAATAAAAAAACTGATTCAATTTTTTAAAAAAAGAAATTAATAATTTTTATAAATAAATATTATTTTCAAGAAAAAATTGGAAAATTCTTCATATTTTAAAAAAATGAATAAAATTTTATAAAATATAGATTCAAAAAAAATAAACTTTATTTTCAAAAGAAAAAAAAAGAGTTTTTTTTTAAATCAGTAAGGTTTCATAAAAATTTAATTTTTTTAAATCTATATTTTATGAAATTTTACTCATTTTATGGAAAAAAAATTAAAGTTTCTAATATTTTTTACTGTAAATAATAACTATTTTTAAAAATATTTAACATAATCATTTTTTAAATTAATTTAATAGGGTAATCTGAAAAATTAAAAGTTACGGTGATTAGTTTTGTAGATAAAAAATTAACGTCCGTTTATTTTTTTAACGGAATAACCCAATTTCAAAATAATAATTAGTTTAGTGGGATAATTTAAAAAATTAAAAGTTCAATTGTGTAATCAGTAAAATTTATCAACTACAGTGTGTATTTCATTAGTTTTATCGATTTTATTGATATTTTTATTTTGTCGGTACATATGATGAGTCTTTGCTTCGATGACATTTTAAAGTGTTCTTCCTTATCTTTTGTAAATTCTTATAATTTTAATAAAATTAATTAGTTGATAATTTATTTATTTTTTTATTTAGTTTATATAAAGGGGCACACTTAACATTTTTTGCCATGGGCCTTAAAAAACCCCGGACCGGCTCTGGAAGGAATGGAACCAATGGCGGAACCAGAATAAAATCTAAGGGGGTCAAAATTTCAGGGCGGTTACCGAAGGTCCGGAGCAGCGACGTGTAAGTTACAACGGCGAGGGAGCGGAGTAAAGGTCATTGAGTTTGATTTTGACCCAGATTGAAAAAAATGGAAAGTATATTAGTGGCCCAATGCATACCGACCAGAGAATCGTGGCCCAATGCACAAGCTAGGAGTCGAGATCACTATTTGCTTAGGAATCACTCAATGTATTCACCATCAATTATAATTCAATTATATATATATATATATATATATATATATATCATATTTCCTTTATATAATATACCAATTCTTTTATTTTAATCAACTCTTTCCATTGAGACATTTTAGCAAACATAAGATAGGCACAAATTACTTTCAAAAATTTTCAGAATTTATTAATATTATTAATATTGACAAATTAGCTACTGAACAAAATAAGATACACCATCTATTTGGGTCCATGTTTAAAATCACAACAAAAGCATAATAATATTAAAGTCAAGTACCAAACAAAGTGAAAGGATGTAACTGCAATAGGAAAGAAAACTAGTAAAGACCTGCAACTTTGGTACTCGAGTTGCACCTGCAATCAATTTCACTGCATGTAAATCATCAACCTTCAAACCAGAATGCTTGAGCAATTCCTTAAGAGGGATAAGAGATCTCTCCCATAGATCTTCACAGAGTTCTTCAAACTTCTCACGAGTTATGGTGCTCCTGCACACCCATCTGCCACATGGCTACTTGAATTATCAGAACCCATCAACTTCTCCGACTGCACTTCCATCTCCGACGAGCTCTCATCTTTTTCCAATGCTTCAAACCACCCACTACACCATTAAATGAATCTGTCTTTTACTTGAATCTCTTTGATTTTAACAGTAAATATCTCTTTGATTTCATACTTATGTACACATTAAATTCTCCACATAAATCACACACACACACACACACACACACACACACACATATATATATATATATAGTCAAACTTATTACGTCTCACAATTAAAATTTTATTTATTAAATTTTTATTTTTATAGTTTTCAAAATCCAGGTCATCACACATTAACTGCATATTTCATACAGGCTTTTATTCCTCATGAAAAGTATTGTCCATCATTGGCAATTTGTGCTCGACAATGATCTTAATCAAATTAAATATTTATTATGTTTTAAAATATAAAATTATTCTTAACTTTATAAAGTTAATTTGACATATTATTAAATTTAAAATTAATATAAATTAATTTAATTTTAATCAATATAATGATGAAATATTGTAACTATATAAATAATATTACTAACGATAAGATTTACTATTTTTTAATTAGTAGATAATGAATACTATCAATTTTAAATTTAATTTAAAATATTTTAAATTAAATTTTAAAAATTAATAATAATCTTATAATTTAAAATAAAGAAATAAGATAGTATATTATAAAAAAAAATAAAATTTTCACTTGTGATTTATCCCAAATTTTACTACACATTTTTATTCTTAAAAGTTATTTATGATCTATGTTTGGATTTGAGATTGGTGACGCATACCACTCAATTCATGACAACTGAAAAAGTGACATGCACATTATATTCTCTATCCAATAAAATACATATAAAAGTTTTCGAATAAATTTAGAGTCCTTATAGGGGGGACATTTTTCTAGTGACATTCTAGTGACTTTTTTTTTCTTCTTTTTTTTCTTTGTAGTACCTTCCAAAAATTATATAGTATTTATTCCAACTAGATCTTTTTTTACAAAAAACAGTGTTTTAGGTGTAACTAGATACAAACACGCACGTTGCGGCGGAATTATTCAAAATTTTAATAATAAATATGTTCGTACAATTAATAAATTAAAATATAATAAGAAAATAGTATATTATTTTGCAATGATCAAATTTTACACAAAAAAACAAATGAATATACATTATAGGGAATAGTGGTGAGAGTTTACCAATTTGTACATTACACTCTAAGTATGTGACTATTACTTTTATCATCATTCACTATATCTACTATCGCAAAAGCAACCGGGAAAATACCATCATTTCCCTAAAATCTTAGCATAATTTAAATGAATGCATAATATTGACCTGGCGGTAATCATAAAATATAGAGAACATAACATACCCATGAAAAATTCAAACCAATAGCTATTTTCAATAGCATCCTTGAACTGTTTGACCTTTGATTCATCAACTTCAAGTTCGCAGATGGTATTCTTTTCCACATGTTCTGCAATAAACAATATAAAAGGCATCTTTATGTAACCTTACCACATGGTAAATATCTTGATTCAACTGAGCTACATTATTATATATACTGCATTTGAAATTGGAAGGTCTAAATATTTTTGAAGAGTTGTTCTTCTATTTATAAATATTCTAAAGTAAAATAATCAGTTTTTATATTTAAATCTATGTTCTCAGATAAGCAAGGAGCACATATAACAGGCAAAACTACAATACGATAAAACAGTTGGAACCTTTCTAGCCATAACCGCAGAAAACAAAATCACAGTAGAGGCACAATTATGGTACTGCTTATTAAGTTGAAAGTATACATCGGAAAGAGGGACAACCCTTTCTAGGATTCAGCTATTACATAATGGAAGATCTATTCGCTTATATCTTGCCAATTCAATCAAGTGACTTGTTCATAGAATAGCCTCAAAAAAATTCCCTAGAATTATCTGTTATGTAAACGTATCTACGAATAGCCTCAAAAGAGATAAAATTCCAAAAAATATGCATACAAGAAAGACAACAATTCCTTTAATCAGGTAATCTGAGTTTGACAATGTGGAACCTTTTCAACCTCTTATATGCATTGATTTGCATTATTTGTAATCTGGATTAAAACATGCTCATTGTTGTCAAATATATCAGTTCTCATTATCATGCATGCAATACAATCTCAAGACAGCATAGTTAGAGAGAAAAGAATAGCGTAATTGACCTTCAGAAATCACTTTGGAGTTGACCAAGCCAAGTTAATCATTACTCAGCAGTTTTGCTCCTTATAGCATGATTAAAATTGTCCAACTCTTTTGATTGAGAACCATAAATAGCTTTGATTGTATCTATACAACAACTGTAAGCATGAGCAAGGATGACCCAACTTAGTACATTAAATTAAGCACATCTTAGTATTTTGTAAGGCACAAAATTATAGGCATATGATTGAAAAGGAGTTTAATTGTAATAATAATGTCTAAAACATGATCGAAAACTGAACTTAAAAAAACTCAGATAGAATTAATGTATGGATCTGCAAGCTTCCATGTTGAACTTTTTCTTCTCAATGCCATACAATTGCTCGAAAATATATGGTTTCACTCGAAAAAAATAAGGACGATCCAAAACAGACAATAAAGTGGATATAAATATAGTTGGAAGTTCAAAAAATAGATTTCCAATAGAGATTTATTAAATGACAGAGGAAATGCTCACCAGAATAAATTGAGCAGGTTCTTGTATTTTTCTCAAAATGTATACCCCATCATTCTGGAAGTATCAAGCTTTTAAGTTCTATATAGCTGATGGTTATAAATTTGAATCAATTAATAATCCCATTTCACTTGAATCATATTATACAACTACATAAATCCACAAAAAAATGAAGAACTGAGAAAGGAGGAATGGTGAAAGAAACCTGAACGTTAGAAGGGTCATCAAAGATTTCCTTTGGTGAGGGGAATGAGGGACCCATTATCAAGCTTGCAACAGTGACTTCTGAATCCTACAAAAGTGAACTAATATTAAGGACAAATAGATGAAAAAGTATCTAATTTTAGAAGTAATAAGAGAAAACTAATCAGAAAAAACATATGAAAAAACAACATACATTTTTGGGAATATCACCTGCTTATTGCACCAAAGTTTTCCAACATACCTGATACTTATTCACTTTTACTTACATTTCTGTCGCAAAACATCTTTTATTGCCTCTGTCATAACAAGACTAAATACGTATTGTATATATTGAAATGTTCAAAGCACATACATGTCACACAGAACATTTATAAGAAAATTCCATGAGTTAATCCAAAAATTAATCCAAATAATCCAAATTAAAAATCCAAAGATGATTATACTAAACTTATTCAGAAGTTACTAATATTTAAAACAACCAAGTTATGTAGTAAAATGAGATAATGAATGAAATTAATTTTAAGCAGTAAAGTTGTCATCGATCTTTCTCGATTTTGATCTTTTGCATTTTGTTGGTTGACATTTCAACATCAGTTGACTGAGATCCTTGTACATCGTCATCGCTAATTGAATGTATATGCCTTTTGCTTATAGGTGTGACATAGTTGACAACATCGAGCATTGACTCACCCTGTATAGACTGTAGTAACAAAATTAAACTTGTATAAGATTCAATTATTTTTTTCATATGTATAAACAAATTTATTGTAGGATTCAACATCAACCAAATGATATTACCTGAGTCTCATCACATATACTCGTGTAGGATTCAATTATTTTTTCATCATTAGTCATCCTAGCAACTGTGTATGTCGCATAATTTGCCTTCAAATTATAAGATGATATCTGTATTTTGAAAAGGAACCTCTTTTAAAACAATATATTGAGTTCATCCGAAAAACAATCAGAGTCTCCATCCTTTAACACATTTAAAAAATATGAATTAACAACAGTTATGTACACAAGGTTAACAATAGGCTCTTGGAGTTTTTTAATTTTACCTTAAATCGATTGTTCCCTCAATTCATAAGCTGACTTTCCTATGACGTGTACTTGGGCTTCACGATCAAATAGAACAAAAGATGCATTGGACGTATCATCCATTACTTTAACTTGTACTTTAAATCTACAATTAAAAGTTATATTTTCAAAGTTTAATAATATTAATAAATTGAACAAAGTATGAACATAAGGAAGATATAACATATAACAAAATATTGTATCACAATACCTCGATGTTACAGAATTAACATGGTCAAAACATTTATCACACCAATATTTTCCGCTGTCTGGTTTGACTTTTTTCCGGTATTTTTTGCAGGAATTATAAAACCATTTATATTCGGTTTCTATACACAGGATAGTAGCAAGTACCACACGTGATGACTAATGGGGTGTCAAAATAAAAATGAGAAACAGAATATTAGTTAATGTTGTGCAAGAAGTAAGGTGTTTTAAAAACTGTTTTACCTCTGTTGCATCTCGTATTTGGAGTTGTGTATGTATGTGTTTGTATATATATTAATATATATATATATATATATATATATATATATATGTATGTATGTATGTATGTATGTATGTATGTGAAGGAAGAAGCTTTGTTTCAAAATTTTAGAGAGAAAAACAAATAATGGGTTCAAAATTTTATTTTATTCTCAAATGCCGTATATGTTATACCAAGTAAAAACATAGCATAATGAAAATCTTATAGAAGTTTCAAAAATTGATGAAAATATTGATATCCCTTTCCGTATATTAGGGAAGTAAAGACCTCTCACTACCCCAAATGGCCTTCTATTTACTATTCAAATAGAAGGCAAATACCAGATAAATTACCTCAAAATAGACAACAAACCTACAGACTATTAGGTTCCTCCTTGAGAAGCAATTCATCGTTGACGGTGGTTGTACCGGCCTCTCCCATCCTCTCGCTCTCATGCACGCAAAAAGAGCCAAAAAACCCAAATCGACTTCGTATTTGTTTGCTCTACAAAAGAAGTTTAGGATAAATAAGAGATAGAGAAGAAGAAATTTAAGATGCGTGTGGGAGGAGGGAGAGATACAGAACAAAAGAAAAATTGAGAGATCCCAAAATTTAAGATGCGTGTGGGAGTATTGATTATCCCAGATTGAGGGGAATTTGAGAAACGAATTTAGGTTTTTTTAGTGTCTCATATGTTTTTGTAAAAGATAATTAGGAGCATTAATTAAGATGGACAGGTGTTAAATTGTTATAATGACAGATGTCAATTTTATTGTGTTATGTACTGTTATTTAGTATATATAATAGATTTGGATACATACAAGAAACAGGGTTGTACAGACTATATCGATCCTGTTTCTTGTATGTATCCAAATTACACATAAAACACTATTTTTATAAAAATTCCAGTTGAAATAAATACTATACATTTTTTGAGAGGTATTACAAAAAAAATAAAAAAAAATATTAGAATGTCACTAGAACAATGTCCCCCTAGACTTGTTGATAAATTTATATACCCGTTAGTACACGCCATAACACTGTCACTTACTGATATTACAAATATACAATTCCATGGTAAATTAAAAATGCATACTAATATACATCGAATACTCCACCTGACGTTACTACAATTATTTTATTTCCTCTTACATTTTGTTCCACATAACACTGTCACACACTGACAATACAAAAATAGTACACATCATATGGATAACATATTGATAAACACGTAATTCATACATTTTGTTATCCCTAATTTTGTCCTTTTAATTATATTAGTTTATTAAATTAGTATGTTTTATTTTATTTTGTAGGAATTAATAATTGTTGCAATAAAGTCAAAATCTTGGTGATCAAGGGATATTTAATACTTTTATTCATATAAGGAATATTCAAGAAGAATTCTACAAGGAGAAGGAAAGAGGTGGAACAATATTGGTGTGGAAGTCAAATCCAACAAGAGAAAGGAAAGTCTATCTAAAAGATCTTCTTGAGAAGTTGATTGCCACTAGGAAGTTGAATCCTACATGGAAAGGGAAAAAAAGTGTCCAAGTTCTATGAATCTAAATTAGGGTTCAAAGTTATTTTCCCTGTAAATAGGCCTCTTGTTTTAGAGAGAAAGGACCACTTGTTATTTTATTTTTCTTAGTTTTTCACTAGTGTAGGAGTGAGAAGATATTTAGAGTTTGTCTCTCTTATTCCAATCACGTGTGGAACATACTGTCAAGGAGTATTTGTAACTTTCTTTTATTTATATAATAGAAATTCTCTTTTTAATTATTGTTCTTATTTCATGCGAATTGTAGTACTAATATTATTTATTTTTGTTTTTAATTCCATGGCAAGCTAAATTTCTAATACCTAGGATTATGATGAAACTAAGTATTTCATAATTATATTTTCTTTCCGTTCCATAATTAATGCCTAATTATTTTTGTCTTCATATTTTCCTCCGCATAAATTGCATATGATTTTTATATTGATTGCGAGATTTTGATAAGTTATAGTTAATCTGTGAATTTTTCATAACTTATGCTTGCCCATATTAATTATATGAATCATTATTTTTAAAGGGAAGGGAGAATAATTTGGGAATTGATTTAGGAAATAAGAAATTATTTATTATGTTAATATTTGGTGGATTCTGATTCTTAGGTATCTTTTCTCATTAATAGTTTCCGTTATTAATTATTAGTTTGCATAATTTAGTTAATAAATTCTCTCCACCATATTTATTTTCAATTCGCCTAAAATAGATATTAAGGATACATTAAAATTAATATAGTCTCTGTGGGTTCGACCTGTACTTGTCAGTTCTTCAATTAGACACTGTGCACTTGCAGTACATATTTTTATCACATCAAGTTTTTGGCGCCGTTGCCGGGGACTAGAATTAATTTTTATATATTCCTTAATTTTTATATATTCGAATTAGATTTAACTCTAATTTTTTATTTATTTTTTCAGGATTATTGAAGCTGGTCGAAGGAACGAAAAGATAAAGATTTTGTTGCTGCGCTTTCTTCGGTACTTCGTATCTCTATATTTTATTTTATTTTTTTTAAAAAAATAGTTTAGTTTTTTTATTAATTTTTTTATTTGCCGCATTCATGCATTCACCCACGTAGAGCACATCCTGTTAGGTTTTTATTTTTTATTTTTATTTATTTTATTTTCTTTGTCAAAAATAAACTGTGGTGATTGCTGGAGGATTGAGGTACGTCAAAATTTCTCCTTCTTTCGTAATTCACATAGCTTTAGGACACTTTATTTGTTTATAATTTTTTTTTATTATTTGTGCATTTTCATCTTTAATCTAACAATAAGGGCATAACCCGTAACAAGATAAAGTGGGGATTTCATCACCTTTCTTTGGCCCACAAATAACCCAATTTGCATTTTGCATAACCATGACCTAATAAAATCAAGTAGACATTGGCCCCTAGGACTCTCGAGCTCAATTAGGACAAGAAACCCCAAGAGGAGTCTGGATTTTAAATTAATCAAACTACTGGTGTCTAGGCAAGTGGTTCAAAAGGTATACGCCTAAAGATTGTGTGGTTATTCAATTAGTCATCGTTTCTACGGAGAGACTCCCACCTTTCTTACACTTATCTGGCTAGTGGTGTGATTAATTTCAAATTTGGTGGACCTTGCGGTGTAACTTGGAACAGTTAAGAGCTGTCTTGATTTTATTTAGGTTGACCTTAGATGTGACGCCCCCAAAAATAGGTATACAACACCCATTCCGAGTCGCCAAATACATGGTACATAAAGTAAACTACAACTTCAATAATACAAATGTCGTGTGAAATACGACAATACCTACTGTGAGTTTAAATACAAATATTGTCTTCTAGACAATATTCACACGCAAATAAGTCCTCATTACAATTACTCAAACTCTATTTTATAGAAATAGTGAGGACTGCTAAAACATCTTTCTAGAACCATCATTCCATACCCCGACTCGATCCTGCTATGTTCTCACCTCCTGAGAAGAAAAATGGAACAAAAAGGAAAGGGTGAGCTCAACTAGCTCAGTAAAGAATATTTTGACTAAGATAATATACAACAAATTATCGTTAGTTTTCAACAGGGAAAAATCTGATAAAATATAATAGACAATAAGTTTTAGATCAACAAATACAGTGAAAACAATAATCCATTAGAAGAGTCACGTAGAGGATGAATTTTACTATCTTCTAATATTTAAGAGTCCATCATCAATATTTTATCCCTGTAACAACAATCAAAATACATCTTTAATCATCTTTGAACTACATGCCAAAGATATTCATTTGTATCACCAGTTGGTCATGTTCATCTCAACACCTGTTCATCTTTGCACTACGGGACAAAGAGATTCATCAGTTTAATCATTCCACTTTGCACTACAGGCCAAAGATATTCATCAAGTATCACGATTAAGGACTGAGGATGATGAAAAATATTTTTAAGAACGAATCCAGTGAGATAGAAGGACAAATATTAGGGATTCGTACAACAGTTTGTCCAAGATAAATAATACTTCATAACAACTGATTTTGAAGCAGAACTCAAAAATAACGATCAAAACATGGATACAATCAAAGATAGTAGCCAAAAATAGATATTTTGGATAAAAAAGAAGAAATTTCATTTTTTCGATGAATAGTGCCGTATTCGTGAATAGTGCCTTATACGTGAATAGTGCCATACACGTGAATAGTAACTCCGACACCAAAAGATAGAAATTTCATAAAAACATCATCACGCTTCGTGAATAGTACTCGTAAATAGTAACTCGTGAATAGTAACTCATGAATAGTAACTCCGACATGAAAAAGTTCCAAATTTATAAAAAGTTTAGAACAATATTTCGGCATAATGATATTGAAGAAGATAATATCATTTAAGAAGAAACAACATCCCTTACATCAAAATAACCGTACTTCTGACTGAATTTCGGTATAGTGCTGACAGAAACTCGCACCGTATAGCAACACTCAAAGTATACTCACAAGAATATGCTCGATAATATAGAGAGAAAAAGAGAAAAAAACTTTGTTTCTGGTGTGATTTTCAATTCTAACTTAGCCCTCTATTTATAGGAAAATGCTAGAACGCCAAATGAGACTAAATTAATAAAATATTAATATTTACCAAATATTCAAGTCCACCACCAAGGAATCTGATTTCAGCCACCAAGCACATGTTAAAGATGCTCACCAACCTTTGAAAAACGTTTTTCTTGAAAATAATAATTAAAACTTTCAAAAATCAATTATTTCGGAACTTCGGAACTTCAATAATTCACAATAAATAGCCCTTTTATCAGAAAATTCAAATCTCTCAACTTGCTATAGGAATTTCAATTCTGTACAACTTTGCAGAAGAAAATATTTCCAAATTCCAAACAGAAATAATCCGAAATTCATAAATGGGTAATTTTACAGTTTATACTCAATTTTCGGTCAAGAATTGTGTCCACTGACACACAAAACATGTGTTAAACATTTAATGTCAAAAAAATACTCTTCCTCCTCATATACTTATATATCTCACATTCATTATAAAAATATCACCATTAATATATTATTAAAATAATATATTTAAATGAATTATTTTATCAGAAAAAGATAAAATATTAATTTTCAACAATTATCACATTAAAAATTTTCTCCATCTATATCAACATAAAATGAATATTTTATTTATCATAATAATCAATAATTAATTATTTAAAAATAATATTACAGAATCACAGTACTGACAACCAGGCCGTTCCCAGGATAGAGGGGGCTTTTCAATAAGGATTTCTCCTTACTGGCGCGCAATTAGGTGACCAAACCTCTCTTTAGACAGAACTTTTTAGACATTGCCAATAATGTTATCTGATAATATTATTCAAATAATATAAATTATTGATCTGATAATGGAAAATATTGTACAGTGACAATTATTTAAACAATAATAATATAAATATCAACACAGCAATTATTGAATCAATAAAATAAAATAATGAACAGTAACTGCTATAACAATTATTGAGTAGTGCCTTCTTACGTACGAATCAATAATTCAACCATACTGTGCAATACCGTGTGCTACTGTACAACCACGTGTATTACTGTATTTTAACCACCAATTATCCAACAGTGTTAACGGTAACAATTTACGTCGTTATTTATAAAACTCAATCTTTGTCTTTTTCTTTCATCCAACCGTTTTTCGTTATGGGGCCCACAAATGACTGCACCATCGTACAGAGATTCCCGACAATAAGAATATTCCACGACCAAACGAATATTCCCCGGCAAAATGAATATTTTGTAACCACTTGCTTATTTTGTAAAATTTTCACATTTCACCCATAACCAAAGCATTATATTAACCCTTATTAATTTAGAATAATGAATAGAGGAAAATTTAATTTATTTATAATAAGTTGGGGTCTTACAACCTCCCCTCCTTATAAAATTTCATCCTCGAAATTGACGTACGTACCTGGTGTTTCGAACAGGTGAGGGTACCTCGCTTTCATTTCCGATTCCAACTTCCATGTCATTTCCTCAATTGCATGGTTTCTCCACAAAACCTTAACTTGTGGTATAACCTTCGTGCATAAGAAATGCTCTTTCCTATCCAAAATCTCAACAGGTATCTCCTCGTATGTTAAATCTTCAGCTATCTCGTCTGGTTCTAACGCAATAATGTGGTTCGGGTCTTTCACATATTTATGAAGCATAGATATGTGGAATACATTGTGAACACGAGACATACTTGGAGGTAACGCGAGTCTATAGGCTACGTTTCCTATTCGGTCAAGAATCTCAAATGGACCAACAAATCTTGAATTGAGCTTTCCTCTCTTTCCTAAATCTTGTAACTCCCTTCCATGGAGCAACACGTAACAGTACATGATCCCCAATATTAAACTCCACGTCCTTTCTATGAAGATCAGCATAACTCTTTTGTCGATCTTATGAAGTTTGAATACGTTGTCGAATCATTTGGATCTTTTCTGTGGTCATGCGAAATAATTCTGGTCCCAACAACGTTGCTTCTCCCACCTCGTCCCAGCATACTGGAGATCGACACTTTCGTCCATACAATGCCTCAAATGGAGCCATGCCTATACTTGCTTGATAACTGTTGTTGTAGGAGAATTCCATCAGTGACAAGTACTTATCCCAACTTCCTTTAAAATCTAGGACACAAAGTCTTAATAGATCTTCGAGGGTTTGAATAGTCCTCTCTGATTGTCCGTCCGTTTGAGGATGATATGCTGAACTAAATTGTAAATATGTGCCCATAGCT
Source organism: Panax japonicus (assembly GCA_020205505.1). NCBI lineage: Eukaryota > Viridiplantae > Streptophyta > Magnoliopsida > Apiales > Araliaceae > Panax > Panax japonicus. The sequence continues at coordinate 7,237,105 of CM035100.1, forward strand.
TTCTGCAAGCTAACCCAAAATCTTGAAGTGAATCTTGGGTCACGATCCGAAACTATGGATACTGGCATGCCATGCAATCGCACAATCTCATTCACGTACATACTAGTAAGACGTTCAAGGGAATAAGTTTCTCGTATCGGCAAGAAATGAGCAGACTTAGTTAATCTATCAATAATAACCCAAATCGCATCTATGCCTTGAGAAACCTTGGGAAGACCTATAAAGAAATCCATTGTAATGTGTTCCCATTTCCATTCCGGAGTCTCAAGTGGTTGCAATGGACCCTTTGGATGCTCCGCCTTTACTCGTTAACAAGTTAAACACCTCGAGATAAACTCCGCGATCTCTCTCTTCATATTGTTCCACTAAAATGTATGTCGAATATCATGATACATTTTGGTACTCCCAAGATGGATTGCAAATGGGGTGTTGTGTGCCTCCATCATGATTCTATGCTTCAAGTCAGAATCGTTCGGAACGCAAAGTCGAGAATTGAATCAAAGTATTCCTTCTTCATCGATTCTTTCTTCCGGAATAGCTCCTTCTTGCACTTTCTTCTTCATACTCATCCGCCCCAGGTCCGTAGCTTGAGCAGCTTTAACTTTATCGATTAAAGTCGGTTCTACTCGTATATTCACCATCATCACGTGGGTACCTGGAGTTTTCATCTCCATCTCTATTATTTGTAAGTTATAAGAAATGAGTCTTTGACAATATCGTACCCGTACTCGTATACGATCTTCTACTCAACACGTTAGCTACCACGTTCGCTTTTCTTGGATGGTATGGTCAGAACTTGTGCCGAAATGAGTCTCCTCTTGAGTTCTTCGAAGCTCTTCCCACATTCCTCTCTTCATTCGAATTTTTAATCTCTACAAGTCAGCTGAGTTAATGGAGTAGCAATTTGAGAAAATCTTTCCACAAATCTTCGATAATAGCCTACTAAGCCTAAAAAGCTACGTATTTCTATTACTGACTTAGGTTGCTCTCAACTGTGACTCATATCCCAATCTTGGATAACACATCACAATAGCACCTAACAGTTTACTACCGCACGAATATGGCGTCCCCTACGGAGAGTTTGGCTTCGGTGCATTCCATAAAGGAAGTCATAAGATAGAGGCTCGAGTATCAATTTTTATAGTTAGATTTTTAACTCCTGAAGTTCAATAGGAGCCATTCGATATGAGATTTTAGAAATGGGTTTTGTACCGGATTCAAAGTCGATAAAAATTTCAATATCATGCTCTAGGAGTAGGCCAGGAAATTCTTCAAGAAATACATCAAGAAATTTACTAACAACATAAATATCATTCAAATCTGACGTATTTTTTGTTCAAGTCCATGACATGGCTAAGAAAGCTTGACATTCATTTTTCAATAAACAAATAGCTTTGTGGTTTGATATGACAGTGACTGATTTTAGTGGTTTAGTGGTTTGAATTCGTATGACAGGTTGGTTAGGAATATGAAAACTAACAACCTTACGAAAACAATCAATTTTGACATGATGAGTGGTTAACCAATCAATTCCTAAAATCACATCAAAAGCAAGTATCTTTAAAGAGATAAGATCAACAGGTAATGTGATAGTGCCAACTTGGATCATGCAAGATTTATTAACTGTAGATGTAACGAAGGTTTCACCCAACGGAGTTTCAACAGATAAATCAAAATCTAATTTCTCCGGAGTCAAGTTTAAACGTTGAGCACAAGCAGGAGAGATAAAAGAATGGGTAGAACCGGTATCTAGTAAGGTATAAACTTCGCAAGAATTCAAGATTAGCTTACCCGTGATCACCTCATTTGGGTTCCTCACGTTTTGGCCAGTCATGACAAACGCTCTTCTAGGAACCGCTGATTTTGACTTATCCGGGACAGCCCTTGGAATCACCACTCCCGCTGAACTTGGTTTCGCTATAGTACAATCTCGAGCGATGTGGCCTTCCTTTCCACAGTTGTAACATACCTTGGATTGTTGTGGACAGTTTGGGCTGATATTTCCCTCCTTCCCGCATTTGTAACATCTAACTGGCGGTCGTTCTCCTCCCCTAGAATTTGCTGTTGGTGCTGGTGCTGCTGCTGATGTCTTCCCATCATTGTTGAATCTCCTCTTTCTGAAATTTCCACTTGACTCACCTCTCCTATTATCATGTCCACGATTACCACATGAGTGGTTATCGTCTTTGTCCGTATTCTTTCCTCCTCGCTGGTTATCATCGTTCTGATGACTGCTGTCACCGATATGGGGTTGTGGTCCCTCGGTTGAGTATACTCACTATCTTGCTTTAATAATTGAGACCTGTTTACAACATCTGAATACAGAGAAAATTTATGAGATATAAGGTATTGACGAATCTCAGGTTTTAGACCTCTCAAAAACATCCGCGTCATACGTTCCTCATTCTCCACCAAATGAGATGTAAACCTGGATAACTCTGCGAACTTCGCCTCGTACTGAGACACTGTCATGTTGTTCTGTTCAAGTCTAATAAACTCTACCTCTTTCATATGACGAATACTTTCAGGAAAGTACTTGTCATTGAAAAGTTTATGAAATCTTTCCCAAGACATGTTGAGTGCGGCTGGTTGGGTACGCTTCACAGATCCCAACCAGTAATCTGCTTCACCACGAAACATAAAGGTGGCTAATAGAACCTTCTGTTCCTCCGTGCACCCCAAGACATCGAATATCTTGGTAATTTGCTTGACCCACGTTTCTGCCTTGATCGGATCCGGCTTTCCATGGAAATCTGGTGGTCCCAACTCCTTGAACAGCTTAGCTGTGATAGACCGCGCGTTGCCATTATTTCCACCCGTATTTTGCACACAAGTCTCCCTCGTCTGATTTTGCATGAACTGCAAAAAGTTCCTAAACATTCCATCATTCATCGTTTTCTCGGTAATGTTGTTTACAAGAGGAGTATTGCCTTTCTGTTGCACGTTCTCCTGGTTTGTGACTAAAGGTTGTTCCACCGTTTCATAAACTCCATTGTTAACGTTCTCAGCATCCATTCTTAAATACTACCATAAAACAAGGGTTAATTAAACAAATTAACGTATCACATAATATCCCTATATTATGACCGACCAACAAATAAGCTTAGGTAGGACACACTAGCGAAGGATTTACTCATCTTTCCCCTCCTAGTTCTATTCCCCGATCTCCACCAGAGACCATATCCCTAAGCTCTGATACCAACTGTGACGCCCCCAAAATAGGTATACAACACCCATTCTGAGTCGCCAAATACATGGTACATAAAGCAAACTACAACTTCAATAATACAAATGTCGTGTGAAATACGACAATACCTACTGTGAGTTTAAATACAAATATTGTCTTCTAGACAATATCCACACGTAAATAAGTCCTCATTACAATTATTCAAACACTATTTTATAGAAATAGTGAGGACTGCTAAAACATCTTCCTAGAACCATCACTCCATACCCTGACTCGATCCTGCTATGTTCTCACCTCCTGAGAAGCAAAATGGAATAAAAAGGAAAGGGTGAGCTCAACTAGCTCAGTAAAGAATATTATGACTAAGATAATATACAACAAATTATCGGTTGTCTTCAACAAGGAAAATTTGATAAAATATAATAGACAACAAGTTTTAGATCAACAAATGCAGCGGAAACAACAATTCATTAGAAGAGTCACGTAGAGGATGAATTCTACTATCTTCTAATATTTAAGAGTCCATCATCAATATTTTATCCTTGTAACAACAATCAATATACATCTTTAATCATCTTTGCACTACAGGCCAAAGATATTTATTTGTATTACCAGTTGGTCATGTTCATCTCAACACTTGTTCATCTTTGCACTACGGGCCAAAGAGATTCATCAGTTTAATCATTCATCTTTGCACTACAGACCAAAGATATTCATCAAGTATCACCATTAAGGACTGAGGATGATGAAAAACATTTTTAAGAACGAATCCAGTGAGATAGAAGGACAAATATTAGGGATTCGTACAACAGTTTGTCCAAGATCAATAATACTTCATAACAACTGATTTTGAAGCAGAACTCAAAAATAACGATCAAAACATGGATACAATCAAAGATAGTAGCCAAAATAGATATTTTGGAAAAAAAGAAGAAATTTCATTTTTTGACGAATAGTGCTTTATTCGTGAATAATGCCATATACGTGAATAGTGATGTACACGTGAATAGTAACTCTGACACCAAAAGATAGAAATTTCACAAAAACATCATCACGCTTCGTGAATAATACTCGTGAATAGTTACTCGTGAATAATAACTCGTGAATATATCTCATGAATAGTAACTCCGACATGAAAAAGTTTCAAATAGATAAAAAGTTCAGAACAATATTTTGGCATAATGATATTGAAGAAGATAATATCATTTAAGAAGAAACAACATCCCTTACCTCAAAATAACCGTACTTCTGACTTAATTTTAGTATAGTGCTGACAGAAACTCGCACCGTATAGCAACACTTAAAGTATACTCACAAGAATATGCTCGATAATATAGAGAGAGAAAGAGAGAAAACTTTGTTTCTGGTGTGATTTTTAATTCTAACTTAGCCCTCTATTTATAGGAAAATGCTAGAACGCCAAAAGAGACTAAATTAATAAAATATTAATATTTACCAAATATTCAAGCCCACCACCAAGGAATCTGATTTCAGCCACCAAGCACATGTTAAAGATGTTCACCAACCATTGAAAAATGTTTTTCTTGAAAATAATAATTAAAACTTCCAAAAATCAATTATTTCGGAACTCCAAAACTTCAATAATTCACAATAAATAGCCATTTTATCAAAAAATTCAAATCTCGCATTTTTTTATAGGAATTTCAATTCTCTACAACTTTGCAGAAGAAATTTTTTCCAAATTCCAAACAGAAATAATCCGAAATCCATAAACGGGCGATTTTATAGTCTATAATCAATTTTCGGTCAAGAATTGTGTCCACCGACACACAAAATATGTGTTAAACATTTAATGCCACAAAAATATTCTTCCTCCTCATATACTCATATATCCCACATTCATTGTAAAAATATCACCGTTAATATATTATTAAAATAATATAGTTAAATGAATTATTTTATCAAAAAAAGATAAAATATTAATTTTCAACAATTGTCACATTAAAAAATTTTTCCATCTATATCCACATAAAATGAATATTTTCTTTATCATAATAATCAATAATTAATTATTTAAAAATAATATTACAGAATCACAGTACTGACAACCAGGCCGTTCCCAGGATAGAGGGGGCTTTCCAATAAGGATTTCTCCTTACTAGAGCGCAATTAGGTGACCAAACTTCTCCTTAGACAGAACTTTCTAGACATTGCAAATAATATTATCTGATAATATTATTTAAATAATATGAATTATTGATCTGATAATAGAAAATACTGTGTTGTGACAATTATTTAAACAAAAATAATATAAATATCAACGCAACAATTATTGAATCAATAAAATAAAATAATGAACAGTAACTACTGTAACAATTATTGAGTAGTGCCTTCTTACGTCCGAATCAATAATTCAACCATACTGTGCAATACCGTGTGCTACTGTACAACCACGTATATTACTGTATTTTAACCACAAATTATCCAACAGTGTTAACGGTAACAATTTACGCCGTTATTTATAAAACTCAATCTTTGTCTTTTTCTTTCATCCAACCGTTTTCCGTTATTGGGCCCACAAATGACTGCGCTGTCGTACGGAGATTCCCGACAATAAGAATATTCCACGACCAAACGAATATTCCCCGGCAAAAAGAATATTTTGTAACCACTTGCTTATTTTGTAAAATTTTCACATTTCACCCATAAACAAAGTATTATATTAACCCTTATTAATTTAGAATAATTAATAGAGGAAAATTTAATTTATTTATAATAAGTTGGGGTCCTACATTAGAAGTAAATTTATTTTTATTTATTTTTTTCTTTTTTCTTTTTTGTTTATTTTTTGTGCTTATCTGCTTATTTGCTAAGTAGTGTTTGCAAAAAGTGTGGATTAGGGACGAAACATCCCGATTAGTGAGAAAACTTGATTTTTCGGATTTCACTTTAAAAGATCTCACTTTAACAAAAATGGAGGGCGCCCAAACTGTTTCTTTAAGGGATCGATGTTATCCTTCCCGCTCTGCCCAACCTTCATGTATCAGTCTACCACCGGTAACTGGTAATAATTTTGAACTTAAACCACATTTTATAAATATGTTACCTAGGTTTACGGGGATAGAAGATGCATATTTATTTTTTCAGGAATTTGAGGAAGTTTGTGCCCTAATGAAAATTCAACAACTGTCTGATGACTCAATCAGGCTAAGATTTATAACATTTTCTTTAAAAGATAATGCTAAAAAATGGTTATATAGCCTACCAAATAATTCCATATCAACCTGGGAGGGATTTGTTGTTACATTTCTAAAATAATATTTTCCAAATCATAAAACTGCTAAAATTAGGACTGCAATTCATTAATTTTGCCAACTTGTAAAAGAGTCCTTTTGGAAATATTTTGATAGATTTAAAAATTTGTTATCCCAGTGCCCACACCACGGAATTGAGAAATGGAGATTGTGTCAAATAGCTTACGAAGGTTTAGACTATCTCACTAAAATAATGTTAGAGTCAATGTGTCAAGGGGATTTTTTGAATAATGATGAGGGAAAAGCTTGGGAGTTTTTAGAAGACTTAACAGAAAAAACCATGCAATGGGAAACCACCCGAGAGACCGATAAACCTAGTTCATCTAGGGGTGTTCATATAATTGACAATTTAATTGCTACCGAAGCTAATTTGGCTGGTGTACTTAAAATACTTGAAGCTTTAGAAACTAGGGGACAATCACACATGAACCAAGTCTCAACACCAACACCTTTGTGTCTAAGTAATTCACCAAGCCATGTGATTGATGAATGTTCTAGAGTCATGCCCCAACCGGAAGAATATGAACAAGTTAATGCAATGTTTCAAAGACCTGGGAATGACCCATTTGCAGCCACGTATAATCCAGGTTGGAGAAATCATCCTAATTTTGCATGGACCCAAGGACCCTACCCAAATAATTCCTCAAATCAGGTCAATCAATATCTAAATCAATCTTTTCAACCTTACTTAAAGCCAAATCCTGGTCTGTACCAAAATTCAAGTTCAACAACCCAATACCCACCAGGTTTTTCTAATGAAAGTGAGAAGAAACTTAACACTTTAGAGAAGAGCATGGAAATTTTAATGAAATCTCATAATAATTTCGTGCAAAACACTAACCAAGCTATTTCTCGCCTAGAGATCCAAATGAGTCAATTGGCCACTATAGTTAGTGAAAGATAGAAGGGTAAGCTTCCCAGTCAACCCGAGACCAATCCAAAATTTCCAGTCCCTAATCAAAAACCTTATCATGCTAATTCACTTGAAAACAACCAAGTCAATCATGTGAATTCTATAATTTCTTTAAGGTCTGGAAATTATTTTAATAATCATGCTGGCATTGATAATGAAGAAGAGAAAATTTTAAACGTTGAATCTAACAATCCATCTTCAAAGTCAGCCCAGCCTGAAAAGCCCACAAACTCTGAGTTAGTAGTTCCATCTACTAAGCTTGTGTCAAAAAATGATCAAACCAAATCTTTTGAATTAAATGAAAAAGTCTTTAAACCAAAATCCCCATTCCCTCAAAGACTTATTTCGAACAAGCAGTCAACCCAGTTGGACAAGATTCTAGAAGTGTTCAAACAAATGAAAATTACTAGATGCCATTCAACAAGTTCCCTCATATGCTAAATGTCTAAAAGATTTGTGCACACACAAAAGAACCACTCATGTTCCTAAGAAAGCTTTTCTAACAGCCCATATTAGTTCTATCTTGTCATGTCAAGTCCCTGTGAAATATAAGGACCCCGGTTGTCCTACTATTTCATGCATCATAGGTGACACCTTAATTAAAAAGTCTTTACTTGATTTAGGAGCTACTGTGAACCTATTACCATTTTCTGTGTACCAAACTTTAGGCTTAGGGGAGTTAAAAAAGACAAGTGTCACACTCCAACTAGCTGACCATTCTGTTAAAGTGCCAAAAGGAATAGTTGAAGATGTACTCATTAAGGTTGGTGATTTTGTCTTCCTTGTTGATTTTATTGTTCTTGAAACTCAGCATGTTGTCAATCCCAATGGTCAAATTCCTGTCATTTTAGGTAGACCATTTCTAGCAACCTCTAATGCGTTAATTAATTGTAGAAATGGGCTAATGAAATTGACATTTAGAAACATGACAATTGACTTAAATGTGTTTAATGTGGGAGAGCAACCTAGTGATTTGTTTGACCAGTCAGTTGAAGTGAACATGATTCAGAAAATATCAGGAAATGAACTTACGGGGGAAGATGAAATTATTAACTTTTGTCTAAAACATATTGGTCAAAATTGGGATGAAACTGAATACTTGAATGAGGTCAATGAGATGTTGGACTCAACAGCCCAAAAATCTTACTCTAGATTGGAACCTATAGTTGAATCAAGTTTGACACATTTTGAGCATTTTCAAGATAATCAAATTGACTTTAAATCCTCTTATGATCATTTTATGTCTACCATGGGTCCATCCGAAGCGTCTTCTAGAAACACTAAATGTGATTTAACAAGTGAACCAAAGGTTCTGGACAATGATAATCTTCCATGTTTAGATAATGAGATCATATCTCCCATTTCAGATAATGCATGTGATAATCCAGTGGTATCTAAACATCTTGGTATAACAATTATTCAAAAGGATGAAAATGTTTTAGTGCCCCTTAGTAACAAATTTGGATAGATTTTATGAAGTTGGAATTTTTCAAAAGGAACTATCATTTTTCGTTATCATTCTGTGACTCAATTTTAAAAGAATCAGTCGGGTATGCTCACAATTGCTCTTCTGTTGCAAATTCTAACTATTTCCAATTACCCAGACCTCCTGAAAATCATACGAAATCCACTATAGGTTGTCTGTTTGTATCACTGATCATTTACAATCGCATAGTTTTTAGGATGCTTAAAATTTGTAGATATGTACATTTGTTTTCTTTCTCACCACATTTTTTTGCAGAACAAATGCCCATCGTACGAGGTATAATTCTTTCATATCTTTGTTCTCTATTTTTCATTTGCACATTGAGGACAATGCATGATTTAGGTATGGGGGAGTTTATTTGTATTATTGTATTAGATTTTTTTTATTTTTTAGGAAAAAAAATAGAAAAAAAAACAACCAATATATATATATATTAAAAAATTGAAAAAAATAAAATAAAATAAAATAAAAATTTTGTTTGACTTTTTATGGATTGAATTATTTCTAATAAATGTTTGTGGAGCAAAACTCATGAGTAAGATTGAAAGATTTAGAACTCTTAAATTTTTGATAAGATACAAAATCTTAGTTTGAAATACCATCCGGATTAAAATTGATTTCACAAGCATTTTTGCACTTCACGCTTGCACTAATTCTTAGTTGTGGAGTATAAACCATGATTCGAGTAATTTCAACAAAGGGAAAAAGAAAAAAAGAATGAAAAAAAAAGTTGAAAAATAAATAAATAACTGCTTCAATGTCCATTAAACGAAATAACTGGGTATCTAAGCCTCGGGAAGCATCGATATTCACGCTGAAAAGTGTGATGGATAAAAACAGCTTGACTAGTCTTGTTTTATGGCCTTTGTTACTCGAGTAAGTAAGCCCTTAGGGGTGTCTCTACACCTAGTGCCCTAAAGCCATCTGGTTTGGGAGTCATTGGTCCAACGCTCGCTCTACATGGGTAACTCTGAAAAGCCTAAGAAAATGAGATATTGCACAAGTCAAGAATCAAAATTGAAAAAAATAATAATGAAAAAAAAAGAAAGAAAAAATAAGCTTGCTTGATTTTCATGGTAAAAATTCCTACTAAGAGTTACATCATATACACATGCATGCATCATATGGAATTGATTTAATGAACGATGGTGTCTAAAATGAAGATTGAGTATTTTTGAATTTAATCTTGCTTATGTATAATGCCCATAGATATTTAGAAGCTTTCTTTCAATGTCATAATTTGTTGAATCCAAAAATATTTTTTTCAATTTTGTGGGTATATTTACTGCAAACCCTCACGAGACACAACTCGTCCACTTAGGGTAACTTTGGGGTTTAAAGGCTTGTTGCACATGCTAAGTGCAATCGTGTTTCCTACGAAAATGAGATAGTGTAATTTTTGTTTAATTTATTTTTATTTTTATTTATTTTAGAGAGAAAGGATCACTTGTTATTTTATTTTTCTTAGTTTTTCACCAGTGTAGAAGTGAGAAGATATTTAGAGTTTGTCTCTCTTATTCCAATCACGTGTGGAACATACTGTCAGGGAGTATTTGTAACTTTCTTTTATTTATATAATAGAAATTCTCTTTTTAATTATTGTTCTTATTTCATGCGAATTGTAGTACTAATATTATTTATTTTTGTTTTTAATTCCATGACTAGCTAAATTTCTAATACCTAGGATTATGATGAAACTACGTATTTCATAATTATATTTTCTTTCCGTTCTATAATTAATGCCTAATTATTTTCGCCTTCATATTTTCCTCCGCATAAATTGCATATGATTTTTATATTGATTGCGAGGTTTTGATAAGTTATAATTAATCTGTGAATTTTTTATAACTTACGCTTGCCCATATTAATTATATGAATCATTATTTTTAAAGGGAAGGGAGAATAATTTGGGAATTGATTTAGGAAATAAGAAATTATTTATTATGTTAATATTTGGTGGATTCTGATTCCTAGGTATCTTTTCTCATTAATAGTTTTCGTTATTAATTAATAGTTTGCATAATTTAGTTAATAAATTCTCTCCACCATATTTATTTCTAATTCGCCTAAAATAGATATTAAGGATACATTAAAATTAATATAGTCTCTGTGAGTTCGACTTGTACTTGTCAGTTCTTCAATTAGACACTGTGCACTTGCAGTACATATTTTTATCACATCACATATGATATTCTTTTTATGGGTAAAAGAAAATTTTATTAAAAATTAAAAATTCAAAGTCATACAAATGTGACAAATTCAAAATGTATACAGCCACAAGAGCTGCATAATCTGTTGATACCTTTGTTCCTCACACATTGATACAAATTCAATAGAAATATCATTTATTTGTAAAGAAAAACACACTGATGCAAATTAAATAGAGAATCTGGGTGTGTGTGTCAACTTTCTGCATCCTTGGTATTTAAATATTTCTTTCTGCCCCTTGAAGAATCATTTCTTGGTCAAGGTAATGACTAAAATAAGGGTTTAATTGTTTTCTCCCTGAAGAGATGCTCATCCATATTTCTTGCAAAGCTATCAAATAGGTTGTCAATGAAAGAGTTCCCAAAATGACTTACTAGCAAAGATTCTAGACCAGCTCTATTTATTTTGGCCAAAACCATGCCACTGCTATCCTTGTAATCACCCACAAATTGTTTTTCATCATCTTGCAAGTCCCATATTAATTCAAAGGATTCAAGCCTATTAAGGCTAAACGAACCCTCACTTTGAATTATTGACTTTACTTCATCCATGCAAGGCTTATAAAGAGGGATATTGAATGAATTGATGTCCGCTTCACCAACTAACCCCTGAAAGCAAATACAATATATGGTCATAGAAAAGTGTCTTTGAAACAAATGTAAAATGTAATTACATGCATACTTGTTTTGACAATATAAATATTTCTGTAACACTAGTTCTGACATTATCAGCACCCATTCTAAATTTTACAAAATTTCAAGGTTATATTTCTATTCGAAATTTATCCTAATTTATTTTTAATGTTTAGTTCAATAGTGATACCATGGATATGTATTCTATTAAGTTGTCACATCCTTACATTTGTTATAGCAAAATTGCATATGCTATTTTTGTTATGTGTGCTAGATACAACATTTGCAATAACAAAAGCAACTTTAAATTTAGCGAGCGTGACAACTTCATGGAACCTGAATTAGATGACATGATAATTGTATAGTAATGATAAACTTGAGAATGTTGCATCATTTTGCAATTTATTGAAAGAAAAATCCGATAAATGAGATTCTTTTAATCCGGTGAAAAGGATTATTAAGTAAAGATCATTTGTTTAATTGGATTAGTGAAAAATGTATCTTACCTCAGCCTCCATTTCTTGGGGTGACTTTGCTAGCAAATCCCAAATACGGTAACAATCTTCCTTGGTGTGATCCGAAAATCACCTACCGGGCAATGTTAGAACCATACGGCCATTCGGAACTATTTCCTCGGCTCGCATGCATAGAAATGTTGAGAAGTCTCTTACAAATTGGTTTGAATATGCTTCAAAAACACTGGGAGGAGTTGTTCTTGACATGTAGATTTTTCCCTTGTTATTCTCTAGTCTTTCAGGAACCTACAATTTAATTTGTTAGCCTGTGTTAATTATTATGCTATGCATTAATTAATTGTATTATTAATTTTCTAAATATATATGGAAATGCTAACCTCAGAAAGCCAATGAATACTAGAAGAAGAATGAACAAAGTGCAGGCTTTTGCTTGGAAAGAGCCTCCCATAGAAAGAACCTGGCACTCCAGATATAAAACATTGCCCCAAATTTTCACCTTTTTCCTCCCTTAATTTCGCAAAAAATGGTGGTAACATTTTGAAAATCGTATTGAAATCATTATTGGGAAGATCATTTAAAAACACCTGAAACTCAGGCGATTTCACACTTTTCTCTTGACAGATTGCATGAACATTGTCTATAATATTCGACACGACAAAGAGGGTGTTTGGCCCTGAAGAGCAACCCAAGTCGGCTATCTTGAAACACTCGGGGAATCCATCAACACCATAATCATTGACGGTTTCCTCTAAAACTTGACGTGCCTTCGATATAAATATTTTCTGCGAGAGAATTAATTGTACCATTTTTCAAATGGAAATTAAAACAAAATACAACATAAATTTTATTTATTTATTTTACCATCATAGCATAATAAAAAAGTTCAAATCCTTGGAGATCAGGGAAAGAAAAGGAGAGATACCTGGAGGGTTGAGTTATTAGCATAGCTAGATTCCCCATTGCCTGCATTCATGCGTAGAACGTTTTGAAGGACCATGGCTTAATTGTGTGCTGTACTTGGAAAACAGCAACTTATTTGTAGAAGACCTTACACCACTAACGGGGGGACACATTTCTTTATGGTCCTTTTTGTTTGGTTAATTACTTCTTAGTTAATATTTCCCCGTTTACAAAATTAGAGATCTACTCTGACTTTTTAAATCAATTTATAAAATTTTAAAATTTAAATTGATATAAATTCATTTAAAGTTATAAATATGATAATTAGTATTATATCCGTTCCAAAATTAAAGATATATTTTGACTTTTTAAAGTCAATTCGAGAAATCCTAAAACTTAAAATTGATATAATTTCACTCAAGTTTTGAAAACAATAAAGATGATAATTAGTAGTACTTTATAGTTAGATTACAATTGTTATATTTATTGTATTAAAACTAAATAAATTTATATCAATTTTGAATTTTTGAATTTCACAAATTGACTCAAAAAAATCAAAATGTATATCTAATTTTGGAAGAGTTAAAATATTACTTTTTGGTTGGTTTTCTATTTATTTATTGTGTGTTATACAACGGCAACAAGGGTGTTGTTTTATTAAAATCTAAAAAAATAATACAATAACAAGGTGGGACATGTAGCCTAACCCTTTTAAAAATATTACAATTTTCGTGTTTCAGTTTGTCGCTCACTGGAACTATTTTATCTGGGAATCTGAGAATCCCAGTTTAAAAAAATGTTTCGAGTCCTAGTTGTAATGACAGTACATGTGATTTAGATGTAGAAAACCACAAGATAACCTAATTAACTTGGTTTTAGAGTGGAAGTTAGCAACATATCTAATTGGATCGATCTAACGCGAAAACCTATGCAACTTAATATTGTTCTGCATCTCTTGGATTTTCTTATTTTATTTGTTAATTTCTGTTCCCTGAGCTGATTTTTTCCAAATTTAAATTATATGCCATGCACGTACTTTTTAGCAGATTGAAGAGTATTCACAAGCTAGGGTAAAAATTATGCTATAGGAAGGCAAAAGAGTGATAAGGAAACAAACATGGTGACTACAGATCGATGATCTGTTATATACTGATATGTGTTTATTGATTAGCATCAGTAAATCAGTACAAGAAAAAAAACTAATTTTTTTCGGAATATTTTGTAGAAATATCGTAATAAAGCTGATCGAGGATAAATCTATCGATAATTCGATCGGAATTATACATTTGCGAAGAAATTATGGCTAGTATTACGGACGGAATTATTGTCGACGGACTAATTCCGTCGATAATAGTATGTTGGTGAAACACAAATAATATATAAGATTCAACTATCAAATAAAAGAATGACAGAAATAGAACTTATCGATTTATAGCGAATAATTTTGAGTTGAGGCGTGCAGCGCACTATCATTAAGTAGAAATTTCGCATTTCGGAGAACTTTTCTCGGTGCTAAGGTCACTGACAAAATCCTATTCCAGGATTCAACGGCTCTTCACCCAATTACTAATCAGCACTTTAAATAGTTGAATGACCCAGGAACAATTTTAGATTTTTGTTACTCAAACTCAAAAATTGCACCACACACACACACACACACACACACACACACACACATATATATATATATATATATATATATATATATATATGATGAAACAATTATGAGTTTGAATGGATTCTGTATTGATAGAGTTAGCTATTAAATAGAGTACAGGAGATTGGTTACAACTGAAAGATGTGAAGGATATACAGGATAGAGACTAATTCAAAAGCTAACAAAATCTTAAACAATATACAGATAATAGGCACAATAATAGGAATGACAAAACCGTCCTCTATCACTCCCCCTCAATTGGAAGGTTGGGTAACCTTCAAATTGTCCCTTAACTGAAGAAAACGACTCTTGGAGAGAAGTTTTGTAAAAATATCCGCGGTTTGATCCAAGGTGGAAATGTATCCAACACGAAGCTCTTTTTTCGCTACTTTGTCTCTAACAAAATGAAAATCAATTTCAAGATGTTTAGACCTATCATGAAATATTGGATTTGCAGTAAGATAAGTGGCGCCTAGGTTGTCACACCAAATCGTAGGAACTTGAGACGAAGCAAAACCAATTTCGTGGAGTAACATATTTAACCATAAGATTTCAGAAGCGAGAGAGGCGAGAGCGCGGTACTCGGCCTCTGTTGACGATCGAGAAACAGTGCGCTGTTTTCGTGAGCGCCATGAGACAAGGTTGGGCCCGAGAAAAACAGCGAAGCCGGATGTGGACTTGCGGTCGTCTAAGTCGCCTGCCCAGTCGGCGTCGGTGTAGCCAAGAAGTTTGAAGGAGCTGCTGGGTCGGAGGAGAATACCGTGCGTGGGAGTAGCAAGAAGGTAGCGTAATATCCGCTTGATTGCTTGCCAGTGATCGGTGGTAGGACTGTGCATAAATTGGCTGACTTTATTGACAGCGAAGCTAATGTCCGGTCTAGTTATGGTAGGTACTGAAGTCCACCAACAACGCTAGGATACAAGCCGGGATCATCATAAGGTTCACCACCAGCAATAGTGAGTTTGGTCGAGGTGCAAGTTGGAGTAGCAATTGTATTTGCACCAGTCATATTAGAGCGCTTGATTAAATCATTAATGTACTTGTGTTGATTTAAATGAAGCGTAGACTTTTCCCAAGTTGCTTCAAGGCCAAGAAAGTAGCGTAGTTGCCCAAGGTCACGGATTGCAAAGCGAGACTGCAATTGTTTGACGAACGTGGAAATAGCATCATCACTAGAGCCCGTAACCAAGATGTCATCACCATAAATAAGACAAAACAATTGAGTGTTAGTGGAGTTGAAAAAATAAAGTGAGGAATCCGCTTTAAAACAAACAAAACCGAGAGCAATCAAGGCATTAGTAAGACACTTATGCCACATCCGTGGAGCTTGTTTTAAGCCATACAAGCTCTTTTTCAATCTGTAGACATGATCAGGAAATTGAGGATTAACAAAGCCTGGTGGTTGTTGCATAAAAATAACCTCATCGAGAGTACCATGTAGAAACGCATTAGATACATCCAACTGACGAATGTTCCAACGTTTAGTGACAGCAATAGTTAAAATCACCCGAATCGTAGTAGGCTTAATAACTGGACTGAAGGTTTGTTCAAATTCTAAACCAGGCCTTTGATGATATCCTTTGGCTACCAAGCGAGCTTTGTAACGATCCACACTCCCATCGGGGTTTAATTTGATACGGAACACCCAAAGACATCCAATTTCATTCATGCCGACACATTTTGGTACAAGCTCCCAAGTTCCATTATCAATTAAAGCATTATATTCAGCTGCCATTGCTTCACGCCATTCCGGTTTCTTAACAGCTTGAGTAAAACAAGTGGGGGTTGTGTTTGCAACGTTGGCTAGGTGGGATTTGGGTGGTAAGTGCCCTGTTTGAGCACGTGTGGTCATTTTGTGGGTTTTAAGTGGATTAGAGATGGTATTTTTAGTGGGAAAGGTTGTATTTGGGATGTGTAGGTTGGTATTTGTGTTGGGTAAGGGGGGATAAGGGGTAAGGTCCACAACTAGAGGAATGGTGGGGGCAGTGGATGTGGAGGGTGTTTGTGTGGGATGGATTTGTTGTAAGGTAGTGGAGGGTGCAGCGTCGGGTATTAAGTCAGGAGTAATTGTAGTAGGTGCTGGTGAGGGATTATTGGGAGCTGTTGAAACCGGAGATGCCGTTTGAAGAGTTTCACGAGGTGGAATGACAGTAAATGGTTGATCAACCGATGGGAAAGTGACATGAAGTGGTGGAACAGATTCTTGGCTTGTTGATTGAGAGCGAAGTTCATGATCTAACTGTGAAAAAGGAAACACCTGTTCATTGAATACAACATGACGTGAGATGTAAATTTTTTCAGTTAACAAATCATAACACTTATATCCCTTGTGAACTCTACTATAGCCAAGAAAAACACATTTACGGGAACAAGGTTCGAGTTTATTATTAGTGTATGGTTTTAACCAAGGGTAGCAAAGACAACCAAATGGACGAAATAGATTGTAATCAGGTGCAACACCAAACAATTTTTCAAAAGGAGTACAGTTATCAAGAGATGAAAGAGGTAATCTATTAATAACGTACATCGCACACTCAAAGACATAGGTCCAAAACGTATTAGGGATTTTAGCTTGATTTAGTAAAGCAAGCCCCGTTTCTACAACATGTCTATGTTTGCGTTCAGCACATCCATTTTGTTCGGGTGTATATGGACAAGAAACCCTATGATTAATGCCATTGTTTGATAAGTATTCTTTTAAGGCTTGAAATTCTCCCCCCCCAATCTGATTGAAAGGTTTTTAGTGGCCTTTGAAAGTATTTCTCAACAAGTGTTTTAAATTTGATAAAAACACTCATAACTTCAAATTTGTATTTCACAAAGAACAACCAGAAGAATTTACTGTAGTAATTATAAAACAGAACATAATAATGACATTTATCATGAGATACAACGGGCGCAGGACCCCACACATCAGAACAAACTAAATCCAAAGGAGCAGAGGCAACATAATCAGATTTAACAAAAGGAAGTCGATGTGATTTGCTAACACAACACGGAGCACATAATTCAATGCCCTTATTATGGAACGAAATTTTATTTAAGCTGAGTGCTTTCTTAACAAGAGAAAAATTGGCATGGCCTAATCGAGCATACCATTGAGACAAAGAAACATTATTGGCTTGAACTCGATGCGGTAGAGATGTCGGAATTGAAAGAGTGTAAAGACCATCCTTATTCTTTCCTCTGTAAATTTCCTTCTGTGTCACCAAATCCTTCAAAATAAAATGATTAGCAAAAAATTCAACAGAGATAGGATTAGACTTGGTTAAAGAAGACACAGATAAGAGATTATTAACAGTTTTAGGGACTCGCAAAATATTCTGGAATTTTACAGAAGAATCAGATAACTGGAAATTGGAATGACCGACATGAGAAATAGGAATAGTATTACCATTGCCAACTGTGACTTCTTCAGGTCCGTCATATTCGGTATGAACAGCGAGGTTTCCTAAGTCAGCAGTGAGATGATGGGTCGCCCCCGAGTCAACAAGCCAATCTGTAGGAGCTGTATGAGAAACCGCAACAACATTGAAGGAAGGCCGAAAGTTCTGTTTGGTGTTTCGGTTCCTCGGCAATCTGGGCGATTGGCACTGTTTTGAAATATGCCCAGCTCCACCACAATTATGACAAGTAATGGAAGTTACATCCAAAGGGGCTGAAACCGTATACTGTAGATGGTAGGAATGGTTTCCGCGACCTTTACCTTTGCCTTGTCCGGTGGTCCTTCCGGCATAGTGGACGGACGGAACAAAGGTCTCTTTAGGCAATTCATGGGCTATCTGCCGTTCCTCGGATAGTAACATTCCGGTCAGATCCGCCAGAGGGACAGCTTCATTACGAGCATTAAGTACTCTTGTGAATGGGAGAAATGCAGAATTAAGACCACCAAGCACGGCCTGAATAAAATCGTCCTCCGATACGGGACTTTGGAGGGCAATAAGTTGATCATAAACAAGTTTAGCATTAGTTAAATAAACTTCAATAGAATCATTGTTTTGTTTGAGAGAGTGAATTCTCTGTTTCAGCTCCAGGATTTGGGCACGGGAGCTCGTCCCATAAGCTTTCACAAGCTTGGTATAGGCTGCGGCAGCAGTCTTTGCGCCGATGACTTGTGGTAAAGCACTCGCACCGAGCGAGGAGATCAGCAGACTTAGAACCTGTTGATCGATCTGTTCCCACTTTTTAAACTCCGGATTGACAGCTCCGGTAGGCAAGTCTTTGGGCGGCGGATCAACAGAGGTATCAATATGGTCTGCAAGGCCTTGGCCTCGCAACAATGGCATCAATTGAGTTTCCCATAACAGAAAATTGGAAGAGGTGAGTTTTTGGGTGATTTGGGCGGAGAGATTTGAGGTGAGGGAGACGGAAGAAGAAGCTCCGGCGGAAGCCATTACAATTGAAAAAAAAAGGATCGTAATAAAAATGGAGTTTTAATCCTTTAAAGCTCTTGATACCATGAAACAATTATGAGTTTGAATGGATTCTGTATTGATAGAGTTAGCTATTAAATAGAGTATAGGAGATTGGTTACAACTGAAAGATGTGAAGGATATACAGGATAGAGACTAATTCAAAAGCTAACAAAATCTTAAACAATATACAGATAATAGGCACAATAATAGGAATGACAAAACCGTCCTCTATCATATGAGACCCCAGATTTTATGAATAAAGATTTTATTTTCTCGAAATATTTTTTTTGACTATTATGGTGTGGATTTGATATAATGTTATAGTTGTGGGTAGTATTTATAAATTTTGCAAAGTATGCAAGTTGTCATATTATATTCGATTGGTCGGGGAATATTTGTTTTATCAGGGAATATTCGTACAACGGCACAATCATTGGTGGACCCTGCAACGGAATTATTGTCGGAATGAGAAAATGAAAAAAATACTTTATAAAAATAACGGCAGAAATTTTACCGTTAACTGTTGAAACATCCGGTGTTAAAAGTACAGTAATACACATGGTTGCATAGTAGCACACGGTATTGATTATTGATGCTTACGTGATAAGTCACTCAGTTTTGTTTTATTGGTATTATTAATGTAATAAAACATAATACTTTTATAAAGTTATTCTATAAATAGAATATATTATATTTTATTATGCATAGTGTTACATAGTGCCTGCATAGTATTTTGCATAGTAAAATCTTTTTATATAAAGCATAATACTTTTATAAAGTTATCTGTTTTATTAGACAATAATTAGAATATATTATATTTTATTATGCATAGTGTTTGCATAGTGCCTGCATAGTATTTGCATAGTAAAATCTTTTATAAAGTTATTCGTTTTATTAGATTATAAATAGAATATATTATATTTTATTTAAAAGATTTTGCTTTAAATATGGACCGTCAGATTAAAGTAAATCAATCTGGACCGTTCATGAGTTAGTTACTATGCAGTCCATTTTTCTATAAATAGAAGCTCACTCCTTCATTATTTCTTACGAATTCACTGAAACTCTAAAAAGATAAACTATAGAGAGAAAGAAGAAAAGTGTTCTGCTACTTCACTACTTTTATATCCAGTACTCTTCTTTCTAAGGTAGGGAATATTATTTGCTGTACTCGTAGAGAATATTATTTGTTGTACTCGTAAGGGGTACTCTTTCTTTCTTATTTATGATGAGAACTTCTGTTATTCCATTCTTTATTATTCTGTCGGAATAACCTGTATACGCAGGATGCCCTATACTTGGTGAAATTCTTTTGTTATTCCATTTTTTATTATTATGTTGGAATAACCTGTCTATGCAAAGTACTGCATACATGGTGAAATTCTTCTAATATTCCATTCTTTATTATTCTGTTGGAATATCCTGTCTGTGCATTTTGCGTCGGACCTGGTTCCGTTATTTATTATTCTGTTGGAATATCTTGTCTGTGCGTTTTATGCCGAACCTGGTTCCGTTATTTATTATTATGTTGGAATATCCTGTCGGTGCAAATTTCGTATGACCTTGTTTCGTCATTATTATTCTGTTGGAATAACATGTCTATGCAAAGTACCGCATGCATGGTGATTTATTTTGTTATCCATTCTTTATTATACTCAGTTGGTTAAAGTTTTAACTTCTATACTCCACGAAATTAGTGGAATATTCTTGATATTTGCGCTTCATCCAGTATCTTTTCATGAAAATATTCTTCTGAGCATTCTTGAATTTTACTCTACAAAGCAGTATCATGTTGACAATTTGGACGTTATCAGTTCCTAGATAAATTAATTCTTGAACTTGTTTTATTGAATTCTTATATCATTGTCATCATCCTCATGTTTATTTTTTTGAAAGTCATCAGTGGCTTGTAGTGCATATATGGACTTGGTATGATTATGACCAGGGATTATTCGGTATAATCATAACCATAATGTTACAAATGATGTGAAAAAAGTCCTCATTGGCCCGTAGTGCATTGATGGACAGTTTTTGGTATGATTATGGCTATGGATTCTCTTTGGTCGTAGTGCAAAGATGAATTATTTTATGGCATGATCAGGACCGTTGATGAAAACATGATTATCTTTAGCCGTAGTGCATGGATAATTCGTGGTCGTGATACTAAAGAATATCTTTAGCCTGTAGTGCAGGGATGATATGATGATGTGGATTATTTATTAAGCTGAATCTCAGCGATAAAAGTCATGAAAACCCTTTTAAATCATAGAAGATAGTAGATTTTATTCTCTACTTGACTCTTTTAATGGATTGCTTGTTCCGCTGCAGTTAAACTTGATAGTTATTATATTTTATCAGTTTAACATTGTTGAAGGCTAATGATAATTTATTCTGCATTATCTTAGTCATAATATTTCTTACTGAGCTAGTTGAGCTCACCCTTTCTTTCACTGTTCTCTTCAGGAAATGAGAATGTAGCTGGGACTAGTCGGGGAACAGAGTGATGGTCCTAGATGGTGCATTAGTAGTCCTCACTATTCTGTGAAATAGTGTGATAATAATTGTATTGAGGACTCTTTTTGAGTTTGTATACTCTCTAGTAGACAATATTTGTATTCAAACTCACAGTTTATGTTTTGTCATATTGTACACGACAATTGTATTATTAAGTTGTATTTGAATTCTATACCATGTATCTGGCGACTCAAGATGGGTGATGTAAACCTAATTTTGGGGGTGTCACAGTTGGTATCAAAGCTTAGGGATATGATCT
This sequence comes from Panax japonicus, assembly GCA_020205505.1. Classification (NCBI taxonomy): domain Eukaryota; kingdom Viridiplantae; phylum Streptophyta; class Magnoliopsida; order Apiales; family Araliaceae; genus Panax; species Panax japonicus. Next base: position 7,259,027 of record CM035100.1, read on the forward strand.
CTGGCTGAAATGTGAGACAAGAATTAGGAGGGGAGAGACGGGGAATTCCTTCGCTAGTATAACCTACCTAAGTTTATTTGATATTTAATTGGTTGGTCAGAGTATATGGATAATGTGTTACATGTCAATTAACATTTGTTTTGTGGCAGTATTTGCAAATGGCATCCGAAAATGTTGAGATAAGTACTGAAGCACATGAGACCATTGAGACACCTTTAATCACTAACCAGGTTAATGTGATGTCAGACGAAGAAGAAATTAGAGATATCTACGTGGTGCGTGAAGAACTAATAGTTGCACCCGAGCTAGTTGCAGAGGTAGCAGCTGAGAGTGAGGATGAAGAGGAACCTGAGAAGAATTTATTAGAAGAATTTTATGATCAAAATTTAGCATTACAAAATCGTATTCATGAGTTAGAAGAGCAGGCTGAAGAACGGCAGGCGGTTGTGGAGCAAAGAGATGCAACCATTCAAAATTGTGTACCCGATGTGCGATGCTTGAATAGAAGCACTCTTTGGCAGAGTATAAGATATTAGAGTTGGAATCTGAGAATGCTATGATCAAAGTTCTGATGAAAGCAGAAACAACTGAACGAAGGAGAATAGATGACGCATGGGTAAAAGCCGCACGACGTGTAGATATTGTAGAAAAAGACGTCCGATCCAATAAAGCCAAAATAGATGAAATGAATTTTTCTTTTTGGAAAACAATTGGGAGAATCCAACATCGAATTCAGAATTATCATGTGCATAGCGGTCAACCCCAATTCGATATGGATCGGAGAATAATGATTCAAATCATGGATCAGAAATGTGAAGAAGCACTTAAGGGTGGAATGTACCCTATAACAAAGTCAAATCCAGTAGTTTAAGTGAGAGCGTTTGTCGAGGAACCCGAACGAAGTTATTACGGGTAAGTTAATGATAAACTCTTGCAAAGTTTATACCTTATTAGATACCAGTTCTACCACTCTTTTATTTCATCTAGTTGTGTTCAATGTTTAAATTTGACTCCGGAGAAATTAGACTTTGATTTATCTGTTGAAACTCTGTTGGGAGAAACCTTGTTACCTCTACTATTTATAAATCTTGTTTGATTCAAATCAACACTTTCACGTTACTTGTCGATCTTATCTCTTTGAAAATATTTGCATAGATGTGATTTTTAGAATCGATTGGTTAACTACTCATCATGCTTTTCGTAAGGTTGTTAGCTTTCATATTCCTAACCAACCTATTATATGAATTCAAGCAACCAAACCACTAAAGTCAATCATTGTCATATCAAGCCATAAGTAAAGAGCCTGGTCCTTTCGTTATTGACTTCCTTGTGTGGAATGCACCGAAGCCAGACTTTCTGTAGGCGACGTCGTGAATGACTATGACAAGTTGATAGGTATCAATGTGACGTACTATCCAAGTCTTTGATGAGGGTCACAACTTTGAATGATATTTCTATTGTTAATAAATTTCCTGACGTATTCTTGAAGTCTTCTTAGCCTACCCCTAGAGCGTGAAATCGAATTTTGTATTGACCCCAGTACAAAACCCATTTCTAAAACCCTCAAATATTTATTCAACTAAAATGAACGTATAACGTGCCAAAGACGTTGGCTCGAGCTGTTGAAGATTACGATCATACCATTCAATACCATCGTGGGAAAGCGAACGTGGTAGCTGACGCGTTGAGTAGAAGATCGTATGCGTTTACGAGTGCGATGTTGTTAACATAAAGGCCCATTTCGTACGACTTACAAATGATGAAGATAGAGTTAAAGACTCTAGGAACCCAAGTGAAGATAACGAATATACAAGTAGAATCAACTTTAATCGATAAAGTTAAAGCCGCTCAAGCTACACACCCGGAGCTGATAAATGTGAAGAAGAAGGTTCAAGAGGGCGTTATTCTAGAAGCAAGAATCGACGAAGAGAGAAAATCTCAACCCTCGATTTAATTGGCCAGTTTAAAAGTCTCGATCGAGTAGGAACTATGGCTTATAAACTCGTTTTACCGCCAAGTATGTCACGTGTTCATAACATTTTTAACGTATCGATGTTACGTAAATATGTAGACGACCCGAACCACATTATTAAATTAGAACTAAACGATATAACAGAAGATTTAACGTATGAGGAGATACGTGTTAAAATCTTTGATAAAAAGGATCGTATTCAACACTCAAAGGTTATACCTCAAAAATTAGAATCTGAAATGAAGTCAAGGGATCCTCACCTCTTCGGCATACCAGGAACGTAAGTAAATTTCGAGGGCAAAATTTCATAAGGAGGGGAGATTGTGAGACCCCAGATTTTATGAATAAAGATTTTATCTTCTCGAAATATTTTTTTTTGAATATTATGGTGTGGATTTGATATAATGTTATAGTTGTGGATAGTATTTATAAATTTTGCAAAGTATGCAAGTTGTCATATTATATTTGATTGGTCGGGGAATATTTGTTTTATCAGGGAATATTCGTGCAACGACACAATCATTAGTGGACCCCGCAACGGAATTATTTTTGGAATGAGAAAATGACAAAAATACTTTATAAAAATAACGGCGGAAGTTTTACCGCTAACTGTTAAAACACCCGGTGTTAAAAGTACAATAATATGCGTGGTTGTATAGTAGCACACAGTATTGATTATTAATGCTTACGTGATAAGTCACTCAGTTTTGTTTTATTGGTATTATTAATGTAATAAAACAGAATACTTTATAAAGTTATTCTATAAATAGAATATATTATATTTTATTATGCATAGTGTTGCATAGTGTCTGTATAGTGTTTTGCATAGTAAAATCTTTTTATATAAAACAAAATACTTTTATAAAGTTATCTGTTTTATTAGACAATAATTAGAATATATTATATTTTATTATGCATAGTGTTTGCATAGTGCCTCCATAGTATTTGCATAGTAAAATCTTTTATAAAGTTATTCATTTTATTAGATTATAAATAGAATATATTATATTTTATTTAAAAGATTTTGCTTTAAATATGGACCGTCAGATTAAAGTAAATCAATCTGGACCGTTCATGAGTTAGTTACTACGCAGTCCATTTTTCTATAAATAGAAGCTCATTCGGTCATTATTTCTTACGAATTCACTGAAACTCTAGAAAGATAAACTATAGAGAGAAAGAAGAAAAGTGTCCTGCTACTTCACAACTATTATATCCAGTACTCTTCTTTCTAAGGTAGGGAATATTATTTGTTGTACTCGTAGGAAATATTATTTATTATACTCGTAGAGAATATTATTTGTTGTACTCGTAGGGAATATTATTTGTTGTATTCGTAAGGGGTACTCTTTCTTTCTTATTTATGTAGAGAACTTCTGTTATTCCATTCTTTATTATTCTGTTGGAATAACCTGTATACACGGGCTACCCTATACTTGGTGAAATTCCTTTGTTATTCCATTCTTTATTATTATGTTGGAATAACATGTCTATGCAAAGTACTACATACACGGTGAAATTCTTCTAATATTCCATTCTTTATTATTATGTTGGAATATCCTGTCTGTGCGTTTTACGCCGGACCTGGTTCCGTCATTTATTATTCTGTTGGAATATCATGTATGTACGTTTTACGCCAGACCTGGTTCTATTATTTATTATTCTGTTGGAATATCATGTCGGTGTGAATTTCGCCTGATCTGGTTCCGTTATTATTATTCTATTGGAATAACATGTCTATGCAAAGTACCGCATGCATGGCGATTTCTTTTGTTATTCCATTCTTTATTATACTCAGTTGGTTAAATTTTTTACTTCTATACTCCATGAAATTAGTGGAATATCCTTTATATTTGCGCTTCATCCAGTATCTTTTCATGGAAATATTCTTCTAAGCATTCTTGAATTTTACTCAACAAAGCAGTATCATGTTGACAATTTGGACATTATCAGTTCCTAGATAAATTAATTCGTGAACTTGTTTTATTGAATTATTATATCATTGTCATCATCCTCATGTTTATTTTTTTGAAAGTCATCTGTGGCCTGCAGTGCATAGATGGACTTTGTATGATTATGACTAGGGATTATTCGGTATAATCATAACCGTAATGTTACAAATGATGTGAAAAAAGTCCTCATTGGCCCGTAGTGCATTGATGGACAGTTTTTGGTGTGATTATGGCTATGGATTCTCTTTGGCCGTAGTGTAAAGATGAATTATTTTATGGCATGATCAGGACCGTTGATGAAAACATGATTATTTTTAGCTGTAGTGCATGGATAATTTGTGGTCGTGATACTAAAGAATATCTTTGGCCTGTAGTGCAGTGATGATTTGATGATGTGGATTATTTATTAAGCTGAGTCTCAGCGATAAAAGTCATGAAAAACCTTTTAAATCATAGAAGATAGTAGATTTTATTCTCTACTTGACTCTTCTAATGGATTTCTTGTTCCGCTGCAGTTAAACTTGATAGTTATTATATTTTATCAGTTTAACACTGTTGAAGGCTAATGATAATTTATTCTGCATTATCTTAGTCATAATATTTTTTACTGGGCTAGTTGAGCTCACCCTTTCTTTCACTGTTCTCTTCAGGAAATGAGAATGTAGCTGGGACTAGCCGGAGAACAGAGTGATGGTCCTAGATTATGCATTAGTAGTCCTCACTATTATGTGAAATAGTGTGATAATAATTGTAATGATGACTCTTTTTGAGTTTATATACTCTCTAGCTCTAAGTCATCTACATAGCACCCTTAACATTCCTTGATCCTCCAAATATGTCAATCAAAATTTACTAGTTTATATAATTAAAACAAAAACCAAATGTTTTAACTATTTTATTCAATGTAAATCTGTAATATTTGAATCAAAGGACTAGATTTATCTAAACCTAGCCATATCTAACTTTTAACTGGTTCAAAAGTTGTAAAACTTGAATTGTTGAGCTAGAATGGCTAAGATTTATATAAATCTAGCTTTCTTTCTAGTTTTTTTTGTAAATATTAACAACCACGTGACCCTAGATCTTTATCTAGAGGGACCAGGAAGCTTGGATACGCGCAGATAGGGATTTAACTGATGAATCCTTTTTTTGTTTCGTTTAGATTAAATATCTGTTTTATTTCAGTATCCTCATTATGCATGCTATTCATATGATATTTTGTGGGCCTAGGAGTCACGACCTCTAAGATCCAGCTGACGGATCTAGATCTGATTCCCGTGATGGACCCTTTTCAGTTGTACAGTTAGCTTGTAAATCATATTTGTGATGCTCGGGTCACTTCGATGACTTTCATGCCCATAAGGAGCCCAAAATTTATATGTATATTATTTTGTCGAAGATGCTTCGCATATCGAGAATAAAATTAAAATAAGCCGAATACGAAATAAAATAGAATAATCAAATGCCTCGATTACTATGTAAACATAAGGGTTTGAAAACCTGTTTTCAAAACATCATCTTGTGATGCTCCCAAAATAGGTCTACACAACCTATTATGAGTCGCCAAATACATGATACAAAATTCAAATACAAACTTCTTATATACAACTATACGTTAACTGTCGTGTAAAATACGACAAAACATAAGTTGTGAGTTTCAATACAAATATTATCTCGTAGACAATATTCAAACTCAAATAAAGTCCTTATTACAATTATTGTCACGCTATTTTATAAAATAGTGAGCACTACTATAATAACCATATTCGACCATTACTCCACTCCCCAACTAGTCTCAGCTACATTCTCGCCTCCTAAGAAAAATATATAATGGAACCAACAAGAAAAATGGTGAGCTCAACTAGCCCAGTAAAGAATATTATGACTAAGCAAATGAACAACAAATTATCCTTAGTCCTTAACAGTGAAAAATTTGATAGAATACAATAGACAACAAGTTTTAGATCAACAACTACAGCGGAACAAGCAATCCATTAGAAGAGTCGATCGAGTAGAGCATGATGTCTACTATCTTCTATAATTTAAAAGTTCATCATCAATATTTTATCCATGTAACACCAATCAATAATTATTTCCAATAAACGAATTATCTATGCACTACGGGCTAAAGATAATCGTTTGTATCACTAGTGGTCATGATCATGCCAAATACATGTCCATCTATGCATTACGGGCCAAAGAGGACTTTCACCACAAACCATTATATGTAACATTAAAGGTCATGATTATACCAATACATAATTTCTGGTCATAATCATACCAATCAACCATTCATCTTAATTTGCACTACGGACCAAAGATGACTTTCAGCACAATATAAGCATGAGAATGATGACAATGATATAAAGAATCAATCAAGTGAGATCAAGGATAAATTTTAGAGATTTATAATATAATTTATCCAGAGTTCAAGAATTTACAAATTGTCAACATGATAACTAATTGTGGAGTAAAATTCAAATATGATATTTAAGAAGATAATTTGGACAAAGAAACTAAATTTCGTCGTGAATAGTACCGTATGAATAATATTATATGAATATTACTCATGAATAGTACCCCGGATGAATAGTACCCCAACATGAAAAGATTAAAATTTAATAAGAAAGTTTAGACCAATATTCTAGTGAAATGATATTAGATGAAGCACAAACCTTACAGAATTTATAATCATTTCAAGAATTATAGACGCAATAATTACCATAGTAAGTTAAAATTTAGGAATATGAAATGAAATAAAATCACTTACATAATATGAAGTATGAAAGAAAATGATATCTCTTACGAGTATTGAAAGAAAATAACATCTTTTACCTTAATAGAAACTAGCTCTGACTTGGTATAACGAATATTATCCTGAGAAAATCTTGCACTAAAAGCTACACTCAAAGTTTTCTTATACTCAAAAGAAATACTCACAATATTGCAGTAGGAACGCTTGTAATTTTTGGTGTGTTTAGGATGGAGGGTTACCCCCCCCCCCTTTTATAGTGCAGCACGGAGGAAAAAATTAAATAAATTTGCTTAACTTTTTTTTCTTCTATGCCTAACTTTTTTTCTTTCTTCTCTGCCTAACCTTCAATTCCTTATTGATGAGACCCGCAAATTTGGAAACAAATGAATGTATTGCAGGAGAAAAACTCTTCCCACCAACTTGGAAAAGATAAAGAATACAAAACAAACCTTCTCACCCCAACTCACAAATTTACATGCCTATAAATCATATATTATAATAATATTACTATATAAAAAGTTATAAATTATAAAATTATACTATTATATTATCACATTATACTATTATAATGTAATATTATAATATTATATTTGAATGATTATTTTATCGGAGAAGATAATTGTGATTCCATAGAAAAATATGTCAAACTTTAAACAAATGTGATATGCTAAATTACTTCATTTATATCAAAATTGAACCAATATCCACCACATAATAATTATTCACAATTAATATTATAAGCTCACAATATTGACAACCAGATCATTCTCAGGAAAGATGGGATTTTCTGATAAAGATTTATCCTTATCGGCGCGTAATTATATAACCTAACCCCTTTTTCAAGCTCGACATAACTTTCTAGACATTGCCAATAATGCTAACTAATAATATTATTCAAATAATATAAAATATTATGCAGATGTTACTGTAACAATTATTGAATCAATGATACTGTGGTAATCAATAATCAGTGATATTGTGCAATACCGTGTGGTATTGTGCAACAACGCGTATTAATGTACTTTTATCATCGGGTATTTCAATAGTTAATGGTAAAAGTTTTATCGTTATTTTTTATAAAAAGGTTATTTCTTTCGCTTTCTATATCCGACAGTTATTCCGTTATGTAGTCCACCAATGATTGCACCGTCGTACAAATATTCCCCAAAAAAATGAATATTTTATGACAACTTGCTTACTTTGCAAAATTTGCACATATCACCCATAACTATGGCATTATATCAAATCAACACCTTATTATTCAAAATAATATTTAGAGAAAATTAAATTTTTATTCATAAAAAATTGGGGTCTTACACATCTTATATGCCTTGTATTAAAATTGAACGTTTATACAAATCAAACCCTTTGTATATAGGTGCAAAAGAGGCATAGCACTACTTTCGAATAAAGCATTTAGGCAGAATTAACTACAACACACACATAAATTTCAAATAATTAGGGAATTAAAAAGACACGGTAACCATGTTTTCATGGAAGTCAGGGGTGCCTAACACCTTCCCCTTGCTTAATTAAGCCCTTGAACTCTATGAATCAGTTTCCAAGGCCTGTTAAACAAAGTCCAATCATTGAGCCTTTTTGCAAACCTCTTCAAATTTGGTTGAGTTGGTACAACTATTTTACTATTACTAACTGGCAACTCTGAATTTTCAAATCATCAAAATTTTGTGTCGGACCCTTTTTTCAAACTCGGCCTTTCAAACCAAATTCGAACCACATAGAAAACATAAAGGGTAAGAAAGGCTAAAAGAGGAATTCTAAAAAGGAATTTTTTTCCCCGACGTCAATAGCAGAGTACATAGTTGTAAGTGAAGTTGCAAAGGAAGTTGTTTGGATGAAGAAGTTTATTACAAAACTTTGGGTGGTTCCTAGCATTTAAGGACCAGTACTTGTATATTGTGACAACAATGGAGCTGTTACACAAGTCAAGGAACCCAGGTCTCATAAAAAATCGAAACATGTGTTGTGGCGATTTCATTTGATTAGAAAAATCATGGAAAGAGACGATGTCACCTTAGATAAAGTAGACTTTAAGGACCAGTACTTGTATATTGTGACAACAATGGAGCTGTTACACAAGTCAAGGAACCCAGGTCTCATAAAAAATCGAAACATGTGTTGTGGCAATTTCATTTGATTAGAAAAATCATGGAAAGAGACGATGTCACCTTAGATAAAGTAGACTCTCAGAACAACATTACAAATCCATTTAATAAAGTATTATCTCAGAAACAGTTCGATCACCACTTAGAGAAGATGGGTATTGATAGCAGGTGATTGACTTTATTAGAAGTGGGAGATTGAAGTAGTATGCCCTCAAGCCAATCACATAGAATGTGATAAGAATTTACTTTGTAATCTTATTCATTTATTAATAAAAAAAGTTATTCATTTAAAGACATTCTTTATTCATGTTTAGTTGGTTGAATTAAATAAATGTGATGAACCCGTAGTTTTGGAGTAATGTTTTTAGAATCATGATGATGATCATGCTAATGAGATCTAAATTTAAGATAGCTCAAAACTAAAATGTTCCTAATTGTTGGATCACTAATGTGGGGTTACTGATTCCAGATAAATTAGTACATACTAGGTTTGTTCTGTTAAAGAGGGTGATTGATCTCATAATCATTTGTGTGGAGACAATAAAGCAAGTATATAAGTGATTATTGGAGAATAAGTTCACCGAACACGACTCGCTTAAAAGAACCCTAATGGAGTTTTACTTATCTGTCAATAGAAGTTCTTGTAGTGATAGGAGTACTGATCCTTGGACATGAGATCGTCTGAGTACCTTATGTATTTTGAGTTATACTTTGTCATATTCCTCAATTCTTCAGAGTATGTTATAGGGTATGTTCGGGTCTAATAAAGTGTACATGGAGGTAGATGAATGATCAATAGATGATCTACCACTTCTAGTAAATTGAAAGAATGTTCTATGTGATTCGATAATTGACAACTCGTAAATCTCTGGCAAGGGTGAATGGAAATTATAAATAAGTTTCTAATTTACATTAACTAGAGTTGTGTATTTTAGAATCAAAATAAATATAATCAATTAGATAAAACTTGACAATAATTCTATGTTTTATATTTGATTGAGACATTGTGTGGTAGAATGATTGAATTATACGGTAACTATTTACTGAATAGGTTCTTTGTGATTAAATATTGATTTCATATTATCTGGATAGTCATGATACATTATTGTAAGGTCTCACTCATGATGTAGAATAGATATTATTTATTTTTATTTGAATTAAAGGAGTTTAATTCATTATAAATAATATTAGAATTGTTCTAGTTTATTTATTCTACTACCGGCTTAATATTTAACCTAAATGGTCACACCATAAAAAGAGAAATATAATTTTAGAATTGACTGACTTAATAATAATGAATTAAGTGTATTTAATTTATTAGTGGATAAATTAAATAGCTTAATATTTATAATTAATTATTTGGAGAAATATTAAATTATAAATTAATAAGAGGAGCCTTATTATTATTATTATTATTATAAATTAATTGGCTTGATAATAATAAATTAAATAACTTAATATTTATAATTAAGTATTTGGAGAAATACTAATTATAAATTAATAAGAGGAGTCTTATTATTTATTATTAGTTATTTAGTTCCTAAATAGTTTAGGAATTGAATTAAAACTCTAAGTCTTAAAAGGTTTAGGATGTGAGGATGGTCTATAAATATGAGATCTGATTTAGATTAAAGACTAATAATAAGAATCATCGATATTCTCAAAACCTAAAAGAGTTAGAAGAGAGAGAATTAAGGCTAGCCACCCAAGGTGTGAAGAAACCTAAATATTCACTTCTTCAATCAATACACTCTTGGTTGATCAAATTTAGAGCATTGCACACTTGGCTAGCAAACGTTTGATTTGAGGAATTTGAGAAGCACGGAGGATCAAAAGATTTGAACTTGAAGATCACATGAAGGAGTTGATCATCTTCATAAAATATATCTTTTATCATTCCTCAATTAATAATATTGCATAAGGTGATTCTTGGAATTGCAGGAAAAATTTTAAATTCGATTTATGTCATAATTCTGCTGTTTTACAATATGATTGTATGTATATTTTCGTTTCTACAAGCCAACACCTTGTTGGTTCTTTGATAGTAGTTGATTATGATCTTTTATTATGGCTAATAACACTTTTGTTATATGAAGTACCATCAAATTCATAATTCGGACCCCAAAGAATTTGGGCTTACAATTTACTACATCAAGTGCCTAATTTGATAAAATTTAGCTCCCAATTTTCGAATCAGGCCGAAATTGATCAGAATACCCGACCCGCCAAAGAATTCGATTGAGTTTTGTGTATTTAATACCAGTTGACCGTATAAATATACGAATTGACTTTATTTAAGAAAGGGCTATTTACAGTTCCGTTACATCAAGTACCACCATATTAATGATTCAGTCAAAAAATAAAATTATAAATATAACAAATTTTAGCCCTTTAAAAATAGTAACTAATTCCGTAGAAATATAGTATAAAATTATAAATATTTATAAATAAAATTATAAAAATTATCAATACAATTTTAAAATTTTTAGTTGTTATATAATTTGTAAAATTTAAGACGTAAAATTTATAATTTATGATATAATTTATAATTTGCAAGATTTAAGTTGTAAAATTTATGCAAACAATTTGTTAGATTATAGATACAATTTTAAAAAAATTTATATATGTAAATGTGATATCCCGAATATTAGTAATATTTATTTTAAGGGAAATATTAATTGATTAAATAAAGGTTAGATATTTAACCTAATTATTAATAAAGGAAATGTGAAAAGAGTGGATTATTTTTTTTTATGCCTATAGGGTATAAAATTATTGGGAAGCGATTTTTAATATAAAATCTACCTATGAGATCAATGAAATAATTATATTATAATATAATTAATTTCATTCAAAAGTATTATTTAGTGGGAAAATAAGGAAATTGGTGTGCTACCATGGGTATGTAAATTTCATAGAGCCATCATTTTAAGGATGTATGTGCTAACTAGGTTTGTCAAGCCTAAATAAATATGATAGATAAAAAAAACCTTGCGTAATAATGTGTAATGTGAGTCCATGTTTAAATATTGGACCACGTTAAATTAGCTATGTATACTTGCAAATGTACTACATCAATTATGATATTATGGACCCTTGCCTTACTTAAAAATATGTAATGAGAGTCCAAGTTATATAAATTGGACCAACTTAATTTTATTATATATGCTTACAAGCCTTCTCTATTATTTTCTAGAGTTATGGACTTTTGCTAGGATTAAAATAGTTCATTATGCCCAATCTAAAGCCATGCTCAGCCCCTTTCGTATGTTCAATTCAGCAGACTCATTGTGTGTCATAAGGAGACTATTTTTGAGCCCAAATATAAAACTATGCTCAGCCCTGTTGCTAATTCAATTCAGCAGCCTCATGGGGATAGCAAAGGGGGCTGTTTTAGTGTTATTTAAATAGCAATAGATGGCTTTGGCAATTCAGTTAGTTAAAACATTAGTCAGCCAATTAGTTAGTTAAAATGAGCTGCCAGTTAGAAGCTAATTATTAGTTTAGTCAATTAGCAAGTGGTTAGCAAGTTAGTTGGAACCTAGAGTGCATAGGTTGAGCCTAGAGTGCATAGGTTGGCTATTAGGGGTCAAGTACACTGCGAAGACCAAGGGTGTCAGGTAGTTATAGGGGCCAACTAACTGCTATGAGTAGACTGATAGGAGGCAAGTTAGAGGGGCTGAATTGAAGCTAATACCGGGTAGGGTAATGATGGAGAAGAATAGGGGCCAAGCTTATAAGTGGTCAGGAAGGTGACTGACTGAAGATAGAGAACTCAGCCATATAACCCCAATGTTTCACCCAAGTTCAGATGGTTACGCCACTTATTTGAGCTCCAAAAGCATATTTAGTGAAGAAGAGAAAGTGATTCCAGTTGGAGAGGGAGGAGATTAATAGCAACAAAGCCAACCCAATCATCAAGCTATCAATGGTGAGTTAATTTAGATCCTTATTCATTTCATTCCCACTTCAATTTTGAAGAGAAACTGGAATGGCCATACAAGGCTGTTTACTATTATAATGATAGATATTCTAAATTTCTTGTTGATATGTTAACTGGCATAAGGCCTAATTGTGGCAATGATTTGTTTTTGTCATGCTAGGTAAATTAAAGCCATAAGGCTGGGGTCAAAGAGCTAGAAATATATGTACTATATGTATATATATGGACTGCACTCTACATGTTTGATAAAATGCCTAAATGTTGACTGCTATGTGCTAAAGGCATGTTAGCTATGCAAACAAAGTCCAAAACCATGTCATATACTAAGATAATAATCCCATGTATATGCTTATATGCTAAAAAGGAGAATGGACATGCTTAACTTGAAAAGCTAAGAGGCTTCAAGCTTAAAACTTAAGTAAAAAGAGGGCTGTTTTGTGTTAGCTAAGAATTGATTAAACTCCAGCCGTGAATGCATATCTTTTCACAATTACATGTTCTAAAGGTGCTTCAACATTCATCTTAACTAAACTTGAGGCTGTTTTGAGTTACCATACCAAATCCATGCTTAACATTCTAAGTTTGGGACTGCTATGGCAATCTATTAAACCTGGCCATATTAGAGAGATAGAAGCTTATATTGTGGCATAAAAATATGCCAGAAATGGTAGCAAAAGTGCAGCAAAGTCATAAGCTAGCAAACTTGTAGAGCTTCATGTGTATATGCTATGTAAAATAAGTTTTAAAAGCCAAAAATATGCTAAGCTATTATACAAGGCAAGGTTATGAAATAATAAGTCTCATGTGATCAAAATACATGTGTCTCGATGAATTAAAAGGCCAGAACCTGAACTTGAGGTGTTAAAACCATGCCTAAAGTGCCTTGTGTGTGTGCACTGTTTTGGTGTCAGATATTAGACTGACTGTGCAAGCTTATTAAGGTTCATGGTGATAAGTTTTAATGATGTGTGAAGTTTATTTGAATGCCTAGAAGTTCCCTTAGTCTTGTTATGGAACTGTTTAATATTTAATAGGCAAAACTGAGCTTAAAATCCAAATTTGGGGACTGTTTTGGTCAAGTTCAGTACCTGAACTTATGAGTCAGTAAAGAGACCATGAAATGTCCATAAGGGGTATTTAAAAAGGTGTTCCTTAATTTAATTAAGGTCTATGTTATGTGTGGTTCAAATTCATATCTAAAAACCAATGAAAGTAAGCTTTAAAATAGAAATTAGCACCTAAATGAAGAACCACCATACCTGGACCATATAGGCAAGTTTCAATAGTTATAATATGGCATAAGTAAGCTACACAAGCTAAAGAAACCAAGCCTAAGTTGTTTTGAGCATTAGACTTGTGAAAAATCACATTTTTAAGCCCAAAAGTGGACTATTTTGTGTAATTTTTAATACATGAACTTAAAGGACTGTAATACACTTATATAAAGATGATAATGGATGCTTATAATGGTTACCAATCATTGCCATGACCAAAGCTAGTAAGAAGACCAAGTTTTTTCAAGCCTAAAGTAAGCTTAGATAGGTCAAAGTTGGCTAGATGATTAAATAAAGTGTGGTGATGCTAAAAGTGTCCTTAACTAACTAAAATACACATGTTTAGACTATCCAAGTAGCCAAAACTGGAGAAAATGATAAAAGTGTTAATAACAGTTTTTGCAAAAAGTTAGAAAACAGGCTAGTTTGAGGCACTGTTTTGAGAAGCTTAAATGAAATGAATAAGAAATCTAAAACTTGATTAAAATACCTTGAAGTATGATCTAGAAGTAGGGCCAAGTGGTTGAGCCAATAGCTTAACCAAGAAATTCATAAAAATCACCAAACAAGCTAAGAAAATCATACAAACTGCAGTTTTCTGCAGATTTTTCTAAGTATGGAAATTGGAGATTTTGCCATTTTGCTTAAAGATCAGTTTTAACATCTTAAGAAAGTGAGTTAAAAGTATATTAGACCATTCCAAGTGTTGGAATGCTAATTTATACAAGAGAATGAGAAATTAGTATGTAAAAGCTTGAAAATGCTAGGTTTAGAGGGTCAAAACCATATTTATGCATAGCAAGGTCAGGGGAATGCTAAAAATAGTCTTAACTAGTAGTAATTCAAGTGTTGGAATGAGCCCAAGTTGCCAAAAATGAGTTTGGCCAGAAATGAGTTTGGCAAGAATTGACCAAAGTTAAGAATACTAAAAAACTGTGGTGAGTAGCCTTGTTTGGGCATCAGTTTGAGGAAGCTTAAGTTGCTTGCTTAATGACCTAAACCAGTAGAAAAATAGTTTGATATATGTTCTATAAGCATGTCTAGATCTCCAAGCTAAAAGCCTAATACAAAAATTCATAAAAATTCCCAAAGTAGCATAGAAAATCACCGAAACTGCAGAAACCATGAAAATTTTTTGAAGTCTGAAACTGCTGTGTATGGGCTGTTTCAGGCCACTGTATCGAAGCCTTTCCAAACTCTTTTCATGAATGTTATATTTTTTAAAAATACTACGTAGTATGAGGTAGAACATATCCAAAAATGGCTTTAATCCGATGTATAACGAGTGAAATAAAAATTCGTAAAACTAGCCCGAAAATCACAAAATCTAAAATTTCCAGATTTTGTTCTGCAGTCTGGGCAGTGTGTGGGCTGTCTGGGAAATGGTTGTGCTGTTTTTGGCACGCCAAGCCATTTTGGTTCGCCGAGTCAATTTTTGGGCGTCATGTAATTTTTTTATATGTTGCTCAGTTTTTCGTGTAGAGTCCAAATATGTAATCGTTGCGTAACACTTTTTGGACAACCCAAAAAGTGTAAAAATGAACTTGGAAGGAAATTTTTATTATTTTGTTAACTGGGATAGACACATTACAAGATTAATGTAAGGTACTATTAAGTGAATGGTTACAAAGTGATGAACGAATGCTCTCCGCATAATCCAAGTCTAAGGAACCTAGATGAGAAATGTTTAACCAAATATGGTATGTTGTAATGGTGTGATACACACACAGTACGTAAACTACAAGTGCGATAAGCTAGCACATGTGGTGATCAATAGGGAAATAAAACCGAGCTATATAAATAATGAAGTTGAATGTCTATATTATTAGATATAAAAAGGATACACGGAAGATAATAAGTTAAGATAAGGTTTTAAAGTAAGATCACACTAATAGTCAAACTTTGACTGATAATGTGTTTTGTTATCAATCCCACATATAATGTAGGTTGTGCAAGGAACGCAAAAGTTGGTGTAATGGTAAAACTCCGGTACAGGCAAGTTTTTCAAAACTTGTTTTTTTTATGTGAACTTGTTAATTATAATGTGTACATACTCCATGTATTATATGTACTCCTTGTGAATAAATTGAGATGCGCTATACTGTGATATAAATCTATTGAATCAAGTTAATGATTGATGTGGACTGAATTATGGAATCTTACTATATTCATGATATGAGGAACATGATAAGCGTGAAGTAGGTATAATTGCTGAGTATGAGCATTATGATACCTGAATAAATGCAATGTATGAAAAACATGAATTTATGTATAAACTGCGAAGTATGAATAATTTAAGTTGTGTTTAAAATGTGAACTATGTGTTATGCGATAACTGTTAAACTTGTTGGGCAACGTAGTTGCTCACCCTTGCTATAAATAATTGTTTTCAGCTAAACCAAAGCGGATCGAAGGATTCGGGATAGACAAAGGAAAGAGGAAGAAGTACTTATTGAAGTTGTTCGAATAGCTTTAGCTATGCTAGGTAGCGTTCAAATGACATATTATAATTGCACAGTCAAAGAACATTGTATAAAAGTATAGTTAAGTCTAGTTGTCAGTTCATGGATAATTACAATCAATATATCCAAGTGAAAAAGATTATTTATAACTTGAAATGTATAATTTGAATCAATATGCTTTGAAAGTGTAACACCAGGATGTAAAGGTTGCGGATCCTGGAAATAGAAGGAATTAATTTATTAATTGGCATCAAAGTGAGATTGTATTCATTATTTTATGAATAAAGATTATAAATATTCATATGAAGGTTGTATAGTAATGCACCAGGTTCGGGTTCAAGATAACCCGGATTTGGGGGCGTTACAGGTTGGTATCAAAGCTGTAGGTTGTAAACCTTAGGTAGGTGTACCTTAGGCTATAACCGCAGAGATGAGGATAAGGAATAAACTTAAATAGAGTTTAATTTGTTAAGAGATGAATTTGGAAAAATTCATTATTTAGTAAACAAGATTCAATGAAGAATCTTTAAAAGTTATAAAGATCCAGAGTTACCTAACCCTGGTTTTAAAGACAAAAAGTAATAATGAATATATAGAGTCTACTAGACTAAATGTATAAAGGAAAAGGAGATTATTAAACAAAACGATCATAAGATAGAAGAGAATCGTAATATGACACGATTATAAGATAAGATCACGACGTGATCAGATCGAATAGCAGAAAATCTATGAAATGATTGGAATGATATAGCCTGACGCTATAAAGAGAATGTACTATGAAATGGTACTATGCAAACTCAGAAAAGAGTTGTAGATGATGAGATACGGATTAAATAAAATTCGTATTGAGCAAGTGGAAGATATAATTATGTGGGATTTCAATCTAGAACTCATGTCAGCAGCTAAGTTGTATGATTCTTTGTATGGGCGGGGAATTGTACTTGGTGTAACAACCACTTAGCTTCTGGTAGTGATAATCATTGAAATGTTTGTGTCGCGCTATTTTTTATATACCTATTGAGAAGGTGATTCTTTTCTAATGTGTATAACGGATAGGTAGAGAATATAAGATCATTAGGTTAGATGATATTAAGATTAGGTACGGTTCTTAAAACTAATGCATATGGTAAGTTCGTGACTCATAATCATATGGTATGTTTTGAATCCCTCAGCGAATGGACGCCTATGGTCTGACTAGGATAAGTTTCTAAACTCATATGATTATGGCAAGTTCCTGGATTTCTAATGTGTGGTAAGTTTGATGAACTGAGGTATAACTAAGTGTGAATGGAGTATTGAGGATGATAGGAATAGATAGAATTATTAAGCAATAGAACATTGGAGAAATTGAAGTTGATGGTGGAAGCATATGTATTCCAAAACTTCTAGCTATGCTAGATTTCGAAATTTGTGACATCAAGCTAAATTCGCACTTATGTGCCTTTAAAAAAAATGAATTTCTGTATCAGCAACACGGTGACAAATGTGTATGTGTGGACTTCGGGACACTTACACATCGTTACTTGTTGAGATATGATAGCACTAAAACTGATTTTCAAAGATTTTTTGAACTGTTTAAAGAATAGTCTATGCTAATTGTTTCGGCTGGACGAAAATGATTTGAAAATATCAAAATGTATTTTATATCAGTAATGCATCATGTAACCTGGTGCAAAGATGATAAAAACGATGGAGTTATCAATGCAATATTACCTAGTGTTGGATGTGATCTAAGGATCGTCAGCCCACTATGGTATGATGTAGTATGACAAAGTCACAAAATGACGGAATCCTCAAACGGACTGTAAATACAGTGCGGTATCATGACGTCATAAAATAATTTTCAGAATTTTAAATCAGTTAAAGAAAAGTCAATGCCAGTCAAAGTGGCTAGACAAATATTTCGATTGATGTTCGAATTATTGATATATGTCTAAGCTATTTGATTTAGCTAGGCAAATGTTTATGGAAATTGATCAAGTATTTCTTTGAGAATTTATCCTGAACCAAATTGTTCTGGTGCGGAATTTTGTACCAGGTCTGAGGTGAACAACCCCAAAAAGGGGACATGTTATCAGAAACTAGAAGTTTCAAACAACGCTTATGCGTTAAAATATTGTGCACAACATAAGGGTACGATAGGCTGATCCCCTAAAGTACAAATATAGGTAGTTTACTGTCTTCGTGATTGTAAACAGGCCTAGCAGAGAATGTTTATAGTCTTAGTGATTTTTAAACTTCTATGGGTAAGTTTTTAATGGAAAGCCCATAAAACCAAGTAAAGAGTTCATGGTCTTTATGACCCCTCAGCAAAATATGAAAAGTTTTTAAAGGAATGTTTTTAATTCCTAGTTATTCATACCGCTTCACAATTATTGAACAATTGTTGAAGACTCTTTAAAAATATTTCAAAACTCTGGAAGTTTAATGACAAGTACTTATGAGCTTCTTAGAGGAAGGTGAGAATGTAAAGGTTAGTATGACAACCTAGTTATGATATGTAGAGATGATTATGCTATAATTTCGAGGACGAAATTCTTTGAAGGAGGGGTGAATGTGATATCCCGAATATTAGTAATATTTATTTTAAGGGAAATATTAATTGATTAAATAAAGGTTAGATATTTAACCTAATTATTAATAAAGGAAATGTGAAAAGAGTGGATTATTTTTTTTTATGCCTATAGGGTATAAAATTATTGGGAAGCGATTTTTAATATAAAATCTACCTATGAGATCAATGAAATAATTATATTATAATATAATTAATTTCATTCAAAAGTATTATTTAGTGGGAAAATAAGGAAATTGGTGTGCTACCATGGGTATGTAAATTTCATAGAGCCATCATTTTAAGGATGTATGTGCTAACTAGGTTTGTCAAGCCTAAATAAATATGATAGATAAAAAAAACCTTGCGTAATAATGTGTAATGTGAGTCCATGTTTAAATATTGGACCACGTTAAATTAGCTATGTATACTTGCAAATGTACTACATCAATTATGATATTATGGACCCTTGCCTTACTTAAAAATATGTAATGAGAGTCCAAGTTATATAAATTGGACCAACTTAATTTTATTATATATGCTTACAAGCCTTCTCTATTATTTTCTAGAGTTATGGACTTTTGCTAGGATTAAAATAGTTCATTATGCCCAATCTAAAGTCATGCTCAGCCCCTTTCGTATGTTCAATTCAGCAGCCTCATTGTGTGTCATAAGGAGACTATTTTTGAGCCCAAATATAAAACTATGCTCAGCCCTGTTGCTAATTCAATTCAGCAGCCTCATGGGGATAGCAAAGGGGGCTGTTTTAGTGTTATTTAAATAGCAATAGATGGCTTTGGCAATTCAGTTAGTTAAAACATTAGTCAGCCAATTAGTTAGTTAAAATGAGCTGCCAGTTAGAAGCTAATTACTAGTTTAGTCAATTAGCAAGTGGTTAGCAAGTTAGTTGGAACCTAGAGTGCATAGGTTGGCTATTAGGGGTCAAGTACACTGCGAAGACCAAGGGTGTCAGGTAGTTATAGGGGCCAACTAACTGCTATGAGTAGACTGATAGGAGGCAAGTTAGAGGGGCTGAATTGAAGCTAATACCGGGTAGGGTAATGATGGAGAAGAATAGGGGCCAAGCTTATAAGTGGTCAGGAAGGTGACTGACTGAAGATAGAGAACTCAGCCATATAACCCCAATGTTTCACCCAAGTTCAGATGGTTACGCCACTTATTTGAGCTCCAAAAGCATATTTAGTGAAGAAGAGAAAGTGATTCCAGTTGGAGAGGGAGGAGATTAATAGCAACAAAGCCAACCCAATCATCAAGCTATCAAGGGTGAGTTAATTTAGATCCTTATTCATTTCATTCCCACTTCAATTTTGAAGAGAAACTGGAATGGCCATACAAGGCTGTTTACTATTATAATGATAGATATTCTAAATTTCTTGTTGATATGTTAACTGGCATAAGGCCTAATTGTGGCAATGATTTGTTTTTGTCATGCTAGGTAAATTAAAGCCATAAGGCTGGGGTCAAAGAGCTAGAAATATATGTACTATATGTATATATATGGACTGCACTCTACATGTTTGATAAAATACTTAAATGTTAACTGCTATGAGCTAAAGGCATGTTAGCTATGCAAACAAAGTCCAAAACCATGTCATATACTAAGATAATAATCCCATGTATATGCTTATATGCTAAAAAGGAGAATGGACATGCTTAACTTGAAAAGCTAAGAGGCTTCAAGCTTAAAACTTAAGTAAAAAGAGGGCTGTTTTGTGTTAGCTAAGAATTGATTAAACTCTAGCCGTGAATGCATATCTTTTCACAATTACATGTTCTAAAGGTGCTTCAACATTCATCTTAACTAAACTTGAGGCTGTTTTGAGTTACCATGCCAAATCCATGCTTAACATTCTAAGTTTGGGACTGCTATGGCAATCTATTAAACCTGGCCATATTAGAGAGATAGAAGCTTATATTGTGGCATAAAAATATGCCAGAAATGGTAACAAAAGTGCAGCAAAGTCATAAGCTAGCAAACTTGTAGAGCTTCATGTGTATATGCTATGTAAAATAAGTTTTAAAAGCCAAAAATATGCTAAGCTATTATACAAGGCAAGGTTATGAAATAATAAGTCTCATGTGATCAAAATACATGTGTCTCGATGAATTAAAAGGCCAGAACCTGAACTTGAGGTGTTAAAACCATGCCTAAAGTGCCTTGTGTGTGTGCACTGTTTTGGTGTCAGATATTAGACTGACTGTGCAAGCTTATTAAGGTTCATGGTGATAAGTTTTAATGATGTGTGAAGTTTATTTGAATGCCTAGAAGTTCCCTTAGTCTTGTTATGGAACTGTTTAATATTTAATAGGCAAAACTGAGCTTAAAATCCAAATTTGGGGACTGTTTTGGTCAAGTTTAGTACCTGAACTTATGAGTCAGTAAAGAGACCATGAAATGTCCATAAGGGGTATTTAAAAAGGTGTTCCTTAATTTAATTAAGGTCTATGTTATGTGTGGTTCAAATTCATATCTAAAAACCAATGAAAGTAAGCTTTAAAATAGAAATTAGCACCTAAGTGAAGAACCACCATACCTGGACCATATAGGCAAGTTTCAATAGTTATAATATGGCATAAGTAAGCTACATAAGCTAAAGAAACCAAGCCTAAGTTGTTTTGAGCATTAGACTTGTGAAAAATCACATTTTTAAGCCCAAAAGTGGACTGTTTTGTGTAATTTTTAATACATGAACTTAAAGGACTGTAATACACTCATATAAAGATGCTAATGGATGCTTATAATGGTTACCAATCATTGCCATGACCAAAGCTAGTAAGAAGACCAAGTTTTTTCAAGCCTAAAGTAAGCTTAGATAGGTCAAAGTTGGCTAGATGATTAAATAAAGTGTGGTGATGCTAAAAGTGCCCTTAACTAACTAAAATACACATGTTTAGACTATCCAAGTAGCCAAAACTGGAGAAAATGATAAAAGTGTTAATAACAGTTTTTGCAAAAAGTTAGAAAACAGGCCAGTTTGAGGCACTGTTTTGAGAAGCTTAAATGAAATGAATAAGAAACCTAAAACTTGATTAAAATACCTTGAAGTATGATCTAGAATTAGGGCCAAGTGGTTGATCCAATAGCTTAACCAAGAAATTCATAAAAATCACCAAACAAGCTAAGAAAATCATGCAAACTGCAGTTTTCTGCAGATTTTTCTAAGTATGGAAATTGGAGATTTTGCCATTTTGCTTAAAGATCAGTTTTAACATCTTAATAAAGTGAGTTAAAAGTATATTAGACCATTCCAAGTGTTGGAATGCTAATTTATACAAGAGAATGAGAAATTAGTATGTAAAAGCTTGAAAATGTTAGGTTCAGAGGGTCAAAACCATATCTATGCATAGCAAGGTCAGGGGAATGCTAAAAATAGTCTTAACTAGTAGTAATTCAAGTGTTGGAATGAGCCCAAGTTGCCAGAAATGAGTTTGGCAAGAATTGACCAAAGTTAAGAATACTAAAAAACTGTGGTGAGTAGCCTTGTTTGGGCATCAGTTTGAGGAAGCTTAAGTTGCTTGCTTAATGACCTAAACTAGTAGAAAAATAGTTTGATATATGTTCTATAAGCATGTCCAGATCTCCAAGCTAAAAGCCTAATACAAAAATTCATAAAAATTCCCAAAGTAGCATAGAAAATCACCGAAACTGCAGAAACCATGAAAATTTTTTTAAGTCTGAAACTGCTGTGTATGGGCTGTTTCAGGCCACTGTATCGAAGCCTTTCCAAACTCTTTTCATGAATGTTATATTTTTTAAAAATACTACGTAGTATGAGGTAGAACATATCCAAAAATGGCTTTAATCCGATGTATAACGAGTGAAATAAAAATTCGTAAAACTAGCCCGAAAATCACAAAATCTAAAATTTCCAGATTTTGTTCTGCAGTCTGGGCAGTGTGTGGGCTGTCTGGGAAATGGTTGTGCTGTTTTTGGCACGCCAAGCCATTTTGGTTCGCCGAGTCAATTTTTGGGCGTCATGTAAATTTTTATATGTTGCTCAGTTTTTCGTGTAGAGTCCAAATATGTAATCGTTGCGTAACACTTTTTGGACAACCCAAAAAGTGTAAAAATGAACTTGGAAGGAAATTTTTATTATTTTGTTAACTGGGATAGACACATTACAAGATTAATGTAAGGTACTATTAAGTGAATGGTTACAAAGTGATGAACGAATGCTCTCCGCATAATCCAAGTCTAAGGAACCTAGATGAGAAATGTTTAACCAAATATGGTATGTTGTAATGGTGTGATACACACACAGTACGTAAACTACAAGTGCGATAAGCTAGCACATGTGGTGATCAATAGGGAAATAAAACCGAGCTATATAAATAATGAAGTTGAATGTCTATATTATTAGATATAAAAAGGATACACGGAAGATAATAAGTTAAGATAAGGTTTTAAAGTAAGATCACACTAATAGTCAAACTTTGACTGATAATGTGTTTTGTTATCAATCCCACATATAATGTAGGTTGTGCAAGGAACGCAAAAGTTGGTGTAATGGTAAAACTCCGGTACAGGCAAGTTTTTCAAAACTTGTTTTTTTTATGTGAACTTGTGCAAGGAACGCAAAACTTGTTTTGTTACCAAAGCGGATCGAAGGATTCGGGATAGACAAAGGAAAGAGGAAGAAGTACTTATTGAAGTTGTTCGAATAGCTTTAGCTATGCTAGGTAGCGTTCAAATGACATATTATAATTGCACAGTCAAAGAACATTGTATAAAAGTATAGTTAAGTCTAGTTGTCAGTTCATGGATAATTACAATCAATATATCCAAGTGAAAAAGATTATTTATAACTTGAAATGTATAATTTGAATCAATATGCTTTGAAAGTGTAACACCAGGATGTAAAGGTTGCGGATCCTGGAAATAGAAGGAATTAATTTATCAATTGGCATCAAAGTGAGATTGTATTCATTATTTTATGAATAAAGATTATAAATATTCATATGAAGGTTGTATAGTAATGCACCAGGTTCGAGGTTCAAGATAACCCGGATTTGGGGGCGTTACAGTAAACACTAAGCTTTTTCTGGAGAAAGTATTCTTTTATTCATCTATTTTCTATAACAAAGGAGGTGTATATATACACAACTATTTCTACAGGAAAGGAAACTAAATAATCTTACAATCAATTTACATTAACTCAAAAATATTCACCACCCAATTAACTCCTTAAAAATCAGTAACAGAAACTAGGGAATCAATCTTACACCTCTAATACAACTATTGCTACACTCCCCCTCAAGTTGAAGCATAGATGTCTATCAAGTTCAACTTGTCCAATGAGGTGTTGAACACCTTTCCTGAAACAACTTTTGTTAAAACATCTGCCAATTGATTTTTGGACTGAACAAATGGAAAATGTACGACTTTTCGATCAAGATTCTCTTTTATGAAATGACGATCAACTTCCACATGCTTGGTGCAATCATGTTGTACCGGATTATGAACAATTTCAATGGTTGCTTTGTTGTCACAATGCAAGTTCATTAGTTTCAGATGCTTGATCCGTAGATCTTTTAGTACATTTTTTATCCACAACAACTCACAAACACTATGAGCCATACCTCAAAATTCTGCTTCCGCACTTGATCTTGCCACAACCCTTTCTTCTTGCTTCTCCATGTGACTAGATTTCCCCCTACAAATGTAAAGTACCCCGAGGTGGATCTCCTAATAGTTTAGTCTCCTACCCAATCTGAATCTTTGTATCCTTCAATGTCAAGGTTGCCATTCTTTGAAAATAACAAACCTTTACCAAAAAAATTCTTCAAATATCTTAGGATTCAATACACAACATTCATATGTTCTTCACTTGGTGCATGTATAAATTGGCTTACAACGTTTACAGCATAAGCTATATCAGGTCTAGTATGTGACAAGTATATTAATGTTCCAACCAAATGCTGATAACGACTTTTGTTTGATGGGACTTGATCTATTAGATCTCCGAGTTTATGGTTCATCTCTATAGGTGTCTCTGCTGGTTTGCAATCAAGCATTCTAGTTTTAGCTAGAAGATCAAGCACATACTTTCTTTGTGACAAAGAAATTCCATGTTGTGATCTTGCAACCTCAATTCCTAAGAAATATTTCAACTGACCAAGATTCTTCATTTCGAACTTTGTGAACAAATATTCTTCTAATGCCTTCATTTCATACGAGTCATCACCCATAATAATAATATCATCAACATACACAACTAGAACCGTTATTTGTCCTGCATTGATTTTTATAAATAGAGTATGATCTGAATTACTCTGCTTATAACCAAACAGCTTCATAGTTTTGAGAATCTACCGAACCAAGTTCTTGGTGACTGTTTTAGCCCATACAATGACTTCTTCAACTTGCGGACAATCCCATTTCTTGCATTTTTTTTTGTTCCTGAGGCAAGTCCATGTATACTTCTTCCTCTAAATCTCCATTCAAGAAGGCATTCTTAAAATCATATTGTTGTAGTGGCCAGTCTCGATTAGATGCTAAAGATAAGAGAATACAGATTGTGTTAATCTTGGCTACTGGTGCAAAAGTTTCCTAGTAATCCACCCCATATTTTTGTGTATACCCTTTTGAAACTAATCTTGATTTGTATCTGTCTATGCTGCCATCTTCTTTAAGTTTTACTGTGAACACCAATTTACACCCGGCTGTCTTTTTTTCTTTTGGCAAAGGTACAAGTTCCCAAGTAGCATTTTTCTGTAGGGCCTCCATCTCTTCATTTACTGCCTTTGTCCACTTTAGGTCTTTCAAAGCATCATGTACACTATTAGGAATAGAGACATATGATAATTGATTAACAGTAAATGCATATGATTTTGATAATCAATGGTCAGATACATAGTAGTTGTTGATGGGATATTTAGTATTAAACGTAAGATCGGGTTCATACTGTTTCTTTTGGGACTCCTTTATTTATTCTTTGTGAATACCTAAAAGCGTTTTCTGCAGGAGCAAGAGGAATCATATTCGACTCATTCAGTATGGGTTGTGAGATTACCTGAGGAAGGACATGATCGGGCTCGGTTGATTCTTCAGATGCTTGTGTTAACAAGGGCAAATCTGGGATATCTACTATTTGATCAAGAGTGTCAAGAATTGTTTCTTTGTTCGCGTTAGAGTTCTGGTCTTGGACATCATCTTCATTTCTTTCTTCTAATTCAAAACTTTCTTCAATACCACTATCCCCTTGAAGAGAAGTTTGGGAAACTCCCCCTGAGTAATAAGGCTTCATTTCATGAACGGAAACATCCAGAGTGACATGTATCTTTTGGGTATGAGGATCATAACACCGATATCCTTTCTGAAAATTTGAGTAACCCAAAAAAATACATTTTTTGGCACATAGATCAAGCTTACTTCGTTGAACTTTTGGAACATGAACATACGTTGTACAATCAAACACTCGTGGTTCTAGATTTGGCAACGGAGAAATGGAAAGTAACGATTGCATCTTCTGTAGTGGAGTCTGGAAATTAATCACTCTGGATGGTGTTCAGTTTATTAAATAACATGCTGATTTCATAGCCTCTCCCCAGTAGAATCATGGCATATTCATGCCAAAAAGTGAGGCACGAACAACTTCCATAATTTGTCAATTCTTCCTTTCTGCTAGACCGTTTTGTTCTAGAGCATAGGTACAAGAAGTTTGGTGTCTAATCCCATGATTACACAAAAAATTTCCAAGGGTAGGTATGATCACGAATTCCTTACCATTATCAGTTTGAAAAACTCGAATCTGCTTTTGATATTGAGTATAAATCATACTATAGAACTCCTGAAATGCTTCATATACATCACTTTTATTTTTAAGAAGAGAAATCCAAGTCATACGAATACATTCATCAATAAAAGTAACAAAATAACGAGCTTTGGAAATGGAAGGAATTCGTGCAGGTCCCCAAACATCTAAATGAATTACCATGAAAGGTTTTGAACTCTTATTAAAACTTGGTAAATAAGACACATGATGGCTCTTAGCCAATTCACAAACTTCACACTTAAAATCTAAAAAACTTTCAGTTGAAAACAAATGGGGTTTCAATTTTTTAAGGTAACCGAAAGAAAGATGTCCTAATCTTCGATGCCATAACCAAATAGATTTTCGAGCCTTGTCCACTTCACTCGAGTTTATTGTATTATTTGCCTTTGGTTTTTCATCTTCTGTCAGATCCAAATAGTAAAGTTTACCTCGTTTAACACCATAACCAAGAATCTTCTGAGTTCGAATGTCCTGGAATACACAATAAGATGGCCAAAAAATCACTATACATGATAGTTTAGAAGTAATCTGGCTAACAGACATCAAATTATATTCTAATGAAGGAACAACAAATACAGTGTCTAAAGTGATTTTTATGGATAGAGCAACTGGTCCCTCTCCTGTAACAGGTGAGGTTCTATCATTGGTTGTGGATATGACAGTTTGAGGTGAAGAGAAAATGGATTGTAACTGACCAGAATCATTTGTCATATGATCAGATGCACCTGTATCAATAATTTAAGTACTATTCTTAGAGTTTGTTGACAAAACTGATGCCTTACCAATAATACCTGGAAGAGTAACATTTGCTGAAGGTTTAACTACTGGAGTTTCTTCTTCTATATTTGCTACCGTGGCCTTTCCGGGTATTTGCTTCCTTGGTTTTTTCGTGAAATCCCACCAATCTGGATAACCAATGATTTTATAACACCGTTGTTTTGAGTGGCCTGTTTCGCCACAATGAATGCACACCAAACCACGAAATCTTCCAGATTGATTGTTGTTTTGAGTCTTAGAGGACCCAGGTGATGCTCCAGGTCGAGTTCGATTAGTCACCATAGCAGAATTTTTTGAAATAATATGTGAACCTCCCATTGTTTATTTCTGTTGATACTCTCGCCGAACATACGAATAGCTGCTCTCCAGATCAAGTTTTGGCCCTTTTCTCAAAATTTCTCCATGGACCTGATCAAATTTAGGATCAAGCCCACTCAGAAAAATGTGGACTCAAAGCCTAGCCATTGCAGAATGTAGTTGTATGATTCCTTCAACAGTTCCTTCTTGTGTAATAGACCTATGGTCAATTTCCTGAAAAATAACACAGAGTTCATTATAATATTTGGGTAGAGGTAGACCTTAATTAATGTAGAAGGATTTTTGGTTCAATTCAAAAAGGCAAGTCTCATCGGATCCATCATAGAAGGTTTGGACAGAGCAACCCAAATTTCGTTTGTTGTGGAGAGCCGAATAAATCGTTGCATCAAAGGAAGGGACATGGAATCGATAAGCCAACTCTTGACTTTATTATTTTTAGTAATCCAAGTGTTGAGGTTGGGATTCCAAGCGCTGGTTTTTTTGTTTCTCCGGTGAGATTCCCGACTTTATCCTGGGCACCAATACGCGTCTCCATCAACTGTTATCAGAGTGAATATGTAATTCGTTTCATCAAGTACGATTTCGGTGGGGAATGCGGTGTTGTCTTGGTGAACAAAAATTTGTGGAGGTACAGGTACAATGGGTTCAGTCGATACAGCAGGGGTGATTTGTCCAGAAGTAGCCATGAAGGTGAAGGTGTGGGTTTGATGAAGATATTCGATGAAGGCATGACAGAGAAACAAAATTCCTTTCTTTCTAGGATTGAACCTGCTTTAATACCATGTAAACACTAAGCTTTTTCTGGAGAAAGTATTCTTTTATTCATCTCTTTTCTATAACAGAGGAGGTGTATATATACACAACTATTTCTACAAGAAAGGAAACTAAATATTCTTAAAATCAATTTACATTAACTCAAAAATATTCACCACCCAATTAACTCTCTAAGAATCAGTAACAGAAACTAGGGAATCAGTCTTACACCTCTAATACAGCTATTGCTACAATATATAAATACAATATATGTATTAACTACAATTTGTTTGAAGAATTAAATGGAAAACAGACGAAAAGAAAGTGTTGTTGGATAAACTAATTAACTACTATTTGTTTGAAGAATCTTTTAACTAAATAAAAATAACTTACTTTCCAAATTCAAAATACACTACATATGTAGTCTCATGTACCTTCTTTCTTTGCAACCCAATTTTTACACACCATCTCCTCTCTCCTCCTCCTTTAATGGTGATAATCATTCTTTTTCCGTCAGAAAAGTCTTTGAATTAACAAAAAAATTCAGGTTATTTTTTACTTAAGTCGATCACAGCTACTGGAAAAAATCCAAGGTGCTAAAATTTCCAAATTTGAAGGAACACAATAATTTGAAGGATTAGAGAAGATAGAGAGGTGAGAGAGCAAAGGGGTTATTTTTTCTTTTTTCTTTTTCAATTTTTTTCTCCTCCTTTTGTATGTTCTTCCAATATAAAAAGGGCATTATTTAATTAATTAAATTTTGGGCACTTTTGTCAATTGTTTAAAAGTTTAATGTTATTCGTGTTAAAAATATAATTTGTATGTTTAAAAGTTTATTGATTTTTTTTGGTAATTAAGTCTTTTTAAAAAAATTAAAATAAAGAAATTATATTTGGTAATCTTTGTATTAATATTTAATTTTAATAATTTAACATACAATAATTATTTATAATGATTTATACATATTTAATACCTCAAAATAAGTATGTATATAAATTTTATACGAATTAGTTACTTGATGTAATAAATTGTGAATTTGGTGGTACTTGATGTAATATAAGTGTTATTAGCCCGTATTCTATACTGTAAATGTGATGCCCCAAAAATAGGTATACATCACCCATCTTGAGTCGCCAAATATATGGTACAGAATTTAAATACAAACTTCTTTTATACAGTACGACAAAACGTAGCTGAGAGTTTTAACACGGATAATGTCTCGTAGAGAGTATCCAAACTCAAATAAAAGTCTTCATTACAATTATTATCACACTATTTCATTAAATAGTGAGGACTACTAA
This sequence comes from Panax japonicus, assembly GCA_020205505.1. Lineage (NCBI taxonomy): Eukaryota > Viridiplantae > Streptophyta > Magnoliopsida > Apiales > Araliaceae > Panax > Panax japonicus. The sequence continues at coordinate 7,289,007 of CM035100.1, forward strand.
TGCAAACATCTGGACCGTCACTCCATTCCTCGACGAGTCCCAGCTATATTCTCATTTCCTGAAGAGAACAATGAAAACAAAGGGTGAGCTCAACTAGCCCAGTAAGAAATATTATGACGAAGATAATGCAGAATATATTATCGTTAGCCTTTAACAGTGTTAAACTGATAAAATATAATAAACATCAAGTTTAACTGCAGCGGAACAAGCAATCCATTAGAAGAGTCAAGTAGAGCATGATATCTACTATCTTCTATGGTTTAAAAAGTTTATCATCAATTTTATCGCTGAGACTCAGCTAAAAAAATAAACCACATCATCGAATCATCCATGTACTACGGGCCAAGGATATTCATGTAATCATCAATGCTCATGATTATACCGAATAATCCCTGGTCAAAATCATACCAACAACTGTCCATCAATGCAATACAGGCCAATGAGGATTTTTACAACATCATTTGTAACATTATGTCATAATTATACCGAATAATCTCGGGTCATTATCATACCAATCAATAGTACATCTATGCACGTAAGACGCAGATGACTTTTATCACAATATAAGCATGAGGATGATGGCAATGATATAAGAATTCAATTAAAAGAAAGCAAATGATAAATTTTAAAAGATTTATAAGTTAATTTATCCAGAATTCAATAATGTCCAAATTGTCAACATGATACTACTTTGTGGAGTAAAATTCAGGAATAATATTGTATTAAAAATGATTTGGACAACAAAGAAATTAATGTTTGTCATGAATAATTTCCCGGGTGAACAAATTGTCAATATTATTCCTATGAATACTGAACAAAATAATATTCCTTACCTCAGAATAAGACTGGATACTGGAATAGTGAGGTATCAGACTTCTCTTCTACTTTCTCTCTAAAGCTTCTCATGGCTTTTGTGAGTCTTAGTGAATTGGTGAGAATGAAAGAAGAATGAGCTTCTATTTATTGGAAAACATAGTTTCGATAATTGCACGTTTTGGGGCTCGAAATATTATAGTATTATACCTTCATCTTTTCCTTCATTTTTAATTTAGTCATGCAAGTATTATCAATATTGCACCACCTCCCCTAATAGTACATGCATGTGAATCAATAGTACACACATGTGAACAGATAATTATAAGCATGTAAAATTAATAGCAATTAATTGTTCATTTATCTGATTAATTACCTGATTGGTCAATATAACCTCAAGACATCAATTATTATCGAAATAGATGTCAATTTCCACTAACACTAATAATCTCAACACAATGGAAATATAAATTTCATCTTTAATCAACACGAACTTATTCATCATTAATATTATAACTCACAATATTTAACAACCAGATCATTCTCAGGAATGAGGGGGCTTTCCGATAAGGATTTCTCCCTATTGGCGCGCAATTAGGTGATCAAACCTCTCCTTGACAGAACTTTCTAGACATTGTCAATATTGTAAATAATAATATGAATAACTTTGTCATCTCAATTATTTATTTAATAATATAAAATATTATGCAGATGATACTGTGACAATAATTAAATTAATAATATGAAAGATATTATGCAGCAATTACTGTAGCAATAATTGAGTATAACTGAGTGACTTCTCACGTAAACATCAATAATCAATACTGTGTGCTAATATGCAACCACGCATATTACTGTACTTTTACCACCGAGTAGCTCAACAGTTTAACAGTAAAACTTTCGCCGTTATTTTTATAAAAAGATAATTCTGTCGTTTTCTAACTAAGACAATACTTCTGCTGTGGGGTCCACCAATGGTTGTGCCATCGTACGAATATTCCCTAGTAAAACGAATATTCTCCGACCAATCGAATATTATATAACCACTTGGTTACTTTGCAAAATTTGTAAATAATACCTACAACTATAACATTATATCATATCCACACCATAATATTCAAAAATATATTTCGAGAAAAATTAATCTTTATTCATAAAAGTTGGGGTCTTACAACCTCCCCATCTTATGAAATTTCGTCCTCAAAATTAGGGTGCGTACCTGGTATGTCGAAGAGGTGAGGATACCTTGACTTCATTTCAGATTCTAACTCCCATGTCATTTTCTCAACATCGTGATTTCTCCACAAAACTTTGACTTGAGGTATAACCTTGGAGCGTAGAATATGATCCTTCTTATCCAAGATTTTAACAGGTACCTCCTCATACGTTAAATTTTCCATTATCTCGTCCGGTTCTAATTTAATAATATGGTTCGGGCCTTTCACATATTTACGTAACATAGATATGTGAAAAACGTTATGAACACGAGACATACTTGGCGGTAAGGCGAGTCTATAGTCCACAGTTCCTACTCTATCGATGATTAAAAATGGGCCAATGAATCAAGGATTGGGCTTTCCTCTTTTTCAAAATCTCGTAACTCCTTTCCATGGAGCAACACATAACAACACATGATCTCCAATATTGAATTCCACGTTCTTTCGATGAAGATCAACATAACTCTTTTGTCGATCTTGTGAGATTTTTATACATTTTCGGATCGTTTGAATCTTTTCCAGAGTCATACGTACCAACTCCGGTTCCAATAACCTTGCTTCACCCACCTCATCCCAGCATACTGGAGAACGACACTTTCTTTCATACAACGCCTCAAATGGAGCCATGTCAATACTTACTTGATAACTTTTGTTGTAGGAAAACTCCACCAATGGTAAGAACTTATCCCAACTTCCTTTGAAGTCAAGGACATAGAGTCTTAATAAATCTTCAAGAGTTTGAATAGTCCTCTCTGACTTCCCGTCTGTTTGAAGATGATATGCTGAACTAAATCGTAAATCCGTGCCCATAGCTTTTTGCAAACTAACCCAAAATTGTGAAGTGAATCTTGGGTCTCGATCAGAAACTATGGATACTGGCATATCATGCAATCTTATAATCTCATTTATGTACATACGAGCAAGACGTTCAAGTGTATAAGTTTCTCGTATCAATAAGAAATGAGTAGACTTGGTCAATCTATCAACAATGACCCAAATCGCATCTATGCCTTGAGAAACCTTGGGAAGACCAATAACAAAATCCATGGTAATGTGCTCCCACTTCCATTCTGGAATTTCAAGTGGTTGCAATGGACCTTTTGGCACTTGATGCTCTGCCTTGACTCGTTGACAAGCTAGACACCTTAAGATAAACCACGCTATCTCTCTCTTCATATTACTCCACTAAAATGTATGTCGAAGATTACGATACATTTTGGTACTCCCAGGATGGATTGTAAATGGTGTGTTGTGCGCCTCCATCATGATTTTATACTTCAAGTCAGAATAGTTAGGAACACAAAGTCTGGAGTTAACTCGAAGTATTCCTTCTTCATCGATTCTTGCTTCCGGAATAGCACCTTCTTTCACTTTCTTCCTCATACGCATCAGCTCCAGGTTTATAGCTTGAGCAGCTTTAACTTTATCAATTAAAGTCGGTTCTACTCATATATTCGCCATCATCATATGGGTCCCTGAAGTCTTTAACTCTATCTCCATCCTTTGTAAGTCATACAAAATGGGCCTTTACGTTGACAATATCGCACTCGTACCCGTATATGATCTTCAATTCAATGCGTCAGCTACTATGTTCTCTTTTTCAGGATGGTATTGAATGGTATGATCGTAATCTTTCAATAGCTCAAGCCATCATCGTTGCCACATGTTGAGTTCCTTTTGAGTGAAGAAATATTTGAAGCTTTTATGATCCGTATAGATGTCCACCTTTTCTCCATATAGGTAATACCTCCCAATCTTAAGCGCAAAAACGACAGCTGCCAACTCTAGATCATGAGTAGGATAATTCCTCTCATATTCTTTGAGTTATCGTGAGGCATAGGCTATGATTTTCCCATATTGCATGAGAACACATCCTAACCCTTTGCCTGAAGCATCACTGTAGATGAAAAATCCCTCCGATCCAGATGGTATTGTCAGAACAGGTGCTGAAATGAGTCTCCTCTTGAGTTCTTAAAAACTCTTCTCACATTCCTTGCTCCAACTGAATTTTGTATCTTTTTGAGTCAGCTGAGTTAATGAAGTAGTGATTCGAGAAAAACTTCTATGAATCTCCAATAATAACCAGCTAAGCTGGGAAAGCTACGTACTTTGGTCACTGAGTTAGGTAGTTCCCAGCTTTGAATTGCTTCAATCTTTGTCGGGTCAACAGATATTCCATAATTTGATATCACGTGCCCAATGAATGCTACTTCCTCAAGCCAGAACTCACATTTCTTCAACTTGGCATATAACTTGTTTTCACAAAGCTTTTGGAGTATCAGCCTCAAGTGTTATTTATGATCTTCACAGCGTGATCCAAATATTTCTTGAATACTCGATTCATCATATCCGTGAAGGCAGCAGGAGCATTAGTCAATCCAAAAGACATGACTAGGAATTCATAATGCCCGTACCGAGTTCTGAAAGTAGTCTTTGGAATGTCATCAGTTTTAATCTTCAACTGATGATATCCAAAACGAAGATCGATCTTTGAAAAGAATTTGGCGCCTTGCAACTGGTCAATTAGGTCATCAATACAAGGCAATTGGTATCTATTTTTGACAGTGACATGGTTCAACTCCCGATAATCAATACAAAGTCGCATACTCCCATATTTCTTCTTCATGAATAGAACAGGAGCACCCCAAGGAGACGTACTAGGACGAATGAAACTGATGTCTAACAATTCCTGCAGTTGGGTCTTTAAGTCCTGAAGTTTAATAGGAGCTAGCCATTCGATATGGGGCTTTAGAAATGGGTTTTGTTCCAGGTTCAAGGTCAATACAAAATTCAATTTCACACTCTGGGGGTAGGCCAGGAAGTTCTTAAGGGAATACGTCAGGAAATTTATTAACAATAGAAATATAATTCAAAACTGACGTATTTTTGTTTAAATCCATTTTTCAATAAACGAATAGCTTTATGGCTTGAGATGACCATGATTGATTTTAATGGTTTGGTCGCTTGAATTCGCATAATAGGTTGATTAGGAATATAAAAGCTAACAACCTTACGAAAACAATCAATTTTAGCATGATGAGTAGTTAACTAATCAATCCCTAGAATCATATCAAATGCAAGTATTTTTAAGGAGATAAGATCGACAGGTAACGTGCGGTTACCGATTTGAATCAAATAAGACTTATAAACAGTGGATGTAATGAAGGTTTCTCCCAACGGAGTTTCAATAGATAAGTCAAAGTCTAATTTCTCCGGAGTCAAATTTAAAAGTTGAGCGCAAGTAGGAGAAATAAAAGAATGGGTAGAACCGGTATCAAATAAGGTATAGACTTCACTAAAGTTTATGATTAGATTACCCGTGATCACCTCGTTCGGATTCCTCGCTTTTTGGGAGGTTACGACAAACGCTCTCCCTTGAACTACCGATTTTGTCTTCTCTGGGACGGCCTTTGATGCCTCCATCCCAGCTGTACTTGACTTCGGTGCATGACAAAATTGGGCAAGATGACCTTCTCTTCCATAATTATAACACGCTTTGGATTGATGCGTACAGTTCGGACTGATATGTCCCCTCCCCCCCTCCGCATTTATAACATACGATTAGCTGTCGTTCCCCTTCCTTAACAACAGGTGCTGGTGATGACGTCTTTTCATCATTGTTGAATCTCCTCTTCTTGAATTTTCCCCTTCTATTATCTTGGCCATGATTACAACCGAAGTGGTTACCATTTCTGGCATGTTGATTCCCTCCACGTTTGTTGTCACCGCTTCGATGACTGCTACCACTGGTATTATCATTTTGTCGGCTGCTCTCTCTTGGTTAGGTTGACTCGTTATTGCGCTCCAATAATTGAGCCCTATTTACAACATCTGAATACAAACATAGTTTATAAGAAACTAAGTATTAACGTATCTCGGATTTCAAACCTCTTAAAAACATTCGCGTCATTTTCTCCTCATTATCAACCAAGTGGGACGCAAACCGGGACAAATCGACAAACTTAGCTTCGTACTGTGACACGGTCATATTGTTCTGCTCCAGCTTGATGAATTCTACCTCCTTCATGTGACGAATACTTTCAGAAAAGTATTTGTCATTGAACAGTTCTTGGAATTTCTTCCAAGACATCTTCAGTGCCGCAGGTTGAGTACGCTTTACCGATTTCCACCAGTAATCTGCCTTCCTCGCAACATAAAGGTGACAAAGGGAACCTTTTTCTCCTCGGAGCATCCCAAGACATCAAATATCTTGGTTGTAAGACCCCAACTTTTATGAATAAAGAATAATTTTCTCGAAATATATTTTTGAATATTATGGTGTGGATTTGATATAATGTTATAGTTGTGGGTAATATTTTCAAATTTTGCAAAGTAAGTAAGTGGTTATATAATATTTGATTGGTCGGGAAATATTAGTTTTACTAGGGAATATTCGTACGACGGCACAATCATTGGTGGACCCCACAACAGAAGTATTGTCGTAGTTAGAAAATGACAGAATTATATTTTTATAAAAATAACAATGAAAGTTTTACCGTTAAACTGTTGAACTACCCGGTAGTAAAAATACAGTAATACGCGTGGTTGCATAGTAGCACACGGTATTGATTATTGATGCTTACGTGAGAAGTCACTCAGTTACACGTAATCATTTCTACAGTAATTGCTGCATCATATCTCTCATATTATTGATTCAATTATTGTCACAGTATCATCTGCATAATATTTATTATTATTAAATCAATAATTGAGATGACAAAGTTATTCATCTTATTATTTGCAATATTGACAATGTCTAGAAGTTCTGTCAATGAGAGGTTTGGTCAACTAATTGCGCGCCAATAAGGAGAAATCTTTATCGGAAAGCCCCATCTTTCCTGGGAACGACCTGATTGTTAAATATTGTGAGTTATAATATTAATGATGAATAAGTTGTGTTGATTAAAGATGAAATTGATAGTTCTATTGTGTTGGGATTATTAGTGTTAGTGGAAATCGACATTTATTTCGATAATAATTGATGTCTTGAGGTTATATTGACCAATCGGGTAATTAATCGGATAAATGAGCAATTAATTGCTATTATTTCACATGTTGATAACTATTTGTTCACATATGTGTACTATTGATTCACATTCATGTACTATTAGGGGAGGTGGTGCAAGATTGATAATACTTGCATGACTAAATTAAAAATGGAGGTATAGATGAAGGTATTATACTATAATTAGTTTTTTCACATGATTATACTATTAAGTCACATGAATGAACTATTAATTCACATTATTTACTATTAGGAGAGGTGATGCAAGTTTGATAATACTAGCAGGACTAAATTAAAAATGAAGAAAAAGAGGAAGGTATTATAATGTAATATTTTTAGACCCAAAACGTGCAATTATCGAAACTATATTTTCCTATAAATAGAAGCTCATTCTTCCTTCATTTCTCACTAATTCATTAAAACTATAAAGCAATTATTATAGAGAGAAATTATAGAGAGAAAGAAGAAGAGAAGTCTGTTATCTCACTATTCCAGTATCCAGTCTTCTTCTAAGGTAAGGGGTATTATTCTTTCGTATTCATGAAGAGGGTTATTCCAATATTTATTATTATGTTGGAATAACCTGTCTATGTGAAGTACCGCATACATGGTAAAATTCTTCTGTTATTCAATTCTTTATTATTCTGTTGGAATATCCTTTCTGTGCAGATTACACATGACCTGTTTCCATTCTTTATTATTCTGTTGGAATATCCTGTCTGTGCGGGTTACGCATGACCTAGTTCCATTCTTTATCATTCTGTTGGAATAACCTGTCTGTGCGGATTACGCACGCTTGGTGAATTCTTCTGTTATTCCATTCTTTATTATTATGTTGGAATAACCTGTTTATGTGGATTACTGCATGCATGGTGAATGATCCTTTGTATTCATTTTTTATTAAATTGTGGAAATGATCTGTCTACGTGGATTACCGCATGGTGGGCAAAAATCCATTTACATTTTCATATATTCTATTATACTCAATTGGTTAAAGTTTTGGCTTCTATACTCCATGAAATTAGTAGAATATCCTGGATATTTGCACTTCATCCAGTATCTTTTCATAGAAATATTCTTCTGAGCATTCTTGAATTTTACTCCACAAAACAGTATCATGTTGACAATTTGGACGTTATTGATTTCTGGATAAATTAAATTATAAATCTTTAAAAATTTATCCTTGAACTTGTTATATTGAATTCTTATATCATTGTCATCATCCACATGTTTATAATATGTTGAAAGTCATCTGTGGCCTGTAGTGCATAGATGGACTTGGTGTGATTATGACCAGAAATTATTCGGTATAATCATGACCGTAATATTAAAAATAATATGATAAAAGTCCTCATTGGCCATAGTGCATTGATGAACAGTTGTTGGCATGATCATGACCATTGATGAATACACGAATATCCTTGGCCAGTAGTGCATGGATAATTTATGATCATGATACTAATAAATATCATTGGCTGTAGTGCAAGGATGATGTGGTTTATTTATTAAGCTGAGTCTCAGCGATAAAAGTGATGAAAAACCTTTTAAATCATAGAAGATAGTAGATTTTATTCTCTACTTGACTCTTCTAATGGATTTCTTGTTCCGCTGCAGTTAAACTTGATGTTTGTTATATTTTATCAGTTTAACATTGTTGAAGGCTAATGATAAATTATTCTACATTATCTTAGTCATAATATTTCTTACTGGGCTAGTTGAGCTCACCCTTTCTTTCACTGTTCTCTTCAGGAAAGGAGAATATAGCTGGGACGAGTCGGGGAACAGATTGACGGTCCAGATGGTTGTTTTAGTAGTCCTCGTTATTCTATAATATAGTGTGACAATAAATATAATGAGGACTCCTTTGAGTGTGGATATTGTCTAGATGACAATATTCTTATTAAAACTCTTAGATTATGTTTTGTCGTATTTTACACGACTGTTGTATAATTAAGTTGTATTTAAATTTTATACCATGTATTTGGCAACTCAAGATGCGTGATGTATACCTATTTTGGGGGCGTCACATTGGTGATCTGCTTTATCCAAGTCTCCGCCTTAAGTGATTTTGGCTCTCCAATAAACTTCAGTGGTCCCAGCTCTTTGAACTGTTTAGCGGTGACCGTCTGAGAGTTGCTAGTGTTTCTACCTGCATTTTGAACATGAGTCGTTCTCGCCTGATGTTGGAAGAATTGCATAAAGCCTCTTAACATCTCATCTTTCATCATTTGGTCAGCATTGTTTTTTTCCTGAGGATTATTGACATCCTGATGCACATTATCCTGGATATTGATCGTTAGTGACTCAACGATCTCACGTGCTTCATTACTTATCTAAATATTTTTGGATGCCATTATCAAATACTGTCACAAAACAAGGGTTAATTGACATGTCACATATTATCCCTATACTCTGACCGGCCAATTAAATACCAAAAAAACTTAGGTAGGTCATACTAGCGAAGGAATTCCCCGTCTCTCCCCTCCTAGTTCTTGTCTCACATCTCAGCCAGGGATCATATCCCTAAGCTTTGATACCAACTGTGACGCCCCCAAAATAGGTATACATCATCCAACTTGAGTCGCCAAATACATGGTACAAAATTTAAATACAAACTTCTTTTATACAGTATGACAAAATGTAGCTGAGAGTTTTAACACGGATAATGTATCGTAGAGAGTATCTAAACTCAAATAAAGTCCTCATTACAATTATTATCACAATATTTCATTAAATAGTGAGGACTACTAATGCAAACATTTGGACCGTCACTCCGTTCCCCGACGAGTCCCGACTATATTCTCATTTCCTGAAGAGAAAAATGAAAACAAAGGGTGAGCTCAACTAGCCCAGTAAGAAATATTATGACTAAGATAATGCAAAATAAATTATCGTTATCCTTTAACAGTGTTAAACTGATAAAATATAATAAACATCAAGTTTAACTGCAGCGGAACAAGCAATTAATTCATTAGAAGAGTCAAGTAGAGCATGATATCTACTATCTTTTATGGTTTAAAAAGTTTATCATCAATTTTATCGCTGAGACTCAGCTAAAAAAATAAACCACATCATCGAATCATCCCTGAACTACGGGCCAAGGATATTCATGTAATCATCAATGGTTATGATTATACTAAATAATCCCTGGTCATAATCATACCAACAACTGCTCATCAATGTACTACAGGCCAATGAGGATTTTTACCACATCATTTGTAACATTACGGTCACGATTATACCGAATAATCCATGGTCATAATCATACCAATCAATAGTGCATCTATGCACGTAAGCCACATATGACTTTTATCACAATATAAGCATGAGGATGATGGCAATGATATAAGAATTCAATTAAAAGAAAGCAAATGATAAAATTTTAAAGATTTATAAATTAATTTATCCAAAATTTAATAATGTCCAAATTGTCAACATGATATTGTTTTGTGGAATAAAATTCAAGAATAATATTGTATCAAAAATGATTTGGACTGCAAAGAAATCAATTTTTGTCATGAATAATTTTTCAGGTGAATAGTACCTCATGAATAGTACTTTGGGAATAGTACCCCATGAGTAGTACTTTGTGAATAGCACTCGTGAATAGTACTTTGTGAATAGTACCTATGAATAGTACTTTTTGAATAGTACCGTAAAATGAATACTACTCATTGACAGTACTCCGACATGAAAAATTTAAAATTTAACAAGAATGTGCATAAAATATTCTTGTGAAATGATACTAGATGAAGCGTAAATTTCAAGAACATTCTATTAATTTCACGGAGTATAGAATCAATACTTTAACAAAATGAGGGTATAACCAAGAATACGAGACGAAATAATATTACTCACATACTACAGAGTATGGAAGAAAATATTATTCCTATGAATACTGAACAAAATAATATCCCTTACCTCAGAAGAAGATTGGATACTGGAATAGTGAGGTAGCAGACTTCTCTTTTACTTTCTCTCTAAAGCTTCTCTCTTTATAGTTTCTCTTTCTATAATTGCTCCTGTGAGTTTTAGTGAATTAATGAGAATGAAAGAAGAATGAGCTTCTATTTATAGGAAAACATAGTTTCGATAATTGCACGTTTTGGGGCTCGAAATATTACAGTATAATACATTCATCTTTTCCTTCATTTTTAATTTAGTCATGCAAGTATTATCAATCTTGCACCACCTCTCCTAATAGTACATGCATGTGAATCAATAGTACACACATATGAATAAATAGTTATAAACATGCGAATTAATAACAATTAATTATTCATTTATCCAATTAATTATCCGATTGGTCAATATAACCTTCAGACATCAATTATTATCGGAATAGATGTCGATTTCCACTAACACTAATAATCTCAACACAATGGAAATATAAATTTCATCTTTAATCAACACGAACTTATTCATCATTAATATTATAACTCACAATATTTAACAACCAGATCATTCCCAGGAAAAAGGGGGCTTTTCGATAAGGATTTCTCCCTATTGTACCGCAATTAGGTGATCAAACCTCTCATTAACAGAACTTTCTATACATTGTCAATATTGTAAATAATAATATGAATAATTTTGTCGTCTCAATTATTGATTTAATAATATAAAATATTATGTAGATGATATTGTGACAATAATTGAATCAATAATATAAAAGATATTATGCAGCAATTACTGTAGCAATAATTGAATAAAACTGAGTGACTTCTCACATAAACATCAATAATTAATACTGTGTGCTACTATGCAATCACGCGTATTACTGTACTTTTACCACCGGGTAGTTCAATAGTTTAACGGTAAAACTTTCGCCGTTATTTTTATAAAAAGATAATTCTGTCGTTTTCTAACTACGACAATACTTCCGGTGTGGGGTCCACCAATGATTGTACTGTCGTATGAATATTCCATGTTAAAGCGAATATTCCCTGTTAAAACGAATATTCCCCGACCAATCGAATATTATATAACCACTTGCTTACTTTGCAAAATTTGTAAATAATACCCACAACTATAACATTATATCAAATCCACACCATAATATTCAAAAATATATTTCGAGAAAAATTAATCTTTATTCATAAAAGTTGGGGTCTTACAGTAAAACCATATACAATTCTTATCTGGCAGGTAGGGGTGCTCAAAAAATTCAATTTTTTGATTTTTTACCAAATCGGTTGAAACTGGTACCGACGGTACCGATTTTTTCGGTTTCAATTTATTTGGTACCGCTTTTTCGGTTTTTTTATACTTTTCGGTACCGATAATAAAAATTTTGAATTCAATAAATACCGAAAAACCGAAAAAAAAACTGATTTTTTTTCACCAACTTATAAGCTACTGCAAACTTTCATTTAAACACTTCTTCAGTTCTTCTCATAGCAGTTAGTTCGTGGTGTAAGTAGCTGCTGACAGCAATGAAACAAAAATTGTAAAAAGGTGGCAATAAATTCTACGTGTTGAAATATATGAATCAATTAGATCTAGAAGGCAGTAGGTAATTGGTTGGTTGGAAACTGCCATGACGAAACTCAAGAAAATTTTGTTGCTTGATTTGGATATACATATATAAATATCAATTTAACATGATAGTTAAATAATCTTAGATTAACAATTATAATTAGTATTTGTAAGATTGTAATTTATTAGTCTCATTTCTTAGTTTTAAAAAAATTGTTAATATAAAAAAAATTAATTTTTGCGGTATAAACGAAAATCGAATCGAAAAAATCGGTACCGACTTAGTACCGAACCGGTACCGAAACCGATTATTCGGTACCGATATCGGTTATTGATTTTTCGGGTTTTTTAATTCGGTACCGGTTCGCTTTTTTGGGTACCGGTTCGGTTTTTTACCGATGAGCACCCCTACTGGCAGAAAAATTAGGTATTCCGATCAATTTTGGTTAACCCTTATTATTATTATTATTATTATTATTATTATTATTATTATTAGTACTACATTGCATTTAAAATAGTGAAATACATTTGGGGCTTAAATTCGTGTTTGTAAGTTAAAAAAGCTCCATTGGGAAAAAAATGTGTTTATACAAAGGTTTAAATATAAATAACTACCTTAAACTATTGACATTTTTTCTATTCGATGATCGACTTTTCAATTTTTTCAATCAGGTTATTAAACAATCAATTTTTCCACTTCATTTCAATTGCAACGATCACGACATAAACATAAATTGATGGCGTGACTATGATAGGTGGTGAGTATATGATTATGTGGCAAATTAAGACTCATTTTTAATTTAACTTAGATCATTTTATATAACTGAAAGGGCATAGATGTAAAAAAACAAATAACTATACAAAAATTAATTACAAATTCATCAAATCATCATCTTCTTCAATATTGCACCACCGCCCTAGCTGCATTACCAGATCCATAATCGATCATAAAGAGGAGTTACAGCCGCCTAAATTATAGGAAACCAGAAGTACCATCATCACCAAGAAATTCTTTTATTGTCCCAAAGAAATTCTCACCCTTAGTATTAATAGTTTTCAACTTCTCATAAAGGGGTAGTGATGAAATTTTACACAGATTTTAATTATTAAATTATACTACCTCCATTCCATAATAACTGTCTTTTTAGAAGAAAAAATTTGTTCCAATTTATTTGTCGTTTACAACTTTCTAGGAGAATAAATTATTTATTTTCCTATGTTACCCCTAACTTTTCTCATTGTCCCAAGAAATTTTCTCTCTTGTATTAATAGTTTTTAGTTTCCCATAAAGAGGTAGTGATGGAATTTCCTACAAATTTTAATTCTTAAATGATAGTATTAAATGAGTTTCTTAATCTATGTGCATCAAGCTAAAAAGACAGTTATTATGGAATGGAGGTAGTAGTATTAAATGACTTTTTCTTAATACATGTGCAAAAACCTTAAACGACACTTATTTAGGAATGGAGGGAGTATCACAAAAGTTAATACAAGCACATTGGATTCACTCAAATATTAATCGAAAGCACAAATGATGCTTCATGTCTATATTATTGAGACAACTAATTACTCCCTCCGTTCCTAAAAGATTGTCGTTTTAGAAAATAATTTTTGTTCCAAAAAGATTGTCGTTTTGAGTTTATCAATACAAATTAGCTATTTTTTCCTACTTTACCCTTATTTAGAAGTTTCTCATATTTAAAGTTTTATTCCCTTCCCAATGATTCTTATTCAATTCAATGCTATAATCCAAGTAGTAATTGGTTGAATTGAATAAGTAATATCGGGAAGTGAAGTGAATAATTGGTCGAGACAATTAATAAGGGTAGTATAGTATTTTCACTAGGTATTAATTATATTCCTTAATTTGTGTGCATTAACCTTAAACGACAATCTTTTAGGAACATAGAGAGTAATAGTGTATGGATTGTAGGAAATTGTGAAGCTGTGAAGCCATTAATAATATACTCTGACCAATGTAAGCGTAGCCAGTGAAAAAGATTAATCAAATATGGAAAAACGTTTTCAAATTCTCTCTTTTACTTATAAACAGTTCAAAAAATGTGCCAAGGTGCTAATGCAGGTAAAGACCTTTTACTTATTAGAAAAAGGCCATAAAGCAAGTCATCTGAGAAGAATCAAGTAGTGCAGTTTAAGGTTGTTCGTGTTCAACTTTGGATAAGATACAAATCTCAGACAATAACGATTCAAGGGATTATCATACATGAAGTCAAAGTGAAAACCAGAAAAATAGAAAACATAGTTGAGTTTAATTTATATAATCCTATCACTATTTTATATATCCTAAAAAAACCATGTCTAAACAAAAAGAAAAAAAGAAAAAAAGAAAAAAAGCCATACGTATGTTTAGAGGGAGATTATATATGGGATCAACATAGCTAAAATAAGGATATTTTAGGTCATACATTTTTTAATGAAGTGAAGCGATATTTAATACATAGGGATAGGGGGGGAGGGGGGTTAAATAATCCCCAATTAAGCTTGGGGTATTTTCTTATCTTAGGACTAACAATATATATATACAGAAACAAACATGGAATTAAAATTTTAAAAGATTAAATAGTCCCATCTTCTTCTCAATTCTTACAAACAAACCTAGTTATATAAGTTTAATATCTAAGTTTTCAGACTTGAACCGATCATTGAATTGAAAAAAAGTTACCGGGTATATGGGTTAATGGTTCAACCAGTGGTGACCCGAACCAGTGATGTCATAAATGTATAAAAATATATATTATTAATAATTAATAAAAAAAATTTAATAACACATTTTATAAGCTTAAATTTAGTGAAATTAAGTTACAATAATATTACTAAAAGTGGCTTATTTTAAAAAATTTAATACCAAAAAATTATTAAAAGATAATTAAAAATCAATTCACTAGGTCAACTTAATCAATTTTATCGGTTAAATCACTAGTTCGACCGGTTGCTAACCGGTTCAATTATGATTTTAACCAAACTCGGGTCAAACCGGATTGGACATTGGACCGATTTCCGATTCAACCGATTCAACCAACCATGCCGGTCTAGGTTTCAAAACATTGCCTTGTAAGCCTAAAATGGCGTCATTGTAATTTTGTTTTACTTATTAGTCAATCTTGTTATGGTTGTGGTATATAAAGAAGGTACATCATTAAAAATGCAGAATATACAATATACACTTTCCTGTAATATTGTTTATGGTATCAGAGCTAGCCCTGTTGGGTCAAACGGTGGCGATTTGAGGAGGGTCAAAATTTGAAGGCAGTTACCGGAGGTCCAGAGCAGCGCTTGTAGGTTGCAGCGGCGAGGAAGCGGAATTAAGCCATTAATGCCATTGGCTAGCTGCCGGCGACTCCCGACAAGGCAGCCGTGGTTCACCTGCAAGAACCCATTCCCAGCCATGATTTGCAACGAACAAGTTCACTCCACAAAACAGATCCCAACATAAACAATTAACGGCAGAGGAAAAAAAGGAATCTAACATGGAAAAAACGAGACAATGAACCCAAGTCCAAACACGCCATAGTCCATAGATGCCGACAAAATGGACAACAGAAGATAAATCAAAATCCAACAAAACCAATCACAATCTCATTTGGACATTAGGAGTTGGTCATTGTGGAACAGGCTTTAAATCGCATCAGTCAATTGACATCAGTAAGTATTGGCAACTGTTAATTCAGTAATTAAAAGCTCATTCTTCCTAGATCCCAAAATCCACCAGCTCTCTTCCTAATTCCTATGGATTGGCAAGCCGAAAATCCTCGTTGTGTGCTCTCTTCAAATCTGAGCTTTCTTAAACTTGACCAACTGGATGATTACAGGTTTCTTGATTGTAACCGTCACATCAGGTTACCGGCTAAACATTTATATTAAGAGCCAAAGTTCAAAATACCAGAAAATATACAGATTTTGGCAAAATTAGACCACGGGAACAGAACTATAATCCTGCTATTCCTAGATTATTATACAACACGAGACCAACTTGAAATCACATTAGCACATAAATACAATTTTACAAGGAAATCAAAAATCATGAAACCCATTCCTGATTAACAGTTCTATCAGCAAACCAAGCAAAAACTCGTAGCAAGCTGCACAGGTCCATCTGAATAAGTAAAAAAGAAAAAAGTCGTGGAGGCAAATTTATCAAAATGCTTCTCGATCTAGTCGGAAGCAGAGGCAAAGAAGAAGTCGGAGAAGAAGTCGAAAGCAGAGGCGAAGAAGAAGTCGGAACTCGGAAGCACCTTCAGATCTAGTCGGAGAAGAAGTCGGAAGCAGAGGCGCTTCGGATTTGTTGCTGCTCGCCGGCTCTGGCGGCTGCCCCCTCCCCCGTCCGCCCCCCCTATTCCGTCGCGGCGCCGCCTGGGCTGCCACCCTACCGGGGGCAAATGCCCCCTGGCCCCCCTAGTTCCGCCTCTGGGGTCAAACCATATTAACTGGAACCAAATGAATTGGTTAATCATTTTTATTTATTCAGGTTGGTTAAAGTTTGGACCCATATTTTTTAAAAACAAATATAGTTATGAACCGATTAACCATATTTCAACTCATTCCATTCCATTATCAATTTATAGTCACATATAAAGTCACCTTAACATTATTGTTTTCAATGTCTACTTTCTTTAAATTTCAACTTTTAAAGAAAACATGTTACAATTATAGGCAAGAATTTTATTTTTTATTTTTTTTAAAAAAGAAGTTAATTGGTTAATTTGCAAGATTTCCTCTTACATTGTGCATGGTTACCCCTATAATATGTTCCAAATTTTAAAATTTTGAGAGGATAGAAGGAAAGGAGAAATTTTAAAATATATATTGCATTCTTTAACATCCACTATATTGTATTATTTTGTGTCACAAGCGTTGCATATGTACTTATTTCATTGAATTTAAATAACAAAAATAAAAAGTAAATTATTAATGTTTTTAAACTTACATCGATAAAAGAAAAAATAATTTTGGAACACAAAATGTCTGATTAGGAGAGCTGCTTTATATTACAATTATAACTGTTAATTTTAAAAAAAAATTAACAGATTAATTTTAAAACTGTTAAAAAAATTAATAAAAATTTTTATATTAAAAAAATTAAAAAAGCTGCATTTTTATATTGCACTTTTTTAATATTAAAAATTTTATTAAAAATATTGGTAACAGTTTTAAAAATAATCTGTTAAAAAATTGCATTTTTATATTGTTAACAGTTTTAAAATTTTTAATCTGTTAATTTTTTTTAATAAAAAAACTGAATTTTTTATTAAAAAATTTTAATCTGTTAACAGTTTTTAATAAAAAATGCACTTTTTTAATTTAAAAAATGTAATTTTTTTTATTAATAAAAAAAAGAAAAAAATTTATTACTTTTTTTATCAACTGTTAATTTTTAAAACTGTTAACAATATAAAAATTTTATAAAATTTTTATATTGTTAAAAAATTAACAGTTATAAAATTTTTAATAAAACTTTTTAAAATTTCTTAACAGTTTTAAAATTAATCTGTTATTTTTTTATTAAAAAAATTGCATTTTTTTAATTTAAAAAAAACTGTTTTAGAGATTAAAAAAACTACATTTTTTTATTTTTATTAAAAATAATTATTTTTATTAAAAAAATCTATGATTTAATTTTTTTTTAATAAAAAAAAAATTTATTTTTATTAAAAAAAATGCGTTTTAAATTTTTTTAATAAAAAAACTTCTTTTTAAATTTTTTATTAAAAATAATTATTTTTATTTATTTATTTATTTTCTTGTTTTTTTTGGCTAATTTTTATAATTTATATTATACTTTAAAATATTTTTTTCTATTTTTTCATAATTTTTTTTTCAAATCCACATTATCATTGCCACGTCGCACACTAACTGCCACATAGGCTTTTTTTCAGACAATCAGCTGCCACGTCCTCACTGCCGTTAAGTCAAAGGTTGACTTAACGATTTTTTTAATTTTTGTTAGTAAAATCGAGTACAGTGTGTTAACTGTAAGAAAAAAAAAATTTAATTATCCATCTGTAAGTTGACCTATAGCACGATGACTGAAAAATCATTTAATCCCATATCCATAGTTCTGGAATTGAACTTCAAACTATTGCAATTACTACCATTAAAAAGAAATAGTTTAATAAATGAATAAAGTTGCTCATTTTTGTCTTTTTCGAATGAGAATCTTTACCATTGTGTTTATGAGTTAAAAAAGAGGGAAGAAAAAAAGAATTTATAACTTAAAGAGAGAAAAGAGAGGAAAAGAAAAAGGAATTTAAATAGGGAAGGGTATTAATAATTTTAATTTAAAATTTTATTAATATAGTTTTTTAGCATTTTATTATTTATATTAATAATTTTTATATCATATTATTATTTAATTAATTTAATTGTGACGGTCACAATTTTATTTTTCAAAAGTTCTGTTTAAAAATCAAAACATCTTAAAATGGTTAATATGGATTTGAACCATAATCGTATAGTTCCAACCCACACAACTCATATTAAAAATTTTTAATATGGTTTTAATTCTTAAATAAAATCATAATCATATTTTGAAAATCAAAACCAACCCATACCCATATTTTGTCAGGCCTAATCAGAGCCCAAGATCCTAAACAGAGCTGGCCCTGGGCAAGGGCCACCAGGGCAACCGCCCAGGACCACCAGGGCAACCGCCCAGGGCCCACAGTTGGGGCCAATTTTTTTTATAAACTTAAGTATTTCTGTGTATAAAAAAATAAAATAATAAAAAGGTTAACGATAT
This sequence comes from Panax japonicus, assembly GCA_020205505.1. Classification (NCBI taxonomy): domain Eukaryota; kingdom Viridiplantae; phylum Streptophyta; class Magnoliopsida; order Apiales; family Araliaceae; genus Panax; species Panax japonicus. The sequence continues at coordinate 7,308,274 of CM035100.1, forward strand.
TATGCATTAAAAATGATATGTTAGAAAATATTAAATATGATAGTATAATTGATGCTTTTACATCTAAAAGTGCAACAAGAAGACATTTTAAATGATGTTTTGTGGTTTGAATTTCATTGGGCAAAACTAAAGAAATACTCACTGTAGTTGGTATGTTTTATTGATTATATCATTGAACTTTTAATTTTTCAAATTACACCACTAAACTAATTATTATTTTAAAATTGGGTCATTTCATTAAAAAAAATAAACGGACATTAATTTTTTATCTATAAAATTAATGAATTACCCACTGTAGTTGACACATTTTACTAATTACACATTGAACTTTTAATTTTTTAAATTACCCCATCAAATTAATTAAAAATAATTATTTTAAATATTTTTAAAAATAATTATTATTTTAAGTAAAAAAATATTAGAAACTTTTTTTTCCTTCATAAACTGAGTAGAGTTTCATAAAATATAGATTCAAACAAATCAAAGTGATTTTAAATTAAATTAATGTCTATTTAATTTTTTAACAGAATGACCCATTCTTAATATTAGAAATTTCAAAAAAAACTTAAAATAGAAATTAAAATAAAAAAAACAGTAAATGATAAATAAAAAAATTGATTCAATTTTTTTTTAAAATAATTTAATAATTTTTATAAATAAATATTATTTTCAAGAAAAAATTGGAAAATTCTTCATATTTTTAAAAAATGAATAAAATTTTATAAAATATAGATTAAAAAAATAAACTTTATTTTCAAAAGGAAAAAAGAGTTTTTTTAAAAAAAATTAGTAACGTTTCATAAAACTTAATTTTTTTAAATCTATATTTTATGAAATTTTACTCATTTTATGGAAATAAAATTAATGTTTCTAAAATTTTTTACTAAAAATAATAATTATTTTTAAAATAATCATTTTTTAATTAGTTTAATAGGGGTAATTTGAAAAATTTAAAGTTCAATGGTGTAATCAGTAAAACGTGCCAACTAAAGTGGGTAATTCATTAGTTTTGTAGATAAAAAAATTAACGTCCGATTATTTTTTTTAACGGAATAACCCAATTTCAAAATAATAATTAGTTTAGTGGGGTAATTTAAAAAATTAAAAGTTTAATTGTGTAATCAGTAAAATTTGTCAACTACAGTAGGCATTTCATTAGTTTTACCGATTTCATTGATATTTTTATTTTGTATGTATATGTGATGATTCTTTGCTTCGATGACATTTTAAAGTGTTCTTCCTTATCTTTTGTAAATTCTTATAATTTTAATAAAAATAATTAGTTGATAATTTATTTATTTTTTAATTTAATTTATATAAAAAGGCACAATTAAAAAAATTTACTCTTGATCTTAGAAAACTCAGGACCGGCTTTAATCCTAAAGAACCTCAAGCCAAACAAATCATTCTTCTTCATCCTTAACTCTCTCTCATCCAGTCTTTGAAGTTAACAATATCAAGTCTTTCATTCCCATTAATCTTGACCAAGATAACTTCCTCCTATATATGGCAAACCCTATTCATCACTGTTCTTAATAGCCGTCAAGTTCTAGATCACGTAGAATAAATGCATCTGATTTGTTTGATAGGTAGTTAAAGGACTGATCATTTTTCTCCTTAGAGATATATTAGGAAAAAAATAAATCTCTCTCCATTCATTCCAATATTCAGAACTGCTAATTGTAAACAATCAATATTCTACATTATCAAGCATTACGAAAATTTACAGGAACATATTCTTGTAAGTGTTGACATAACTAGTCTTTCATTTTAATAAAAGTTCGTTGTTAAATTACTAAATTTCACAATATGTATAACAACTACACCTTCAAAATAATGTAGAAAGGAGAAGAAATAGTACTTAGGTAGACCAATAATATTGGACATAAGAACAGATATTTTAAGGCAAGCAGTTGATGTCATTGTAGTATAAAAAAGAGCATGCGTGCTGCAATCTCTTTGATCACTTTCCAGACCCAAAGGAATGCACGCAACAAATAGACAATATTTATATATAAAGCAAAATGCTTCTAATTATTTAGCCAAAAAAAATGCTTCTAATTAAATTAAAGGACATGGTGATATATAAATCATATGCAAGTTATGCTCATGAATTTTTATACAAAAGAAGATGCCATAAACAACAAATTAACCTTCGTAAAGTAAATATAATCCTCATTTCCTATGTTTAAGCTTACAGATTTAAGACCTAATAATTGAATGAATACAAGTATGATAAGTTCAAAATTGTAATACACACTCAAATAGGTTATCAAAGTACTTAGCTAATCCACTTGGGGAATTCTTAATTTCCACAACATTTCATCTTAGTCGTCTTATCATTTTGAAGCACGTTTTCTTGTTGAAGAACTCATAGTCAGGAATGCTACAATTATAAGCATTAAGGGCTAGTGATAATTACTAAAACTAATAATAGAGATCTTAAAGGTATAAAAGTACTCATTTTCCATATTTTAAAACAAAGGACATGGCCACCTGGGTTCTTCAAGGAATATATTTTGTATCCTACATTTTGACCGCAAACGAAATACTTTTATGTCTGTCAGTGAAAACCTTCATTTACCTCTCATTCATATAGATAACTATATAAGTCGGTTATTTTCTTGATTATTTTGCTAGTTTTATTTTCTTCATTTTTTTGCTAGTTTTATTTTCTTGATTAATTCCTAAACAATGGTAAGTTTGTCCTCGTGAACATTAACACCTTTGAGGAATTTAGCTACCCTATTTGTGATGAACTAATACGTCAAAGAAAGTATGATCCCCCTCAGGCGAAGAGAGAGAGAGAGAGGGAGGAAGATACAAGATGAAGGAGAATCTTACATGACAACCAAACCACTAGATTTGTTTAATCAAAAGGTTCTTAGAATAATTTTTTAAGAGAAAACCCTAACACCAAAGATGAAGGGAAACTAAATACCCTTATTTTAACCTATACATTAACTTTATCATTGATTCTTCAAATACAAGTAGTACTATAATATAAGCAACTCCAGATCTAATTCCGCAAATTGCTTGAAAGATAAAGTAAAAAAAGTACTCATGAATTCCACAATGAACAACATCATCAACCGCAACAATAAAATATTTTTCACAAACAAAACTAGGTTAAGATAAAAGTAAGATAATTCAACATTAAAAAAAGAAAAAGAAAAGAGAAATTAAGAACTGATTGTACAAAAAGAGATGATGATCTATGATTTCTCTGACCTTAATCACATGATAGAAACCCTAATAGGGAGACCGGTTCGCTCCATTTCCGGTCCATCCTCCTTCCATTGGTAGTTGACCATTTGGCATATTTAGTGGCGGGTTGAAAAAGGGTAACCCTAAAGATTGATCCGAATAATTATTTCCACCACCTCTTCCACTCCCACTGCCACCACCGGAGGATTGTGACGCCGGTGGCTGCATCGTAGCTGCCTCGTCATCCTCCAAAGGCAACCGCTCATATGCCACGTTAGTAAAAGAAGCCGTGATAACGATTACCGGACCGGATGCAATTAAAGCACCGACAACACTCCCTCCAACAACCTGCCCTTGTCCACCAGCCAAATATATAGTCAATCTGGTGGCTCCCGGTGGTGCTGGCGGTGGCAGAAATGAACCGGACACTGACAATATCTCGAACCGGCCTTGTAGTGTCAAAACCGAACCGGCCGCTGCTGGCTGCCGTAAACTAACATTGTTAACCGTGCCACTACCACTTAAGATACAAATCCCTCTTTGTCTCCTCCTTGCATATGTGGCCACAGTTTCAAACACATCACATCCACTACTAACCTCGAGGATGTGGGCCCGGAGCGTGTTGGCGCTCTCTCTGGTGATGATCACGGGCGGTTTGGGCTTGTTCTTGGATCCGGACGGCCGGCCTCTCGGACGACGGGCCCCCATATGGCCCGTGTCTGAGTTTGGAGTTTCGTCGCTGTTGCCGGAGAATTGGTTGTGATTGTTGTGGTCATCTTCGGAGTCCGGTGGGATCTGGAGATGGAGGTCAGGCCTGTGGAGCTGTTGAATAAAGCGAGAAGCTGAGCCTAAGTCTAAATTACCGGCCATAATTAAAGAAGGAGAAAAGAGAACAGGGAACTGTGAAATAAAGTATGATAATTGAGCAAACTCTAGATTATAATAATAGAAAATAGTGGGATTTGTTTATGATTTATTAAAGAACTGAGTGCACAAGAATTCAAAGGCTAGAGCGAATAGAAAACAAAGGGAATCCAGGGAGAGAAAGTGGAGATATGAGGAAGGAGGAGAGAGAAAGATTGAGAGAGAGTGTCTGTGGTGGACGCAGCCATTATATGAACATAGTTCAGGATGGCATATTTATCTTTCTATTTCCTTTTTTTTTTCCTTCCAAACATTAGATTAGGACTAATAATAGAACATTTTTTTAGGACAAAAAAGAAACTTAGTGTTGGGATATTTCACATGGGATTCATTGGATAAAGTAGATGTGTTAATAAGTATGGTAGAGCATCAACCTAATAGGTTAACCTTTTAGGTAAGGAGGTAGTCCAACATATTTATTGGGTCGGTCTATACAAGTGTGCGCTGCATGGTAATGAATTGATGTGGGATGGGTCGTACAATTCCGTTACAAAATGGTATCAGAGCTCATGGTTCGATGGGCCCAAGAACAACTCCAAGGTGCGAGGGAAGTGCAAGGGAAAAAATTCGCAGGCTTCGTGGGTGGAGCAAATAAAGTCCAAGTATCAACTCCAAGGTGCGAGGGGAGTGCGATGGTGAATTCGCAGGCCTCGTGGGTGTGGAGTAAATAGAGTTGAATCTGGTGGAGCACGGGATGATTTTAGTCTGGTGGATCGGGCTTAGGATGGCTCTAGGGAAGTTACTGAGACACGTTTACCCCGGGCGTGGTGGAGTAATATTAGAGTCAAGCAAAGTTCTTGAAGGACTCAAATGTGAAGTATTTGAATCGGGTAAAGCAGGGCTCAGGATGGATCTAGAAAATCACTGAGACACGTTTGGCTCTAGCATGGTGGAGTAGTAGTATTAGAGTCGAGCGTGGCTCTTGAAGGATTCAAAGAAGGCGTGCTTAATGGTGAATACTCGAGTATGATACTTGTGATAAGTATTCAAGTGAAAGGTGTAGATTGTTGGGATATTTCACATGAATCTCACATTGGATAAATTCAAGAGTGTAACTGGGTTAATAAGTATGGTAGAGCATTAATCTAATAGGTTAACCTTTTAGGTAAAGAGGTAGTCCGACATACTTATTAGGTCTGTCTACACAGGTGTGCTCTGCATGGTGATGAATTGATGTGGGATAGATCATACAATTCCGCTACATTAGGTAAATTGTCTAACACTCCCTAGGTCTACATTTAGGGGTTGATTTAGTATTTCATAATTAATCTTTAATATTTAAAACATGAGATAAAAGTATATACTCTCTCCATTTCACAAAAATTCTAATTCGTAAGAAAATAAAAAATATATAAGCTAAAATCGAAAGACTCGAATTCAATCAGTAAACTACAAATATGGTAATGGTTGTTGAATAGCTAAAAATAAATTTAATGACTGAAAAAATCATCAAACTCTAGTCAAGCTATCAAAAAAAATACAATTTTTATTCCTCAAAATAATCTAGTTTGTAACAAAAAAAAACATGCAAAAATTGAAAGAATCACACTAATTCAATCAGCAAATAATTATGAAAAAGTTTGTTGAATAGCCAAATTATATTAAGAAATTAGACTTAATTAATGACTTAAAAAATCTTTGAAATTTAGGATGCTACAAAACTTGAGGTTACACATTATGATAATCTCCACGACACAACTTTTTGCACGTACTAAAAGGTGCAAAACCCTCCCTCCCACAATACAATTTTTTTACATGAAATATAAAAGTTGCAAAAATCACACAAACCCACAACTCACTCACCTCTTATTAAATTTAGGATGCTACATAACTTTTGGTTATGCTATACTTCAACAACTAAACATAATACTCTCTCAATTCCTAAAAGATTGCCGTTTTAGAAGAAAAAAATTGTTTCAATTTATTTTTCGTTTACAACTTTCGAGAAGAATAAATTATTTATTTTTCTATATCATCCATATCTTCTCTCATTTTCTAAAGAAATTCTCTCCATTGTATTAATAATTTTCAACTTCCCATAAAGGGCTAGTGATGAAATTTCAAACAAATATTAATTGTTAAATTATAGTATTAAATGACTTTCTTAATTAATCCATGTGGAAAAACCTTAAACGACAATCTTTTAGGAACAGAGGTAGTACTTTATTTATAGACACAACTCACATATTCCTATATATTCAATATAAGATACTTCCAAAATAATACTCCTAGTAAAAGTAACACACATTCCAAAATAAAACAATTACTAAAAATAACACTTCTTCATTTTCATAATAGCAATCCTTTTCTGAATAGCATTTAAGGAGTATCCCAACAATTTATCTCTCAATTAAAATCCCCAAATACTTCAACTTCATCTCTAAATAAGATTCAAGTAGTACCCACCAATTTCTCCTTAATTCGACTTAAATCCCCCGAATACTTCAAGTTCATTATATATTGTTGTCACTGTTGTCGTATCTGTTACTATCATCCGTGTCACGCCCCCAAATTCTGGTCCTTGAATCTCGGACCTGGTACGTCACGGTACTATCTTCATTCCAATATATATAACTTTTGTTCATAAAGTAATAAACACAACCTGACTTTTATACTAATTAATACATTATTCCCTTCTATTCCAGAATATGTAACCTTTACAATCGATTATTACATCTGTAAATCATTCATGATCTATCTATACATCTTAAACTATAAATAATATGTTTCATAATGACATATTAACTTGCGAGTATTCATTAACTCTCAATTCAAATTTTAAATATTCTTTTGTGTAGAGTATTTTAACTCAACATCTACAATATATATATATATATATATATATATATATATATATATAATTTTAACGTTCATTTAGCTTAGTTGGAAACCTCACAATCAAGTGTTTTGGCATAAAACCTTACCATGCATAATTACTCTAAAGAAATTACACCAATGCGTTAGTGTATTATTAAAACACCAACCATCTTCAATCACTATTTCTTCTCATGATCCTTCGTCTATTCTAAAGTATGGTCATCTATTTATCTCGACTTTTATCTGCAAAATTTGTTTGCAAGGTTGAGCACGACGGCTCAGCAAGTCCAACAGTCTACACATTTCATGTTTCAGATAGCATACAAATTTCATATATTCACGCATCAAAAATTTTAGTCAATGCATTTACACATGCTTCATGCATCTCTATATGCATCATGCATTTCATGATATGTATCTTTGTATGCATCATACTTATCATACAATATAATCTTCATATTGTATATTTAACTCATACTTCACCAATTCCATACTTTGCATTTAGTTACACAACATTCATGTAATCAACGATTTCACATAAAGCAATATATATCATTAACTACCATTAACATGGTTTAATACACATTATCACATAAGAACAAGTTACTGAAGAACTTGCCTTAAAGCGTTCCTTGCACTATTAGGAAAATGTCCTTCCATTTTTCTACACAATTAAGGGTATATATATAACCACCATTAGCCACATAATGACGCTTGGTAGTCATTTATGTTAATTCCACTTTACTTTTCATCATTCTTCCTTTTTAAATCTTGATACACAATGCTTTAATCATGTGTTTAAAATTTACTAGAACACTTTATTTGTAAGACCCCGAATTTTATGAAATAAAAGTATTTAATTTTTCTATTCAGTAAATGGTTAAATTGATAAAAGTTAAAGTTAAGGGTGATATATGAATTTTTTCAAAATACGCAAGTGGTTATAAAATATTCATTGTTGTTGGGGAATATTCGTTTGGTCGTGTAGTATTCTATTTGTCGGGGAATATTCGTACGACGGCGCAACCATTTGTGGGCCCCATAACGAATAACTGTCGGATGAAGAAATCGACAAAAATTGAGTTTTTATAAATAACGGCGTAGTTGTTACCGTTAACACTGTTGGAATACCTGGTGGTTAAAATATAGTAATACGCATAGTAGCACACGGTATTGCACATTATTTTTTTCAATTATTGATTCTTACGTAAGAAGACACTAATCAATAATTGTTACAGTAATTACTGTTTAATATTTTATTTTATTGATTCAATAATTGCTGCGTTGATATTTTATATTATTGTTGTTTCAATAATTATCATTGCACAGTATATCCATTATCAGGTCAATAATTCATATTATTTGAATAATATTATTAGATAGAATTATTGGAAATATCTAGAAATTTCTGTCAAGGAGAGGTTTGGTCACCTAATTGAGCGCCAGTAAGGAGAGATCCTTATTGGAAAGCCCCCTCTTTCTTGAGATCTACCTGGTTGTAATTATTGTGATTCTGTAATATTATTTGTGAATAATTAATTATTGATTTATATGATAAGGAAATATTTATTTGATGTGGATATAAATGATGGATTTATTTATGTGGTTATAAATGAAGGAATTAATGTTGAGGTATTTTATCAGTATTTTGTCAGATTGGAGGTATTAAAAGATCAAATCGGTGTTCTTACAGCTTTATTGTGCGAGTTATAATATTTAATCCGACCGTTGGATCGTTGTAATTTTTGGATATATTATACATATATAAGTTGAGCATATGTCCACAAATTTTGAACCGTTAAAAATGAGCGTATAATTTTTTATGAATTTTAAGAGGTAACTGATTCGGAAATTAGGTTTTGGTGAAAAATTCTAGAATTGAGTGGACCCCATTATTGGTTATTGGTGAAGAAATGTGTTGAATTTTATTTCAAATGTGGTGGGTGGCAATAGTAGCAGGTAAAGACATCAGGTAGCAGGTCAAGTCTGCTTTGGCGTGCTAACATTTTCCTATAAATAAATGGCTAAGTTAGAATTGAAAATCACACCAGAATTCATAAGTTTTCTCTCTTTTTCTCTCTAGATTATCGAGTGTATTTTGTGAGTATTTAGATACTTGGTGAGTTGCTATTCATCAGTGCAAGTTTTTTTCAGTGTTATATCCGATATCCAGTCAGAAGTGCTACTCTTTTGAGGTAAGGGATAGTAAGGGATATTAAGGGATGTTATATTCTTTATAATGATGTTATTCTTTCAATATCATTATACTGACATATTGGTATGGATCTTATTGTGAAATTTCTACCTTTTTGAGTCGGGGTTACTATTCACGTATACGGCACTATTCACGTATACGGCACTATTCATGTATATGGCACTATTTACGTATATGACATTATTTATGTATATGGTACTCTGTACGAATACGGAGTACTATTCACAAGTTACTATTCATGAGTTACTATTTACGAGTTATTATTCATGAGTTACTATTCACGAGATACTATTCACGGGTACTATTCACAAAAAAAATTGGTTTCTTTTTCTAATTAAATTATCATTGATTTATGAGTCTTACTCTTGAAATTAAATCCATGTCTTGATGATATTGTTTTTATTATTATATATAACATTTTTATAATCATGGTGAAGAAATTTCTCTTTGACTTAAGTGTAAAGATGGGTAGATTATTGGTATGGTCATGACTATGAGTTCTCTTTGGCCAGTAGTGCAAAGATGAATTGTGACTTGTATGATCATGACCATTGAATTTACAATTGAATATTTTTAGCTTAAGTGCAAAGGTGAATTGATCAACATGATTATAATTATGGTTTATATAGATTTTGAAATGATTATATATTTCTTTGAGATGTGAATATCTTTGGCCCGTAGTGCAAAGATGAATTATTATTAAATATCTTTGGCCTGTAGTGCAAAGATGAATTATTGTTGAATATCTTTGGCCTGTAGTGCAAAGATGATTTGTTGATGAATATATTTGGCTCGTAATGCAAAGATGACCTGTTGTTGAATATCTTTGGCCTGTAGTGCAAAGATGACTTGTTGATGAATATCTTTGGCCCGTAGTGCAAAGATAAATTTATTAGTATGATTATGAACATGAACTGTGATTTGGTATAACCATGATCTTTGATATTTCAGGTGATGAAAATTATCTTTGCCCTGGATGAGAAAAAGAATTTAGAACTACAATTACGATTATGAGTTATACATGTGATTGTGGACAGGAATTGTTGATTGATGTTACAGGGATAAAACATTATTGGTGGATTTTTAACATGGAGAAGATAATAGGCTTTATAGTCTATTTGACTCTTCTAATGGATTACTCGTTCCGCTGCAACTATGGTTGAAAGTTTTATCATCTACCATATGTTCTAAATCTCTGATTTATTACTGATGAAGGCTATTGATAATTTAATTATCTTTAGTCATGATATTCTTTACTGAGCTAGTTGTGTTCACCCTTTTGCTTCACAATTCCTTTCAGGTAATAAGAGTGTAGCTAGGTCGAGCGGGGATAACAGGAGAATAGAACGGTGGTCATCATTTAGTAGTTATATTTGGTGAATCAAATAGGGTGAGACGAACCTAACGTTGGAAGGGTGTTTTGCCACTATCATATAAGATGCCTAAAGGCATATAATCTCGTGTCATCATAAGACATGGTTGTGCACATCCACTTACGAGTATATCTACGCGCACTACCTATATGATTTTGGTGTTTGTTTGAAGTATAATTCTCAATTAGAGACAATGGGAGATAATGATATGTCAAGAGATCGAAGACTCACCATTGGAAAGAATATGATAGTAATCTTCTCGTTTTTCTTTGGGGTCTATTGGGTCAACCAAGGATAATTCTGTGGGCATATGATATCTATCATAACCTAGACGCATGCCCTCCCTGTACGAAGTTTTTTTTGAGCACTTTCCAAATATTCTAATTTTTAAAATAGTTTTTGACTATACCTTTATGTAGGTATCACTGTGAGGTGTTGTCCACTGATGGGACATTTGTCACATTACGGTTGGGACACGAGTCACAGTTGGTATATATGTGTATCCAAACTCACAGCATATGTGTTGTTGTATTTTGCACAACAATTATTGTAATAAAGTTGTAGTTATTTTTTATACCATGTATTTGGCGACTCAGAATGGGTTGGATGGAATGGACCTATTTTGGGGTTGTCACAGTTGGTATCAGAGCTATAAGTGTGAAGAGCCCCGAGCCTCTCGCTGGTGACTTCCTGTTGATGGGGGATGCATCGAAGCCAGACTCTCCGTAGGGGACGCCGTTCTGCGGTGGCAAAATGATAGGTACCAATGTGAGGTGCTATCCACTGATGGGACATTTGTCACATTTGGTATCAGAGCTTAGGGATATGGTCTCTGGCGGAGATCGGGGAATAGAACTAGGAGGAGAGAGATGAGTAAATCCTTTGCTAGTGTGTCCTACCTAAGCTTATTTGTTGGTCAGTCATAATATCGGGATATTATGTGATATATTAATTTGTTCAATTAACCCATGTTTTGAAGCTATATTCTAGAATGATATCTGAAATACATGAGATGAACAATGGAGAAATCAAGATGACAGGGAAGATGGAATCTGAAATAAAAGCAAGATATTCTCAACTCTTTGAAATACCAGGTACGTAAATTTCGCGGACGAAATTTCATAAGGAGTGGAGATTGTAAGTCCCCGAATTTTATGAAATAAAAGTATTCAATTTTTCTATTCAGTAAATGGCTAAATTGATAAAAGTTAAAGTTAAGGGTGCTATATGAATTTTTTCAAAATACGCAAGTGGTTATAAAATATTCATTATTGTCGGGGAATATTAGTTTGGCCGTGTAATATTCTATTTATCAGGGAATATTCGTACGACGGCGCAACCATTTGTGGGCCCCATAACGAATAACTGTCGGATGAAAAAAATGACAAAAATTGAGTTTTTATAAATAACGGCGTAGTTATTACCGTTAACACTATTTGAATACCTGGTGGTTAAAATACAGTAATACGCGTAGTAGCACACGGTATTGCACAGTATTTTTTCAATTATTGATTCTTACGTAAGAAAACACTACTCAATAATTGTTACAGTAATTGCTGTTCAATATTTTATTTTATTGATTCAATAATTGATGCGTTGATATTTTATATTATTGTTGTTTCAATAATTATCACTGCATAGTATCTCCATTATATTAGGTGAATAAGAGTGTAGCTGGGTGGAGCGGGGATAAAAGGGAATAGAACGGTGGTCATCATTTAGTAGTTATATTAGGTGAATCAAATAGGGTGGGGCGAACCCAACGTTGGAAGGATGTTTTGCCACTATCATACAAGATGTCTAAAGACATACAACCTCGTGTCATCATAAGACAGGGTTATGCACATCCACTTACGAGTATATCTACGCGCACTACCTATATAATCTTGGTGTTTGTTTGAAGTATAATTCTCAATTAGAGATAGTGGAGATAATGATATGTCAAGAGAAGACTCACCATTGGAAAGAATATGATAATAATCTTCTCGTTTTTCTTTGGGGTCTATTGGGTCAACCAAGGATAATTCTATGGGCATATGATATCTATCATAACCTAGACGCATGGCCTCCCATGTACGAAGTTTTCCTTGAGCACTTCCCAAATATTCTAATTTCTAAAATAGTTTTTGACTATACCTTTATGTAGGTATCACCGTGAGGTGTTGTCCACTGATGGGACATTTGTCACATTACGGTTGGGACACGAGTCATTATTGGTATATATTTGTATCCAAACTCACAACATGTGTTGTTGTATTTTGCACAACAATTGTTGTAATAAAGTTGTAGTTGTTTTCTGTACCATGTATTTGGCGACTCAGAATGGGTTGGATGGAATGGACCTATTTTGGGGTTGTCACGTTATTGTCTATATATTTGATTTATTTACATAAAATTTCCTTCGAATGATTACATCCTCCATGAGAATTTAATTGATTAGGTTAATCATCACCTCGTAATTAAATCTGATAATAATTCTTAAACTCTCGTCTAATATTATTAATCACTCTACAAATATTATTAATCATTTAATAATATTTCAATCAGTTACTAATATTATTAATTATTTAATAATATTTTATTCATTTTCTAAAATTATTAACCATTTAATAATATTTTATTTACTTACTAATATTATTAATCATTTAATAATATTCTAACCACTTACTAATATTATTAATTATTTAATAATATTTTTATTATTTTCTAATATTATTAATTATTTAATAATATTATTATTAATTATTTATAAATAATTTAATTTAATTGTTTATCTCTTACTATTTAATTTATTTAATACACACATCGTGTCATTCTTATATTTTTTTTTTTATTAAAAATGACTAAATTACCCTCATAAAGTCTTAATACATCATATTAAGGATTATTAATCAATAAAATCACCATATAGAATTTTATGACTTAATATAACTTAATTTTCTTATTTATTCTTAACGTTAGGTACTAAAAATACCCAATCAAATTATTATTTTCATATCTCCTAGAAAACTTCAATATATAATATTTTAGTCACAAAATAATTTTTCTAAAATTTTCCAACTTCATTTCCTATTTTTAAATAGGCCATTTCTGTTACATAACTACCACATTTATTAAAAATTATCTTTTTGACTTATATCAACGTACACATTCCCTGACATCATTTTTATAACATTCATATAAAATTATGTGATTAACCTTTTCATAGTCACATATGTCACATGTCGACATACTATAGTCGATAGAAATTATCTCGACAATTCCCAACTCGTCAGTAATTATTAGTTTTTAATCTGTTGGAAGCCTAATTCCCCCATTAAGCCATCTTAATCATTTTATTAATTTATTATTTTCAGTCCATACATATATATACATATATTCCATACACAAAAATATTTTTTTGGACTTTTTTCTTTTTATTATATATTTTTCAAAAGCCAATTTTAGTTCGTAGCTTCGCAAAATTAGCTATATCATGATCAACTCCAAAAATTCCCAATGTTTTACAAAATCTTGCATATATTAACGCGAAAATCCAGTTTAAATTTCGTAGTCATCGGAACTATAAAACTCTAGTTATAGTCGTTTTCGTCAAAAAAAATCGTAAAATTAAAATGGTCATAAATCACTCAATTTAAGTCGGAATAAGCTCAACTTTGGACAGGAGCTTATTTGTATCATATATTTTCATGTCCCAAAAGACCTGAATTTATTTCAAAAATTAAATGGCCGAAAATGTCCCTGGAAATATTTGGACATTATTTTTTGATATTTCTAGATTTTGCCTACTTTACTAAAAATTGTCCATACGAAAATCTACAAGGAATTTTTCAATGAATTCATTTGGAGAGTTTAGATATCTCATGGATCTAACACATGTCTTTGACGGATCTCAAAAATAAGTTGTAGATTTCAAATGGTGAAGATCCAAAGTGGACTGAAATTTAGGCCTTTTTGTACCAAAAACTGTTTTTGATCTTCTTCTTTGTTCAAGCTCATTAACCCTTAAATTGACAACAACCAAGCATAAAAATCATAATACGTCCTAATATTTCTTATACTCATGGATCTATCATGATCCATGATTAATTTCATCAAACTCAAGAACATAAATTAGGAAATCAACTAAGATTTGAAGTTTATACCTTCAGGATTTTTCTCCTCTTGATTTCTTCTTCATATTCTTCTCTTCTTGCTATCCTTTAATGGCAGCATTTTTCTCTCTTCCTCTCTATTATGGTCGGACATGGGAGTGTAGGAATGAGAGAGTAAATATTTTTTCTTCCTTTCCTTTATTTAGCTAAATGATATTTAGGAGAGAAAGAGAGAGAGAGAGTAGTTTAGGATTACGTAGAGTTGGTGAGGAGTAGGTGTAGGTGGTTTACCTAATTCACGTGCTAAAAATTCCAGCTATTTTAAGTCATGTGGGTCCCACTTTTATTTTCTCATTTTTCTTTGACTTTCGGACCCGAAAAATCAAATTTTCGAGTTTATAGTCGATTCCTACTAAATTCGACGCTCCAAACATCATGGGCACATCCGTTTCTTCAAATTCATCTCCAAATTTTAAGTTTGACTTTTCTCCATAAAAGTCAATAGTTGACTTTAACAAAAAAGTCAACCCCGACATATTTTGTGTTTACCATATATTCTTACTAATTTCAACGTTCTAGATTCAAATATCCAATCTGTGTTTTCAAATTCCATTCCTAAATCTGATTTTGACACTTCTCTATAAAAGTCAATTGTTGACTAATTTGACCAAAAAAGTCAATTGTGACACATTTCGTTTTTATAGTCTTTTCTAACTAAACTTGATGTTCCAGACGCAACCGAGAAGTCTGTGCTTCAAAATTCTATCTCTAACTCCAATGTTGAGTTTTAACTTGATTCTAAAAAGTCCTTCCAAGTTTGGGCTATCCAATAAATTGTTTGGGACGTGTCTCATAAATTTTATATTTTCTTAATTATTCAATTAGGGTTTCTCGTCCACTTACTTTGGACTTTAAATAGTTACTCCTTCAATCATGCACATTCTCTACATTAGTCATAAGTATTCACTTCTTTAATAATAATTAATATTCTCATATATTAGGCTAGACATTTAATTCAACGTCTATTAAAACATCTTTATTTAGTTTTCTACATTCAATAAAACCTTTTCAAATGACTTGACATAATGAATTTTATTAATCCAACTTTTCAATATATTTTGGTCATATTCTTAATTTTAAAATATCATATTGATAACTTGTGTCCTCCTTATAAGTCCTCTTAATAATTAAATATTTAGGCTTGTTTACTATGATCATATGTCTTACCATATACTCCCTCCGTCCCTAATTATTTGACGTTTTAGAGTTTTTTATTTGTCCCTAATTATTTGACATTTGTTCAAATCTAGGAGAATTAATAACATATTTTGCAAAATTACCCCTCATTACTCTGTCTATTTTTTTGATACTTTAAAATCACCAAAATTTACCAAAATTTGACACCAGCTGAAAGTTCCTCAAAATTTATAAAAACGCACCATATGCATTGGTACCGACCTAAGTGAGAGACATAACATCATGTAACAATCCCAAACTGTTGACTATTCGACATTTACTCCTAATGAATGAATGTCGAACGGGTTTCTAAGTTGACACCTCCAGAGCTTGTATGTCGAACGGGTTTCTAAGTTGTCACCTCCATTTAATTTTATTTAATTGTATGGCATCCCAACTAAACAAATGTTACTTAGTTATTAATTATGCAAGATCCCAACTTTTTGAATAAAGATTAAATTTTCTTGAAATATATTTTTGAATATTATGGTGTGGATTTGATATAATGTTATAATTGTGGGTATTATTTACAAATTTTGCAAAGTACGCAAGTTGTTATATAATATACGATTGGTCGGGGAATATTCGTTTTAACAGGGAATATTCGTACAACGTCACAATCATTGGTGGATCTCCCATAACGGAATTATTGTCGGATTGAGAAAACGACAAAAATACTTTATGAAAATAACAGCGGAAGTTTTACCGTTAACTGTTGAACTACCCGGTAGTAAAAGTACAGTAATACGCGTGGTTGCATAGTAGCACACGGTATTGATTATTGATGCTTACGTGAGAAGTCACTCAGTTATACTCAATTATTGCTACAGTAATTGCTGCATCACATCTCTAATATTATTGATTCGATTATTGTCGTAGTATCATCTGCATAATATGTTATTTTATTAAATCAATAATTGAGACGACAAAGTTATTCATGTTATTAAATTCCAATATTTACAATGTCTAGAAGTTCTGTCAAAGAGAGGTTTGGTCACCTAATTGCGCGCCAATATGGAAAAATCCTTATTGGAAAGCCCCCTCTTTCCTGTGAACGACCTGGTTGATAAATATTGTGAGTTATAATATTAATGACGAATATTATTAAAATTGAAGTTGTGTTCGGAGTTGAATTTGGAGACGAGGACGTGATATTTGAGTCCGGAATGATGAAATTAGTAAAAAATAGTCTATAAACACAAAATTTTCTGGAATTCACTATTTGGTCAAAAAGGCAACAGTTGACTTTTTTGGGAAAAGTCAAACTTAAAAATTTCAAAATTTATCTTTTTGATAAAAATGGTTTCATTGTGTTGGAATTATTTGTGTTAGTGAAAATCGACAATTATTTCGATAATAATTAATGTCTGGAGGTTATATTGACCAATCGGGTATTTAACCGGATAAATGAGCAATTGATTGCTATTATTTCACATGATTATAACTATTTGTTCACATGTGTATACTATTGTTTCACATTCTTGTTAGTATTAGGGGAGTTGGTGCAAGATTGATAATACTTGCATGACTAAGTTAAAAATGGAGGTATAAATGGAGGTACTATATTGTAATTCATATTTTTCACATGTATAGAACTATTGATTCACATAATTTGCTATTGAATCACAATATTTACTATTAGGAGAAGTGGTGCAAGTTTGATAATACTTTCATGACTAAATTACAAATAAAGGAAAAGTTGGAGGTATTGTACTGGAATTTTTTGAGCCCCAAAACGTGCAATTATCGAAACTATATTTTTCTATAAATAGAAGCTCATTCTTCCTTCATTTCTCATCAATTCACAAAAGCTTTAGAGCGATTATTATAGAGAGAAATTATAGAAAGAATAAGAGAAGTCTGCTACCTCACTATTCCAGTATCCAGTTTTTCTAAAGGTAGGGAGTATTATTTCTTTCTTATCCATGAAGAGAACATTTGTTATTCCATTCTTTATTATTATGTTGGAATAACCTGTATACGCGGGCTACCTTATACTTGGTGAAATTCTTCTATTGTTCCATTCTTTATCATTCTGTTGGAACATCCTGTCTGTGCGTTCTACGTCGGACCTGGTTCCGTCTTTATTATTCTGTTAGAATATCATGTCTGTGTGTTTTACGCCGGACCTGGTTCCGTCTTTATTATTCTGTTGGAATATCCTGTCTGTGCATTTTACGCCGGACCTGATTCCATCTTTATTATTCTGTTGGAATATCATGTCTGTGTGTTTTACGCCGGACCTGATTCTGTTATTTATTATTCTGTTGGAATAACCTGCATGTGCAGTCTATCGCATTCCTGGTGATTTCTTTTGTTATTCCATTCCTTATTATACTCAGTTGGTTAAAGTTTTGACTTCTATACTCCATGAAATTAGTGAAAAATCCTTGATATTTGCGCTTCATCCAGTATCTTTTCATGGAAATATTTTTCTAAAGCATTCTTGAATTTTACTCTACAAAGCAGTATCATGTTGATAATTTGGACGTTATTAGTTCCTGGATAAATTAATTCTTGAACTTGTTTTATTGAATTCTTATATCATTGTCATCATCCTCATGTTTATATTTTGTTGAAAGTCATCTGTGGCCTATAGTGCATAGATGGACTTGGTATGATTATGACCAGGAATTATTCGGTGTAATCATGATCATAATGTTACAAATGATGTAGAAAAAGTCCTCTTTGGCCCGTAGAGCATTGATGGACAGTTGTTGGCATGATCATGACCATTATTGAATACACAAATATTCTTGGCCCGTAGTGCATGGATAATTATGGTCGTGATACTAAAGAATATCCTTGGCCGTAGTGGAGAGGTGATTCGATGATGTAGATTATTTATTAAGCTGAGTCCCAACGATAAAAGTGATGAAAAACTTTCTAAATCATAAAAGATAGTAGATTTTATTCTCTACTTGACTCTTTTAATGGATTGCTTGTTCCGCTGCAGTTAAACTTGATGGTTGTTATATTGTATCAGTTTAACACTGTTGAAGGCTATCGATAATATATTTTGCATTATCTTAGTCATAATATTTCCTACTGGACTAGTTGAGCTCACCCTTTTACTTTCATTGTTCTCGGGGAACGGAGTGACGGGCCAGATGATAGCATTAGTAGTCCTCACTATTCTGTGAAATAGTGTGATAATAATTATAATGAAGACTCCTTTTGAGTTTGTATAATCTCAAGTAGACAATATTTGTATTCAAACTCATAGCTTATATTTTGTCGTATTGTACACGACAGTTGTATTATTAAGTTATATTTGAATTCTGTACCATGTATCTGGCGACTCAAGATGGGTGATGTATACCTATTTTGGGGGCATCACAAATTGTATTTTATTTGATTTAATTGTATTTTATTTAATTTTAATTTTATTTAACTAAGTAAGTGCTACTCAGTTTAATTGTATTTATTTTGTATTATATTATTTTAAATTAAATTAAGTCAATTTTTTATTGAATTTAATTTAATTTAATTTGTATTATCTTAAATTAAGTCATATTTTTATTTTATTTTATTTGAAATAAAATTATTTATTTTAATTTAATTTAGTTTAGTTTAATTTAATTTAATTTATTTTTATTATATTATATTTTAATATTTACTTTATTTAAATTTTATTATTTTAAATTAATTAAATTTAATTAATTTAAATTTAATTTGTATTATATTCTCTCATATATTTTATTTTATTTAAAACTAAGTAAAT
Source organism: Panax japonicus (assembly GCA_020205505.1). Lineage (NCBI taxonomy): Eukaryota > Viridiplantae > Streptophyta > Magnoliopsida > Apiales > Araliaceae > Panax > Panax japonicus. Next base: position 7,327,864 of record CM035100.1, read on the forward strand.
GTTACTATTATGTATTATATTATATAATTTATTTTAATCTAATTTATTTTTTTTATTATTAATTAAATTTTTTATTATATTATATTATATAGTTTATTAAATTTATTTTATGTTATTCAATAATTTTATTTTATAGTGTATTATATTATATTATAAAATTTATTAGTGTTATTTAATTTTCCTAGTATTTTATTTTGTATTAATTTATTAACATATATAAGTTCCACAGAAATTCTGTCCAAAAATTCGTTGGAAATAACATTCAACCAATTAATAAGAGAACACTGCAAATTATAACCAAATTGAACACTACAAATTATAAGTCTTCAACAAATCCACACAATAAATTGGACACTGCAAATTATGCCAACCAAATCTACACAACACTGCAAATAACATTGTTATCACCAAATTGAACCAAATATATGGCATAAAAAATAATCAGATTATAAGGCAAACCCACATGCATTTCAGTTCGTACTATATAAACAGATTATATATTTAGAGCATTGAACCAAATTAGATAATTTATTCAGAGTTTAGAAATTTGAAGGTATACACTGAATATTCAAAACAACATGAATCATTAATTCATTATTACCCAATATCAATAATTTAGGCAAAATTAATTTAGGGCTAATTACCTTAAGCTGGAGATAATGAAAGAGAGAGATAAAATTGGTGTAAGCATCTTCTCGTCGGTCGCTACTGGAGCCGGAGGCCGGAGGCAGGAGGCAGCGGCCGGAAAGAGGCAGAGGTGACGGAAGGAGGTAGAGGCTGGAGGCAGGAGGTGGGCTTCCGTAGAGGGGTGGGCGGACGTGGTGGTTGCTGCCCGACGAAGGTGATGGTGTGGCCGAAGTGAGATGAGGGAGTTAGTGAGAGAGAGAGAGTGAGAGATGAATGTAAGAGAGAGATGAGAGGGTGAGAGACAAGGACACTGGAGAAAACAATCAAATTAGGTTTTTATATATTATTCTCGACGGAATTTCGTCGAGGTTTTTCCCTCGACTGTACTCTAGTTTCGACGAACTATTTCGTCGAGGCTAATACATATTTCGTCGAGTTTACACTCGCGCTGGCGGCAAAGCTTGATGCCAAGGAGGAGGCTTAATTCCGACTGATATCCGTCGAGGATACATTAAAGTCGACTGACTTAAGATCGACGAAATATTCAGTCGATGTTAGGGTTAAGTCGACTGAATGTATTCAGTCGAGATTACTTCTGTCGGAAATAAAGCTTTTTCTTGTAGTGCCTTATCCCAACAAAAGATTTAAGGGTATTATATTCAATTGAGTACTATATTTAATGTTTTTCAATCATTATCTTAATTCTTGTGTCAACCTCTAAAACGTCAAATAATTAGGACGACGGAGGGAGTATATTATTTTGACTTGTCATATATTCTCAATCCCTTAGTAATATCTTACTATTCAACCTTTCTTTCGTTCACATTTAATTTCTTTACCTTCTTTCATATATTAAACCGTATATGTTTTTTTTCAAAATTTGTAATCATTCCTCTATTTTCAAATCTAGATTTTATTCTTTAAACATTTATTTAATTATTTGAGATCTTATTTACAAGTCTCATAAATTTTTCGGGTTATCACAATCCGCATCATTTGCAACATTTGTGCACTATACATACCATCCACGTAATCCACACTCTCTGCATTATTCGCAGCAACATCGTTGTCTTCATCATCATATTTCTTTATTTGTTAGACCAATGCAACTAATTCCCTCTTCCTTGAATGATCGCACTTGTTGGGAATATTATCCGCCTCATACATGTTCATCTGAAACTAAATTGTGACCCAAATCGTTAACCTATTAAGTTTATGGTCCATTAGAGTATATATGTCTTCAATTTTTCTTTTTAAGTTCTGATGTGAAATTTTACTATCACGGTACTCAACAATTAATTGATAATATAGAACAATATTATCTTTATTAAAATTTATAAATTTTACAAATAGAACTGTTTTAATATAACCAATTGAGTAAGTATATCTAGACCTGAACTATTAAGTAACCATTGGAATAAGGTATTAAGTTTATATATTCTTCTTTGCATGTCTTAATTAACAGTACTAGGGTAGTATGATGCTAGCTAGTGAGAATAAAGATGCAGAAATATTAACATCAACTGAACTTGTAAGAATAATTATGTGCTCCTCAGGAGCCTTGATGTGAAAGAGTTTTATTTTATAAATAATTCATATGATATAAATTAAAATAATTTTGGCACTTGCAATGATGTTTGTGACTGAAGATTCTGAAATGAAATGTGTGACCTTAATTAATGCTAAAGTGTTACTCACTACTCAGCATGAATTCTGAAACCATTAGTTAATTTCTTCAGTATTTTACTTTTCATAGTAAATGTGAATCTATATATTCAGTATAAAAGAAAATCTATATATATATATATATATATATATATATATATATATATATATATATATATATATATATATATATATATATACAGAAAGGATCAAGAGCATAATTCTTAAATAGCATAATGCCTTAAGTAGCATAATTTCATCAAAACGACGTCGTTTTCATGGGACGCGGTGGCATTTTTGTAAATACCATGCCACCGCGTAATTACAAAAATGCCACCGCGTCCCATGAAAACGACGTCGTTTTGATGAAATTATGCTACTTAAGGCATTATGCTATTTAAGAATTATGCTCTTGATCCTTCCCGTATATATATATATATATATATATATATATATATATATATATATAGAGTCCGGATCCAGTCCGGGATCCCGGACTCTATTAAAATACGGACTTTTTTTTTTGCTTTTTTTTGAAACAACTAAAAACAAAATTTATGGAATTGGAATTTTTACATAATACAGTGTTTTGGACGTGATTTAGATGCATATACCAAAATATTTCTGTACATTCTGGGCAGGCTGTACATACATTGATTGGTATAGGTATTAAAAACACACCCAAAATACTGTATTATGGAAAATTTTCAGTTCCATAATTTTTTTTTAGTTGTTCTACAAAAAAAAAATTGGGGTCCGTTTTTGATCAGGTCCGGAAGTCCGGACATGATCCGTAGTGTATATATATATATATATATATATATATATATATATATATATATATATATATTAATCTCAACTGTTGATTTCTGTATTGGACGATAGAAATAATATTTGTCTATTTTTGATCCATAGTATACGTATTATGGATCATTCTCCAATATATTTCAGTTGTTGGTTCATGTATTAGACGCTAATGATAATTTTTGTCCATTTTTAATATATAACAAGTAGTAATTGCTATAGATCCATTTTTCATATATATATATATATATATATATATATATATATATATATATATATATATATATATATATTATCAAAATGTTCATTTTTTACATATCCAAAATCCTTGACAGCAGAGATACATACATGACTTCACTTTAATTGATTAGTCTAATTGGGGGAGCTCGAATAAGTATTGATATTAAAATGAAACCAATTATTAACATTATCCAGTTAGCTAATTTTAGATGTTATGTTACATGAATTAATTATACACGTTTAAAATTTAGTCAAACAAATAATATTTTCAAATGCGTTTAATTTCCACGTACAAACCAAACATGTCGTGCATGTGGGGACGGAGCCACACTGTAGGGGCCGGGGGGTTTATACCCTGGATGTTTTGAACTTTCTTATAACCTATAAAATTTTAATATTTTTATTTCAAGTCCCCTAAATTAAAATCTATGAGATAAAATAAAATATAATTTTTTTTTAAAATATAATAATTATTTTAATTATAAAAGTCAATTCAAAATATGATTCTTTTTGTTTTTCAAATATCATAATACTAACAAATTGTATTATCTCTCTTTACTCTATTTTATGTACAATAACGCTCTGTTTCTGAGTTTTAAAATGGATAGAAAAGAAAAGAAATGGACAAAAAAATTAAGTTTTCTTTTCCATTCTTATGTTTCTGAGTTTTTTAATAAACGGAAAAGAAAAGAAATGGATAGAAAACTTGGAATAAGTAATATTTTTATAATTCCCATATTATCCTCAACTTTTAATATAATAAATTTTAAATTACAACTCATGTCCTCAATTTTAAAGTTTCTATTATTTTCTATTAAAAACTCAGAAACAACACAAAGGAAAACTTCAAGTTTTCTATTCTTTTCTTTTTCTGTTCTAATTTAAGTTTTATATTCTTTTCTTTTCTGTTCAAAACTCAGAAACAGAGTGTAAGGTGTCTACTTACATTACAAAAATGAATCTTATACATATAGATATGTGGATGAACGACCACGATCTGTTGTAAAGATAATTTTAAATTTACAATATTAATTATAAATCCGTCTCAAATATATTTAGCGATGGACATGCCTGTTATGAGCTTTAGTGACGGATCTATCTCTAAAGACTGGTCCATTAACAAACCAGTCCGTTCCTGAACCCATATATATAGGGTCAAGATCAGGTCTGGACTCCCGTACGGGAGTAAAATTCGGACCTTTTTTTTGTTATTTTTAAAATTAACTAATTTTTTTTTAATATTTTATGGAACTGAATTTTTTTTTTCATAATACAGTGTTTTTGGTGTGATTTGGATATATATAACAAAACATGTCTGTACAGTCTGTTTTAAAAGTTTTGTTATATGTATCCAAATTACACCCAAAACACTGTATTATGGAAAAATTTCAGTTCCATAAAATATTAAAAAAAAAATCCGAATTTTAACAAAATCCGAACTGGATCATCTCTCTCTATGTATATATATTGACTCAAAGTGTTAGGACAGGAAGATTAATGAATTGAAGCAAAATGGATCAATTAATAAACAAACATATACTACTTTTGTTTTTGTTGTTGCCCCATAGAGAACAATTATTGATTGAGGCTAATGGAAGCGACAAACAAACGGCTCTTCACGTGAATTTATTCTTGATATAAAATATGCAAAAGTTCATAGAAATACAAGTGATTTGTTCTGGATGATAATGTGCTCAAGCACAAGAAAGAAATTGTTTTCATAATATTAAAATTTATAACTATTTATAACAAGATAAATAGAGATGTTATTCAAAATAACTGAATCAATTTGGTTGGTCAACGAGTTAATCCCGAATTAGTCACGAGTTGTATTATTCTAAACTTTATGTATTATTTGTTGTACATATATGTATTAAAAAACATATACAATGATTTTGATATACATACTGCATACAACTCTTAATTTAATTTCATGTTTAGTGTATTACTACCATCTATAATATACTATTTATATCTAAATTATAATACCAAATGACACACTAAAATTTTAAATTGTATTTTTGATACTAACCCAGGTGTTTGCACGGATTATCAGTATAATATTAGATAAAACTTCAACCTACAAAATAAATTAATGCCGTTACATGATAATATCAAAATTATAATTATTAATGTTACTATTAACATGAAAGTTGCTGGGGAAACGATAAAATTAATATGCAATTAACAGACCATTTACTTTTTTAAAAAAGGTTATCAATGTATTAAGCCACCAAATTCAATTTAAACAACGTAGATAATACGAAATGAAAGAAAAGTTTAATTCATTCTTATTAAGGGTAAATTAATTAGAACGTTACATCACTTTTTAGTTTATTTAATTAAAAAAATAAAAAAATCTCATATTTATTACTTCCTTTTTTACCAAATTAAATGATTGATTTTTGTTTTTAAAATATATTTAATTTTAAAAAATAGAATTATAAAATCCTAAGCTATCTAAAAGTACTAATTACAAGTTTTTAAAATTTTTAAAAGTAAATGAATCACATCAATTTTACAATTTAAAAACATTTGAAATTAATTTTCAAATATCAAAATAAATCTTATATTTTGAAATGTACTTAGCATCTTTGTGGACATGAAAAAATTCTCATTTTAGAACAAAAAGAAAAGGAAAAAAGAAAAAGAAAAGAAAGAGTAAAATGGGACTTTTGCTTTGGGATGGAGAGAGTATATCATATTCATATTAAAGTCAAAATCAGGGTCGGTTCAAACTTTTTGGGGGCTTCAAGTCAAATCTTAAATTGGGGTTTTTTTTTACCATTCAATATTAAATTAAATTAGTATCTATGATTTTTTTAAAAAAAATTAAATTTTGATTTTTCTTGCCTTTCACCTAATTTTTCTGTGCTATTTTTTTTATTACTGGTAACAAATGTTTCAAGAGCTCCTTTTTGGGATTCAATTAATTTTTCTACTCTTCTTTTTTTGTTGAAGTTTTTGATACCCTGATTCATATTTTCGAGAAGCCATATAATGCTTAAAAAACAAGTAAAAAGCCAAAAATACAAATAACAAACAAATACTTTTCAGCCAAAAACAAATAAGGACAGATACTTTTCTGTCAAAACACTAATAACAGAACTTTTTTCCCTAAAAGGAGTAACAAAAGTACCTATTTAACAAGTAAAATTTAATAAAATTAATAGAAAAGTATAGAACAATAGAACCTGATTATGCCGATTTAGTGATTTTTCCCGAGATTAAATACCTGAACAATGAACATCACAAATTCAAAGTAAGAAATATTACTTTACAAATCCTAATTGCAAAGAACAAAAAATTACACAAACGAGTAAAGATTGATATTATTACCTATTGATGTGTTGAATTCAATTTTTGTAGAGTTAGAGAATCTCAACACTCAACTCCTAAAAGATTAAAATATATACTCCCTACGTCCCATGATAAAATTTCTTATTACTATTGTGACGCCTAAAATTAGGTATACATCACCCATCTTGGGTCGCCAGAAATATGGTACAGAATTCAAATACAACTTACTAATACAACTGTCGTGTACAATACGACAAAATATAAACTGTGAGTTTGAATACAAATATTGTCTACTAGAGATTATACAAACTCAAAAGGAGTCCTCATTACAATTATTATCACACTATTTCACAGAATAGTGAGGACTACTAATGCTATCCTCTGCACCATTACTCCGTTCCCCGACTCGTCCCAGCTATATTCTCATTTCCTGAAGAGAACAGTGAAAGAAAGGGTGAGCTCAACTAGCCTAGTAAGAAATATTATGACTAAGATAATGCAGAATAAATTATCATTAGCCTTCAACAGTGTTAAACGGATAAAATATAGTAAACATCATGTTTAACTGCAGTGGAACAAGCAATCCATTAAAAGAGTCAAGTAGAAAATAAAATATACTATCTTTTATGATTTAAAAGGTTTTTCATCACTGTTATAGCTGAGACTCAGCTTAATAAATATTCCACATCATCGAATCACCCCTGCACTACTGCCAAGGATATTCTTTAGTATCACGACCACAATTATTCATGCACTGCGGGCCAAGAATATTTGTGTATTCATTAATGGTCATGATCATGCCAACAACTGTCCATCAATGCACTACGGGCCAATGAGAACTTTTACCACATCATATGTAACATTACGGTCATGATTACACCGAATAATCCCTGGTCATAATCATACCAAGTCCATCTATGCACTACAGGCCACAAATGACTTTTAACAAAATATAAACTTGAGGATGATGACAATGATATAAGAATTCAATAAAACAAGTTCAAGAATTATTTTATCCAGAAATTTTTAACGTCTAAATTGTCAACATGATACTGTTTTGTAAAGTAAAATTCAAGAATGATCAGAAGAATATTTCCATGAAAGGATACTGGATGAAGCGTAAATATCAAGGATATTCCACTAATTTCATGGAGTATAGAAGTCAGAATTTTAATCAACTGAGTAATACCGAATACAATAACAAAAGGTATCACCATGCATGCGATAGAGACCGCACAGACAGGTTATTCCAGCAGAATAATAATAACGGAACCAGGTCAGGTGAAATTCACACCGACAGGATGTTCCAACAGAATAATAAATGCGGAATAATAAATGATGGAACCAGGTCCGGCGTATAGCACAGACAGGATATTCCGACAGAAATATAAAGACAGAATAGTAAATGGATGTCACCAAGTATAGGGTATTCCGCGTATACCGATTATTCCAACAGAATAACAATGAATGGAATAACATAAGTTCTCTTCAAGAAGAAAGAATAACACCCCTTACTTTATTAGGAGATTGAATACTGCAGTAGTGTAGTAACCGAATACTCTTCTTCTTTCTCTTTTATTCTCTCTATACTTTCTCTCTCTATAGCATGAATGAATTCGTGAAAAATAATGAAGCACTAGGCCTCTATTTATAGAAGATTTCTTGCTTAGCACTTGCCATGTGAAAAGGCAAGTGGCTTGACGACTGGTGATGTGAAAAGAAAAGTGGTTTGACACTTGTAATGTGAAACGATAATTGGTTCGACGCCTGTAATGTGAAACGGCAAGTGGTTCGACGCCTGTAATATGAAACGACAAGTGGTTTGACGTCTGGTAAAGGTAATTACTATTGACGAAGGTAATTACTATTGATGAAAATAATTACTATTGACGAAAATATATACTATTGACGAAAATAATTACTATTGACGAAGGTAATTACTATTGACGAAGGTAATTACTATTGATGAATGTAATTACTATTGACGAAAGTAATTACTATTGACGAATGAGACTCTTAGATGATGACATATGGGCCCCCCCATAAAATAACTAAACTTACCACAAACGTCTCATAACAGACTCTTTATATACATCAAGGATTGAATAAATATTACCATAAATTAATTTATTTTTAATCAACACATAATTAATCTTTCAACAATTATTAATCATTTATAACTTGTCGTCTCAATTATTGATTTAATATTATAACATATTATACAGATGATACTGTGACAATAATTGAATCAATAATATAAAAGATATGATGCAGCAATTACTGTAGCAATAATTGAGTATAACTGAATGACTTCTCACGTAAGCATCAATAATCAATACCGTGTGCTACTATGCAACCACGCGTATTACTGTACTTTTACTACCGAGCAGTTCAACAGTTTTAACGGTAACACCTCCGCCGTTATTTTTATAGAAAGATAATTTTTGTCATTTTTTAACTACGACAATACTTTCGTTGTGGGATCCACCAATGATTGTGCCGTCGTACGAATATTCTCCGACAAAAAGAATATTCCCCGACTAAACGAATATTTTATAACAACTTGCGTACTTTGCAAAATTTATAAATATTACCCACAACTATAACATTATATCAAATTTATTCCATAATATTCAAAAATAATAATTATAGAAAATTTATCTTTATTTATAAAAATTGGGGTCTTACAACCTCCCCTTCTTATGAAATTTCTCCCTCGAAATTAGGGTACGTATCTGGTATGTCGAAGAGGTAAGGATACCTTGATTTCATTTCAGATTCTAACTCCCAAGTCATTTCCTCAACATCGTGGTTTCTCCATAAAACTTTAACTTGAGGTATAACCTTGGAGCGTAGAATATGTTCCTTCTTATCCAAGATTTGAACAGGAACCTCTTCATACGTCAAATCTTCCACTATTTCATCCGGTTCTAACTCAATAATGTGGTTCAGGTCTTTCACATATTTACGTAACATGGATATGTGAAAAATGTTATGAACACGAGATATACTTGGCAGTAAAGCGAGTCTATAGGCCACAGTTCCTACTCGATCGAGGATTAAAAATGGACCGATGAATCGAGGATTGAGTTTTCCTCTCTTTCCAAATCTTGTAACTCCTTTCCATGGAGTAACACGTAACAACACATGATCTCCTATATTGAATTCCACGTCCTTTCAATGAAGATCAACATAACTCTTTTGTCGATTTTGTGAGGTTTTTATACGTTGTAAGATCGTTTGAATTTTTTCTATAGTCATACGTACCAACTCCGGTCCCAACAACGTTGCTTCACCCACCTCATCCCAGTATACTGGAGAACGACACTTTCTTCCATACAACGCTTCGAATGGAGCCATGCCAATACTTGTTTGATAACTGTTGTTGTAGGAAAACTCTACCAATGGTAAGAACTTGTCCCAACTTCCCTTGAAATCAAGGACACAGAGTCTTAATAGATCTTCGAGAGTTTGAATAGTCCTCTCCGACTGTCCGTCCGTCTGAGGATGATATGCCGAGCTAAACCGTAAGTCTGTGCCCATAGCTTTTTGAAAACTAACCCAAAATCGTGAAGTAAATCTTGGGTCTCGATCAGAAACTATGGATACCGGCATACCATGCAGTCTTACAATCTCGTTTATGTACATACGAGCAAGACGTTCAAGTGTATAAGTTTCTCGTATCGGTAAGAAATGAGAAGACTTGGTCAATCTATCAACAATGACCCAAATCGCATCTATGCCTTGAGAAACCTTAGGAAGACCGGTAACGAAATCCATGGTAATGTGCTCCCACTTCCATTCTGGAATTTCAAGTGGTTGCAATGGACCTTTTGGTACTTGATGCTCCGCCTTAACTCGTTGACAAGTTAGACACATTGAGATAAACAACGCTATCTCTCTCTTCATATTGCTCCACCAAAATGTATGACGAATATCATGATACATTTTGGTACTCCCAAGATGGATTGCAAACGGTGTATTGTGCGCCTCCATCATGATTTTATACTTTAAATCAGGGTCGTTAGGAACACAAAGTCTGGAGTTGACTCGAAGTATTCCTTCTTCATCGATTCTTGCTTCCAGCATAGCACCTTCTTGCACTTTCTTCCTCATACGCATCAGCTCCAGGTCTGTAGCTTGAGCAGCTTTAACTTTATCGATTAAAGTCGGTTTTACTCGTATATTCGCCATCGTCATATGTGTCCATGGAGTCTTTAACTCTATCTCCATCTTTTGCAAGTCACACAAAATGGGCCCTTGCGTTGACAATATCGCACTCGTACTTGCATGTGATCTTCTACTCAATGCGTCAGCTACCACGTTTGCTTTTCCAGGATGGTATTGGATGGTATGTCAATAGTTCAAGCCAACGTCGTTGTCGCATGTTGAGTTCCTTTTGAGTGAAGAAATATTTGAGGCTTTTATGATCCGTAAAGATATCCACTTTCTCCCCATACAAGTAATGCCTCCAAATTTTAAGTGCAAAGACAACAGCTGCCAACTCTAGATCATGAGTAGAATAATTCTTCTCATATTCTTTGAGTTGTCGCGAGGCATAGGCTATGACTTTTCCATGTTGCATGAGAACACATCCCAGCCCTTTGCCCGAAGCATCACTGTAGATGACAGATCTGAAATGAGTCTCCTCTTGAGTTCTTGAAAACTCTTCTCACATTCTTCGCTCCAACCGAACTTTGTATCTTTCCGAGTCAGCTGAGTCAATGGAGTAGCGGTTCGAGAAAATCCTTCCACGAATCTCCGATAATAACCAGCTAAACCGAGAAAGCTACGTACTTCGGTCACTTATTTAGGTTGCTCCCAGCTTTGAATAGCTTCAATCTTTGCTGGGTCAACAGATATTCCATGACTTGATACCATATGCCCAACGAATACTACTTGCTCAAGCCAGAACTCGCATTTCTTCAACTTGGCATAAAGCTTATATTCACAAAGCTTTTGGAGTGTCAGCCTCAAGTGTTGCTCACGATCTTCACGGCTTTTGGAATAAATAAGGATGTCATCAATAAAGACGACCACAAAGTGATCCAAATATTCCTTGAATACTCGGTTCATCATATACATGAAGGCAGCAGGAGCATTAGTCAATCCAAAGGACATGACTAGGAATTCATAATGCCCGTACCGAGTTCTGAAAGCCGTCTTTGCAATTTCATCGGTTCTAATCTTCAATTGATGATATCCGGAACGAAGATCAATCTTTGAAAAGAATTTGACTCCTTGCAACTGGTCAAACAAGTCATCAATACGTGGCAATGGATATCTATTTTTGATGGTGACATGATTCAACTCCCGATAATCAATACAAAGTCACATACTCCCATCTTTCTTTTTCACGAATAGAACAGGAGCACCCCAAGGAGAAGTACTAGGACGAATAAAGCCAATGTCTAACAATTCGTGCAGTTGGGTTTTTAACTCCTGAAGTTCAATAGGAGCCATTCGATATGGGGCTTTGGAAATGGGTTTTGTACCGGGTTCAAGGTCGATACAAAATTCAATTTCACGCTCTGGGGGTAGGTCAGGAAGTTCTTCGGGGAATACGTCAGGAAATTTATTAACAATAGAAATATCGTTCAAAACTGACGTATTTTTGTTTAAATCTGTGACATGAGCTAAGAAAGCTTGACATCCGTTTTTCAATAAACGAATAGCTTTATGGCTTGAGATGACCGTGATTGATTTTAATGGTTTGGTCGCTTGAATTCGCATAATAGGTTGATTATGAATATGAAAGCTAACAACCTTATGGAAACAATCAATTTTTGCATGATGAGTAGTTAACCAATCAATCCCTAGAATCACGTCAAATGCAAGTATTTTCAATGAAATAAGATCTACAGGTAATGTGAGGGTACCGATTTGAACCAAACAAGACTTATAAACAGTGGATGTAATGAAGGTTTCTCCCAACGGAGTTTCCACAGATAAGTCAAAGTCTTATTTCTCCGGAGTCAAATTTAATCGATGAGAGCAAGTAGGAGAAATAAAAGAATGGGTAGAACCGGTATCAAATAAAGTATAGACTTCGTTAGAGTTTATGATAAGCTTACCCGTGATGACCTCATTCGGGTTCCTCGCTCTCTGGGAGGTCACAACAAACGCTCTCCCTTGCACTACCGGCTTTGACCTTTCTGGGACGGCCTTTGGTGCCACCATCCTAGCTGAATTTGTCTTCGGTAAACGAAAAAATTGGGCTAAGTGACCTTCTCATCCATAATTATAACATGCTTTGGACGACATCACGCAATTTGGACTGATGTGTCCCTCCCCTCCGCATTTGAAGCATATGATAGGTGGTCTTTCTCCTTCCTTAACAACGGGTGCTGGTGCTGACGTCTTTTCATCATTGTTGAATCTCCTCTTTTTGAAATGTCCATCTTTATTGTTTTGGCCCTGATTACCACCGAAGTGGTTACCATTTTTGGCCTGCTGATTCCCTCCACGCTTGTTGTCACCGCTTCGATGACCACTCTCGTTGGTATTATAATTTTGCCGGCTGCTTTCTTTTAGTTGAGTTGACTCGTTATCGCGCTCCACTAACTGAGCCCTATTTACAACATCCGAATACAAACACAGTTTATGAGAAATAAGATGTTGACGTATCTCCGGCTTCAAACCTCTTAAAAACATTAGCGCCATTCTCTCTTCATTATCCACCAAGTGGGACGCAAACCGTGATAACTATGCAAATTTTGCCTCGTATTGCGACACGGTCATATTATTTTGTTTCAACTTAATAAACTCCACCTCCTTCATATGGAGAATACTTTCGGGAAAGTATTTGTCGTTGAACAGCTCCTGGAACTTCTCCCAAGATATCTTCAGTACAGCAGGTTGAGTACGTTTTACCGATTCCCACCAGTAATCTGCCTCTCCGCGCAACATAAAGGCGGCAAAGGGAACCTTTTGCTCCTCGGAGCATCCCAAGACATCAAATATCATGGTGATGTGCTTTATCCATGCTTTCGCCATAAGTGGTTTTGACTCTCCCTTAAACTCCGGTGGTCCCAGCTCCTTGAACTGTTTAGCGGTGACCGCCCGAGAGTTTCCCGTGTTTCCATCTACTTTTTGGACAGGAGCAGTTTTTGCCTGCTGTTGAAAGAATTGCATAAAACCTCTGAACATTTGATCATTCATCATTTGGTCAGTGTTGTTGTTTGCATGAGGATTTTCGCCTTCCTGATGCACATTATCCTGATTATTGATATGTGGTGAATCAACGATCGTCTGTGCTCCATTGCCATTCTCAACATTCTCAGATGTCATTTTCAGATACTGCCACAAAACAAAAGGTTAGTTGACATGTAACATATTATCCCTATATTCTGACCGACCAATAAAATAGCACATAAACTTCGGTAGGTCATACTAGTGAAGGAATTTCCCGTCTCTCCCCTCCTAGTACTATTCTCACATCTTAGCCAGGGATCATATCCCTAAGCTTTGATACCAACTGTGACGCCCCCAAAATTAGGTATACATCACCCATCTTGGGTCGCCAGAAACATGATACAGAATTCAAATACAACTTACTAATACAACTGTCGTGTACAATATGATAAAACATAAACTGTGAGTTTGAATACAAATATTGTCTACTAGAGATTATACAAACTTAAAAGGAGTCCTCATTACAATTATTATCACACTATTTCACATAATAGTGAGGACTACTAATGCTATCCTCTGGACCATTACTCCGTTCCCCGACTCGTCCCAGCTATATTCTCATTTCCTGAAGAGAACAGTGAAAGAAAGGGTGAGCTCAACTAGCCCAGTAAGAAATATTATGACTAAGATAATGCAGAATAAATTATCATTAGCCTTCAACGGTGTTAAACGGATAAAATATAGTAAACATCATGTTTAACTGCAGCGGAACAAGCAATCCATTAAAAGAGTCAAGTAGAAAATAAAATCTACTATCTTTTATGATTTAAAAGGTTTTTCATCACTGTTATAGCTGAGACTCAGCTTAATAAATATTCCACATCATCGAATCACCCCTGCACAGATATTCTTTAGTATCACGACCACAATTATTCATGCACTGCGGGCCAAGAATATTTGTGTATTCATTAATGGTCATGATCATGCCAACAACTGTCCATCAATGTACTACGGGCCAATGAGAACTTTTACCACATCATTTGTAACATTACGGTCATGATTACACCGAATAATCCCTGGTCATAATCATACCAAGTCCATCTATGCACTACAGGCCACAAATGACTTTTAACAAAATATAAACATGAGGATGATGACAATGATATAAGAATTCAATAAAACAAGTTCAAGAATTATTTTATCCAGAAATTTTTAACGTCCAAATTGTCAACATGATACTGTTTTGTAGAGTAAAATTCAAGAATGATCAGAAGAACATTTTCATGAAAGGATACTGGATGAAGCGCAAATATCAAGGATATTCCACTAATTTCATGGAGTATAGAAGTCAGAATTTTAATCAACTGAGTAATACCGAATATAATAACAAAAGGTATCACCATGCATGCGATAGAGACCGCACAGACAGGTTATTCCAGCAGAATAATAATAACGGAACCAGGTCAGGTGAAATTCACACCGACAGGATGTTCCAACGGAATAATAAATGATGGAAACAGGTCCGGCGTATAGCACAGACAGGATATTCTGACAGAAATATAAAGACAGAATAGTAAATGGATGTCACCAAGTATAGGGTATTCCGCGTATACTGGTTATTCCAACAGAATAACAATGAATGGAATAACATAAGTTCTCTTCAAGAAGAAAGAATAACACCCCTTACTTTATTAGGAGATTGAATACTGCAGTAGTGTAGTAACCGAATACTCTTCTTCTTTCTCTCTTATTCTCTCTATACTTTCTCTCTCTATAGCTTGAATGAATTCGTGAAAAATAATGAAGCACTAGGCCTCTATTTATAGAAGATTTCTAGCTTAGCACTTGCCATGTGAAAAGGCAAGTGGCTTGACGACTGGTGATGTGAAAAGAAAAGTGGTTTGACGCATGTAATGTGAAACGACAATTGGTTCGACGCCTGTAATATGAAACGACAAGTGGTTCGACGCCTGTAATATGAAACGACAAGTGGTTTGACGTCTGGTAAAGGTAATTACTATTTACGAAGGTAATTACTATTGACAAAAATAATTACTATTGACGAAGGTAATTACTATTGACGAAAATAATTACTATTAACGAAGGTAATTACTATTGACGAAGGTAATTACTATTGACGAAAGTAATTACTATTGACGAATGAGACTCTTAGATGATGACAGATGGGCCCCCCCATAAAATTAATAACCAAACTTACCACAAACGTCTCATAACAGACTCTTTATATACATCAAGGATTGAATAAATATTACCATAAATTAATTTATTTTTAATCAACACATAATTAATCTTTCAACAATTATTAATCATTTATAACTTTTCGTCTCAATTATTGATTTAATAATATAACATATTATACAGATGATACTGTGACAATAATTGAATCAATAATATAAGAGATATGATGCAGAAATTACTGTAGCAATAATTGAGTATAGCTGAATGACTTCTCACGTAAGCATCAATAATCAATACCGTGTGCTACTATGCAACCACGCGTATTACTGTACTTTTACTACCGAGTAGTTCAATAGTTTTAACGGTAACACCTCCGCCGTTATTTTTATAGAAAGATAATTTTTGTCGTTTTCTAACTACGACAATACTTCCGTTGTGGGATCCACCAATGATTGTGCCGTCGTACGAATATTCTCCGACAAAAAGAATATTCCCCGACCAAACGAATATTTTATAACAACTTGCGTACTTTGCAAAATTTATAAATATTACCCACAATTATAACATTATATCAAATTTATTCCATAATATTCAAAAATAATAATTATAGAAAATTTATCTTTATTTATAAAAACTGGGGTCTTACAACTATTTTGGGTAGTTCCATGTTAAATGTCTATTTTCCTTTAATAACAAAACTTTTACACATATTTTCTTATTATACCCGTAGCATTAAATATCTCATAGTTTTCTTATTCTAATTCTATCTCCATATTTAATGATATTATTATGGACAATTTTGTCATTTTATTCATCTATTTAATATGCGTGAAAAGTCCACCAGGACTTTTATCCTTGGACGGAGGGAGTAATATTTATTAACAATTGTAGATTTGTAGTTAGAGAAAAAGACTTATTTAGAGAGAGAAAGTGAGGCGTATAAAGAGCCAGAGAGAAAGAGACAGAAGTAAAGAGTCACCGGTAGTCTGGATAAAGGGAGTCACTCATGTTCTAATCTCAAGGAAGAGAGTCACTATTCTAATCTCGATACTATTTATTTATTTGGAAAAAATAATTTAGACTTTTTAATGGGCTCTAACATAAGAATTATTAAATTTTGGAGGGAAAATAATTTGAGCTTTTTTAATGAGTTCTAACATAAGAATTATTAAATTTTGAGGACCTTCTCAATTTTAGAGCCTCAAATAATTACTTAATTTGCTTAACTGTAGGACCGGCCCTGGTCAAAATCCATTTTGAATACTGTTAGTTTTTAATTTCTTTTTGAAATGAATTTCATCCAACTTTTTTTTATATAGATTATAACTCCTCTTCTTCTTCTTCAATAGTAGAATTTCAACTCCTTGCAAAGAGTCCAGCAATGAAGATAAGTTTATAGGTTTGTTAGTTTGGTATTATGATTATGGTTGTGTTATACTTTAATTCTAGGAAATGATGGATTTAACAATTTTCATATATCATAACTGGATCGAGCTTGGGATTTAAATTTATTAGACATCCTTAGAAATCCCCACTTATTACAAATCTCTTTAAAATAATTATTATTAATATTTATTAATGTAATTGACACTCAAAAAAGTCGAGATAAATATTTTAATTATTTATCATTTTTCTTGAATTAATAATTTTTACATTTATCTTTTTGAATTTCATGTCCCAAAATCTGAGGTATATCTAAATTTCACCTGTCCATTCACATATTCTAATCCTAGGAAAATCTGCAACAGATAATTAACAACCACTACCACCCATGGGCATGGCAATTTAATATTTATATGTAAGGAAGGACAAGTCAATGAGGCAAGCACTGGTTTTGCAGCTGTTAGCCACGACGCGGCTACCACTTCCATTGGGAATCGGTCAAAACCCTAATTTGAACTAAAAGACCGGCCTCAACGGGTTAAAGTACGGTCCCACGTGCCCACGCTACCTTAATTCTCTCTAACATCTTCCTTTCCCCCACCCCAACAACAAATGAAGTTGAGTTTTGACCTTCCATAGGCATATTGAACTTTAGATATATGTATACATTTTACGGAAGGTGGATAATTTTATGGTAATTTCATTTTATGATCTGATTAGTATTATGTAATTTTCATAATAAGTTTATTTTATGATCAATATAATATTGCTAATACGCAAACGAAGAGATCACACACCCACCTATGTGTCAGTATTGAACATAAAGTGAATTTACCATAAAACTAGCATATTAACCGGATCTCATTCTTATGTAGCTAGGATTGATAACTATGTTCAATTGTATTTAGGACATAATTCAAAACTTTCACAAATAAAACAACACAAATAATCTGAGAAATAAAGTAATGATAAAGTTATGTTTCGGCTGTCTCAACTATCGAAATTAGGTGTTTCTAAATATATGAAAAATAATAGAATACGCAAAGGATTGACCTCCAGATCCGCCTCTGATGGTTAAGTTAGTAAATCGTTTATCGAGATTGGTAATCTGAGAATATAATGCTATGTTTGGTTACAATTCCTTGGCATGTATGGAATAAAATGACTTAAGGAATAGAATGGGAATGGAATGTAATGGTTATTCCCATTTTTATGTTTGGTTTTTTTATTCATTCCATCAGGAATAGAATTATCATTCTACTTTAGGTGTTTGGCGTTTATATGAATAACATTATGAATGAAATGTAAAATAATTTTTTTTTTCGTTTTTTATATATTACAAACTTATAAAATAAATGAAAAAATAAATTAAATAAAACTTAAAAACATCTTCACTAGAATCTTGAATACTTGGCTCCATAACTAATAAAAAAGGGAAAAACCCCGTGTCATAACTAGTCTATCACTACAAGAAAATGAGTTAATTACGACATAATTATCTACGACTGAATACATTTCGTCGAGATAAGGCTATTTCTGACTAAACATTCAGTCGAAGATAATTCAATCATAAATATATTATTCCCGTCGAAAACAAAGCCCATCATTGGCGCCAGACTCTCCCCGCTAGCGCCAATTATAATTTTTTTGATGGATATAGTGTTAATACCGACTGAATTTGGTCGGACTTAAGGTATACTCGTGGGAACTAATTGCGACGAAATTTCGTCGAAAATAAGAATTTATTAAAACCTAAATCGTTATCAGTAGAACAACAGTCAGCCAAATTTTTACAAATTCTCTAGCTCATTCCCAAATTTTTATCTCTCTACGTTGTCTCTCTTTGGTCTCTCCCCCCCCCCCCCCCCCCCCCCCCCCCCCCCCTCGTCCACCGGAAGCCCCGGTCGTCGCACCTTTGCTGGCAGAACCCCTTGTCGTCGCACTTTTACTGCCGAAAACCCTTGTCGCCGCACCTTCGTCTGCAATCTTCAGTGACTGGCTTTAGCTTCAATTTCTCCTCCTTCTCGTTCATATATACAAGTTGTTATTGTTGCCCAATTTATTAAGGTTAGTTTTTATCAATTAATTTTTGATTTGGAACCTTAAATTTTCTAATATATGGTTATGCATATGGTCAATATTGTGTGTGATAATAATTATCAATAATTGAGACCGATTTTATATGATTTTGTTAGTTAATTGATAATTTTGGGATTGATCCGTGTTGATTTGGGACTTATTTTGGGACCAAATTTGGGGCTAATTTTGCTATTTTAGGATTGAATTGAGACTCGATTTAGGACTGATTTTTGATATTTTGCTGGAATTTAATCTTCATCCTTGATATATATGTGCAATATATTTTTAAGATATGATTTTGTTGGAATCAGAATAAAATAAAATTTAATAAAATAAATTTAATTTAATTTAAATTAATAAATAAAATAAATTTTATAATATAATACAAAATAAAATAAAATAAAATAAATATATTTTAATAAATTTAATAAAGTAAAATAAATTAAAAAACTATTTATTATAATATACTACAAAAAAATCCAAAAATAAATTAAAATAATTAATATTTACTTAGTTTATCATTGGAAAAATAAACTAAGTGACATTTACTTAATTTTCCACATGATTACATTAAAAATATCCCAAAAAAAATAAAATCAAAGATAATAAATTAGATTTAAATAACATAAAATAATTGAAATATATTAACCTAAAATAAAAAAAATAAACTAAGTAGCAATTTGCTTATTTTTCTACAATTAAAATAAATTGAATAATTAAAAATATCCCGAAAAAAATAAAATCAAACCTAATAAATTAAATTAACATAAATTTAAATAACATAACATAATTGAAATAAAATAATAAACTAAGTAGCATTTGCTTATTTTTCTACAATTAAAATAAACTGAATAAGTAGTCTCAATATTCAGTAAATAAAGGAACATACAAATAAAATAAGTAGCATTTGCTTTTGTTTTCTATTAGTAAAATAAACTAAGTAGCATTTGGTTTGTTTGCCACGATCTTCAAAAAATAAGTAGTATTTATTTAGTTTGCCACAATCTTTAATAAAATAATATAAATTTTAATAATATATCATAACATATGACATAACATAAAATGAAATAAATTAATTAGCTTAAATAAATTCCTTAAATTTATGAATTAAAACAATATAATATCATATAATATAATAAAAAAATTTTAAAAAAAATAATGGCAATGATTTAATTAAAATAAATAAAAGAGAGAACATATTCTATCTGTAAGACCCCAACTTTTATGAATAAAGATGAATTTTCTATAAATATCATTTTTGAATATTATGGAATGAATTTGATATAATGTTATAGTTGTGAGTAATATTTATAAATTTTGCAAAGTACAATTTTGCAAAGTACGCAAGTTGTTATATAATATTCGATTGGTCGGGGAATATTCGTTTTAACAGGAAATATTCGTACAACGACACAATCATTGGTGGACCCCACAACGAAATTATTGTCGGATTGAGAAAATGACAAAAATACTTTATAAAAATAACGGCGGAAGTTTTACCGTTAACTGTTGAAACACCCGGTGTTAAAAGTACAGTAATATGCGTAGTTGCACAGTAGTACACAATATTGATTATTGATGCTTACGTGAGAAGTCACTCAGTTTTGTTGAATTATTGTTACAATAATTGCTGCATAGTATCTCACGTTATTTGATTCAATTATTGTCAATATTTTATAATCAATAATTGAGATGACAAAGGTATTAATATTATTATTTGCAATATTAACAATATCTAGAAGTTCTGTCAAGGAGAGGTTTGGTCACCTAATTGCGCGCCAATGGGGAGAAATCCTTATTGGAAACCCCCCTCTTTCCTGGGAACGACCTGGTCAATTAATATTGTGAATTATAATAATGATGATGAATTTTGTTTTATTAGTATTATTAATGTAATAAAACAGAAAAACTTTTTATATAAAATAGAATACTTTTATAAAGTTATTCGTTTTATTAGACTAATAGTAAAATCTTTTTATATAAAACAGAATACTTTTATAAAGTTATCTGTTTTATTAGATAATAATTAGAATATATTATATTTTATTATGCATAGTATTTGCATAGTGCCTGCATAGTGTTTGCATAGTAAAATCTTTTTATATAAAATAGAATACTTTTATAAAGTTATTCATTTTATTAGATTATAAATAGAATATGTTATAATTTAAAGTAAATCAATCTGGACCGTTCATGAATTAGTTACTATGCAGTCCATTCTTCTATAAATAGAAGCTCATTCCTTCATTATTTTTCTTACGAATTCACTGAAAATCTAGAGAAAAAACTATAGAGAGAAAGAAGAAAAGTGTTCTGCTACTTCACTACTTCTATATCCAGTACTCTTCTTTCTAAGGTAGGGGTATTATTTCTTTTGTATTCATGAAGAGAACTTCTGTTATTCCATTCTTTATTATTCTGTTGGAATAACCTGTATACGCGAGCTACCCTATACTTGGTGAAATTCTTCTGTTATTCCATTCTTTATCATTATGTTGGAATAACCTGTCTATGCGAAGTACCGTATGCATGGTGATTTCTGTTATTATTCCGTTCTTTATCATTATGTTGGAACATCCTGTCTGTGCTTTACGCATGACCTTGTTCCGTTGTTTATTATTCTGTTAGAACATCATGTCTGTGCGTTTATGCATGACATGGTTCCATTATTTATTATTTTGTTCGAATATCCTGTCGGTGCGTTTACGCATGACCTGGTTCAATTATTTATTATTCTGTTGGAATATCCTGTCGGTGCGTTTACGCATGACCTGATTCTATTATTTACTATTCTGTTGGAATAACCTGTCTGTGCGGTCTATCGCATGCCTGGTGATTTCTTTTGTTATTCCATTCTTTATTATACTCTGTTGGTTAAAGTTTTGACTTCTATACTCCATGAAATTAGTGGAATATCATTGATATTTGCGCTTCATCCTGTATCTTTCCATGGAAAAATTCTTCTAACCATTCTTGAGAGTTACTCTACAAAGAAGTATCATGTTGACAATTTGGATATTATTAGTTCCTGGATAAATTAATTCTTGAACTTGTTTTATTGAATTCTTATATCATTGTCATCATCCTCATGTTTATATTATGTTAAAAGTCATCTGTGGCCTGTAGTGCATAGATGGACTTGGTATAATTATGACCAGGGATTATTCGGTGTAATCATGATCGTAATGTTACAAATGATATGGAAAAAGTCCTCATTGACCCGTAGTGCATTGATGGACAGTTTTTGGCATGATCATGACCATTGATGAATACACGAATATCCTTAGCTATGGTGCATGGATAATTTATGGTTGTGATACTAATGAATATCCTTGGCCGTAGTGCAGAGATGATGTGGATTATTTATTAAGCTGAGTCTCAACAATAAAAGTCATGAAAAACCTTTTAAATCATAGAAGATAGTAGATTTTATTCTCTACTTAACTCTTCTAATGGATTGCTTGTTCCGCTGCAGTTAAACTTGATGTTTGTTATATTTTAACAGTTTAACACTGTTGAAGGCTAATGATAACTTATTCTGCATTATCTTAGTCATAATATTTCTTACCGGGCTAGTTGAGCTCACCCTTTTGCTTTCATTGTTCTCTTCAGGAAATGAGAACGTAGCAGGGACTAGTCGGGGAACAGAGTGATGGTCCAGATAATAGCATTAGTAGTCCTCACTATTCTATAAAATAGTGTGATAATAAATGTAATGAGGACCCCATTAAGTTTGTATATTGTCTAGATGACAATATTTGTATTAAAACTTACAGCATATGTTTAGTCGTATTTACACGACTGTTGTATAATTAAGTTGTATTTGAATTTTTTACCATGTATTTGGCGACTAAGAATAGGTGATGTATACCGATTTTGGGGGCGTCACACTAACAATAACTCAACTTCAGCATCCTTAAGACCAACTTTGTTCGAATGTTTTGTAACCAAATATCAACATTGTCTTGGCAAATACATTCTCTGACAATCTCTATTATGAAAGTATAATATGAATTTGTGATCAACCTAATCAGCCGTGAATTTAACTCCAAAAAGCACTATCTTCGAAACATATACAACAAATTGGAGAAAGATGAAAGTGTGCACTTACTGAAAGATAACTTGACACTTTTTTTTAAATTAAATCATTGTCATTTGAGTATATTAACATATATACCTTTCGGTATTTTATATAAACGTCTTGATGATATTATATTCTTTGAACAAATAGATTGTGACTTCTCATGCACTATATATTCAAGACTAACATGATAAAGTTTCCGCCCAATACTCATTGAGAAGTGTAAAAGCTGGTTTGCCCCACTCCTCCACGAAATCGAGAAATATTCTCAGTTTTAAAGCCCTAGGTCATTCAGATGTTACTCATGTTTTTGCAAAATCAGCTGCCATAGAGTGAAGGGTATCTAACTGAAGACATTTTTTACTCGTAGCTTTATCTGCCTCAATGTCTGCATGTACTAAATGTGCAGTAGAGATTGTACCCAAGGTATCATTGATCATATAATTAATCAACAAATAACTTTTGAATTTCCTGCAAATACAGACTTATTGGAAAATATATGAGAGACAAATGGAGAGTTGTAGGAAATTCAACAGTTCCCA
Organism: Panax japonicus; assembly: GCA_020205505.1. NCBI lineage: Eukaryota > Viridiplantae > Streptophyta > Magnoliopsida > Apiales > Araliaceae > Panax > Panax japonicus. The sequence continues at coordinate 7,351,918 of CM035100.1, forward strand.
ATAAGTGGTTCCCCATGCATATTATACTTCCTCTTTAATTCCAACCAAAAGTGGTTCAATGGTGAACCACTTTATACTCATTAAGAACTTGGAAAACTAATTCTACAGGTGGGCGCTATTGCGGCGTAGTCTAGGCTTAACAAGGCGCGACCCCGCTGTAGCGCTGCCACACTGGTACCAAGTCCAAATATGGTGCGACCGCGTTGCTGGCAGATTAGGCCCATTAATGAGATTTTAAATGTACAGTTTGGGAGATGTTTTAATTAACTTATTCTAATGTTCATGAAGCTTGAAGCGTGTAAAAAGACAAAATAACAAGTCGTAATCACATTAAAGAATGATGGGTCATAGAATGGAATTAGTGTAAGAGGTTAGTGAATATTGTTTTATAGCTAATCAATGTATTATCATATCTTAAACATTAAACAAGGACTATTTGAGATTCAATTCACTCATACTAAGTGAATCTCAAACGGGTTTCTAAGCTTCCTAAACTATATGAAAATATGCACATGTCTATAAATTTTTTGACCCACCATCGAATAGGAAAAAAACAAATAAATTAAGAATTCAAAAATGCTTGCAGTTAAATGGATCGTCTATATGTTACATGTTATATATACATCAGTTAAACTCAAATAAAATATCAACTCATCAACTAATATTCATCTATATGTCAAGAGAGAGCATACAGATATAGATGCAAAAACATATTTCAACTTCAACCAGAAAGATACAATTTTTAGCCAAAACCACAGCGCTACTACAACGCTACTTCATTTTGATGTTTTCCCCCCATGTCAACTGCTATTACCTTTCTTCAACTATCATGTTAGTCCAAGTTTTATTGCATTTCCATTTCCTTTATGCTTTGGTGCTTAAGAATTTCACATTTATTACATATTATGCAATTTTATTTTTAATCCCGTCGACATTGGACCCGTCGGCTATGACTTGATTTTTTGGAGTGTATTGATAAGTTGGTATATCCTTCTAGCTTGTATAACTCTTTTTTTGTCCTCAAGGAAAGGAGGTAATTCTTTGTTATGAATTAGGATTAGAAAAAAATCGCAAAAATAACTGATCACCAAGTACAAATAAAGTTCTTTAAAAGATGTTTTAACCAACTATAAGTTTTCACACATGGTTTCCTTTTTCCACATTGAAAACCTATTTTAACCCTGATAACTTGGGACCTTAAAAACATAGAAAAAAAGGCTTATTCTACATTTAAAACCTAAGACAAAGAAAATGGCAGGTACTCCTACGGTCCGAACTCCCAACTCCTAGGAACAAAGATATTAACGCTCAACTAAATATTTCTCCATCCTAACCCCAGAGAGTTATTTTGAGATTAAAATATAATGTTGAAGGAGCATCCCATGCTAATAGGTTAATAGTTAACTGAAAAATTAAGGTAACTATGAAAATACCATAGCAAGACTCTTCTCACATATATAGTGAATGGGCCCCACATTTATGTGAGATACTCTTATAAAAATATCAATTCCCAAAATTAAATTTGCACCAAATCAAATTAGAACAATTATCTTACTTTCACTGTTTCATGGCCTTAATTAGCACAATTATTAAATAAAGGAAATAGAAAAGGAAAACTATGAGCAAAGCTTTCACATGGAAAAACCATATACTAGTTTACATACACTTAATGGAAGAACAAACTAAACTACTTCAAGTTTTATAGCCTATGCCCTAATTAAACTAGTAATAAGAATTGAATGAAAATAATATATATATATATATATATATGAATCAACATGTTGCTATACAAACTGAAAAGTATTACATTATATGAATATCATACCCACATCAAGTTCAGCTATTTAACCCACTTAAGCAACCCCCGATGTGAAATCAAAGTTAACACTGATAGAAGCTTATGTTCATAATATATAAACTAGGAGCAATAAATCATATTTAGTGGATATTGAGAGAAGAAACATTACCTTTACTCTTAATTTGACAGTTGAAGTTCCAATTCTCTGTTGTCAAAACCCTCTTTTGGCCGCCGATGAAAAGAAAGAAGAACAAGACATGATAACTCGCCGGTGAACAGTGGCGAGGAAAAAGGAGGAAGAGGAACAATGGCGGTGAACATGGGAAAACTGGGCAGTGGAGATAATGGAGCAAAATGGGTGAAATCAATCGAGCCAAATGAGTCTTCAATTGAGAGGGAAATTGGCGAATTGAGAGGGAAGGAGAAACTCGATCAGACAGAGAGTGAAAAGAAAAAGAAAGGAGACGTTGCCGTCGTGAACTAGGGTATTAAAATATATTACTCATTCTCGACGGCGTACCCTTCGCTATATTCCCATCGCCATTAGGTTACTAGCGACGGAGTTCCCGTCGCCTTTAATATTCATGTCCGTTGCTAATGACTTTTGCCTCCACCGCCAAAGTTTTGTACCTATTTTTCCCTAAAAAAGGTATTATTGAAGACACCCATTCGTGATGGCATTCCCATCGGCAGTGATGTCATTCTCGACGGGTTAATGGTCGTCGCCAATAACCCCATCGCCAACGACCAATTTCCTTGTATTGAATGTGTAGGATATTTAAAGGACGTGTATCACAATTTTGTAGTGAACGCTCAAGGCAAGTTTTCTAACTTTTGCTTATACTTTAATATTGAGCAAAGTTTTCTATTTCGAGCTATTATTTCATACTTGAACTAATTTCCCAAGTACATGTAAGCTTTCTAATTCTTTTCGAAACCATTATTTTAATAAGTGATACTTGTTCACTTATGAATCGTTTCAACCCTATTTGAATCAGAATTATTGAATTACGTCATGTTAATGTGTCACAGCTTGAGATAATTATTAAATCCTTCATTGATTATTGAACCCGTTTGATTCGGTTATTCCTTAGTCGATGAACGTTCTAAAAAATATAGAATTATTTATGAGGTTATACCAAACTGAATTAATTGTTTCAGTGATGATTCTTGTGATTAAGCTGAGATAAATAACCCTATTCAAGGGGAAATGTTATCAGAAACTATAATTCCGAGCTACAGAATAACGATGATATGTTTGCGCATAATACATAGTACAAAGGGTGTATCAACTGGTAAAGGTTATAGTAGAAATACTTGTAAACCTAGGACATAGTTTGTGGTCTTTTTACCCTCAGTGTATACATTTGAATTCAACATTTATGATTTGATTTAGATAATTATATATCTCATTGATTGCGTAAGTTCTTGACTTACTGATGATCTGTTCCAATAAGGGACTTTCCATTCAGTTTAAAGATTAAACATCTGTTTCTTTTCATAAGTCATTTGTTGTATATCAGTATACTTGTGAGCAATTTATTTGCTCACCCTTGAATAAACATTTCAGCTAAAGCCGAGAAACCTGAAGAGCCTTTTTCAAGCAAATGCACAAGATGCAGAAGTAGAGAAATTTTAGTTTATTTTCCTTTATGATGAGATATTTAATGAATTTATTTATTTTTACGCAATTATGATGTAATAAAGTTTAGATGACCTATGATATGGTTATGTAGGTAAGCTTTTATTAAGGATTATTATATAGATTTGATGTTATAATCTTAAATGAATGGGTGGTTTAGATGGTGTTTGTGTTGGATCATAAGCACTGAATCTGTGGGTTGAGATACCCGGATTTGGTGGGGTCACAATCAATTTCTACCACACATAATTTCAATTGAATTTTAGCTATGGGAATCAACCTATAAGGTCGATTCTCCATACTGCAAATGGAATAGGATTCAAAATTCTTTACAATTCGGTTGGAGGTTGTCTGGGATTAGGGCATGGATATATGACACTTGTGACTTTTTTTACGAACTCTGTAACCTTTTTGTTGATTGTTGGTCAGAAGACCCCATTTCCTAACAATATAAAATTAAAGTTATTTTAGACTAACAAAATTGTTATGCTACTCTTCTTCTCCGTTGAGAAGAGACAACAACTATGAGAGGTGGACGACTAATAAAGAGTCAATAAAAAATGTTCACATGAAACAAGTTCCACTAACAAACAAACATTGAGAGTAAAGAAGAAATGTTATAGATGATAGTCCTAGCGTAGATTATGCAGCTAAGTTTGAATAGGAGATTTTTTATGTAACTAATATTTCTACATGTATATTCAATATTCTTACATGGTCCTCTCTCATATGAATGAGCATACAGTGAGTCTCACCTTCATGTAAAAAAGAATCATGTAGAAATATCAAAAACACATGTAAAAATAACGTTTCCTCTTTTTATCACTCTAGGGGGGTTACCACTTATCTAAAATGGTCAATTTAAATACTTAGTAATCTAAGTCGGTCATTCTAATAAATTATTAATTATGTTTATTACATTGATAATCTTATATTCCTGATAATCACATGCCCAGTAAAATGTCATGATTTGTACATAAAGTGGGTATCCAGATGACCAAAAAATAGATGGCAATCTTAGATTATCACATCTTGGTCATCGACATTGAGAAAAATTTCCTTTTTTGGAATTCCTCTTTTTACCCTTTATGTTTTCTATGTGTTGAATTTTATTTGAAAGGGAGAGTTTGAAAAGAGTTCGACACAAAATTTCGACGATTTGAAAATTTAAAGTCGCCAGTTGATAGTTTTGAAATGGTTGTACTAACTAAACCAAATTTGAAAAAGTTTACACAAAGGCCCAATTGTTGGACTCTATTTAATAAGCCTTAGAAACCGAGATTCATAGAGTTCGGGGGCTTGATTAAGTGGGGGGGAGGTGTTAGGCACCCCCCCCCCAACTTTCGTGAAAACACGGTTATCGCGTCTTTTCAATTCCCTAATTTATTTGAAGTGTGTATGTGTATGTTTATTGGGCTTAAGTGCATTATTTGTAAGTAGTGCTATGCCTCATTTGCATCTATATACAAAGGGTTTGATTTGTATAAAAGCTCAATTTTAAGCAATATATGCAGAAATGATGTTTTGAAAACAGGTTTTCAAACCATTATGCTTACGTAGTAATTGAGGTTTTTAATACTTCCATTTTATTCCGTATTCGGCTTGTTTTGCTTTTATTCTCGAGATGCGAAGTATTTTCAACAAAATAATATACATATAAGTGTCGGGCTCGTTATGTGCATGAAATCCATCGAAGGATGTCCAAACGCCACAAATAATTTACAAGCTAGCTGTACAGCTGAAAAAGGTCCATCATGGGAAACAGATCTAGATCCGTCAGCTGGATCTTAGATCCTGTGGCTCCTAGGCTCACATAATATCATATGAATATCCTGCCTAACGAGGATACTGGAATAAAACAGATATTTAATCTAAACGTCGCAAAAACAAAGGATTCATCAATTAAATCCATGTCTAAGCGTAGCCAAACTTCCCGTTCCCTCTAGATACATATCTAGGGTCATGTGGTTGCTTAATATTTACAAAAAAAAAAGCTAGAAAGAAAATTAAATTTAAATAAATCTTAGTCATTCTAGCTCGACGGTTCCATTTTTACAACTTTTGAACTGGTTAAAAGTTAGATATGACTAGATTTAAATAAATATATTCCATAGATTTAAATATTATGAATTTACATTGAATGAACAGTTAAAACAAATATTTAAACACAGTAAAAGGTTAATATATATATATATATATATGAAAGAAGTAAAAAAGACCACAAATTTAGAATTTAGGCTAGACAGATATATATATATATATATATATATATATATATATATATATATATATACATATATTAAAGAGAGAAAAGGCCACGGATCGATGATCCGGGCATAACTAATCAGCGAGAGTCTATTTAAGACCCCAACTTTTATGAATAAAGATTAATTTTTCTCGAAATATATTTTTGAATATTATGGTGTGGATTTTATATAATGTTATAGTTGTGGGTAATATTTAAAAATTTTGCAAAGTAAGCAAGTGGATATATAATATTCGATTGGTCGGGGAATATTCGTTTTAACAGGGAATATTCATACGACGACACAATCATTGGTAGACCCCATAACGGAAGTATTGTCATATTTAGAAAATGACATAATTATCTTTTTATAAAAATAACAGCGAAAGTTTTACCGTTAAACTGTTGAACTTCCCGTTGGTAAAAGAACAGTAATACGCGTTGTTACATAGTAGCACACAGTATTGATTATTGATGCTTATGTGAGAAGTCACTCAGTTATACTCAATTATTGCTACAGTAATTGTTGTATAATATCTCTCATATTATTGATTAAATTATTGTCACAGTATCATCTGCATAATATTTATTATTATTAAATCAACAATTGAGACGACAAAATTATTCATATTATTATTTGCAATATTGACAATGTCTAGAAAGTTCTGTCAAGGAGAAGTTTGGTCAACTAATTACGCGCCAATAGGGAGAAATCCTTATCGAAAAGCCCCCTCTTTCATGTGAATGGTCTGATTATTAAATATTGTGAGTTATAATATTACTGATGAATAAGTTTATGTTGATTAAAGATGAAATTGATATTTCCATTGTGTTGGGATTATTAGTGTTAATGGAAATCGACATCTATTCCGATAATAATTGATGTCTGGAGGTTATATTGACCAATCGAGTAATTAATCGGATAAATGAGCAATTAATTGCTCTTAATTCACATGCTTATAAATGTTTGTTCACATGTGTGTACTATTGATTCATATGCATGTACTATTAGGGGAGGTGGTGCAAGATTGATAATACTTGCATGATTAAATTAAAAATAGAGGTATAGATGAAGATACTATACTGTAATTATTTTTTTCATATGTATAGAACTATTGATTCACATGATTGTACTATTGATTCACATGATGTACTATTAGGGGAGGTGGTGCAAGTTTGATAATACTCGCAGGACTAAATTAAAAATGAGGGAAAAGATGAAGGTATTATACTGTAATATTTCGAGCCCCAAAACGTGCAATTATCGAAACTATGTTTTTCTATAAATAAAAGATCATTCTTCTTTCATTCTCACCAATTCACTAAGACTCACAAGAGCAATTATAGAGAGAAAAACTTTAGAAAGAAAGTAGAAGAGAAGTCTGCTACCTCACTATTCCAGTCTTCTTCTGAGGTAAGGGATAATATTTTGTTCAGTATTCATAGGAATAATATTTTCTTCCATACTATGTAGTATGTGAGTAATATTATTACGTCTCGTATTCCTGATTATTCCCTCATTTTGTTAAAGTATTGATTCTATACTTCGTGAAATTAGTAGAATATCCATGAAATTTACGCTTTATCTAGTATCATTTCACAAGGATATTTTCTGCATATTCTTTTTAAATTTTAAGCTTTTCATACCGGAGTACTGTCCATGAGTAGTATTCATTTTTATGGTACTATTAACAAAGTACTATTCACGGGGTACTATTCATAAAGTACTATTCATGGTTACTATTCACAAAGTACTATTCGTGAGTACTATTCATAGGGTACTATTCCTGACGTACTATTCGTGGGGTACTATTCACTCGGATACTATTCACTCGCGGAATTATTCATGACAAAAATTGATTTCTTTGCTATCCAAATCATTTTTGATACAATATTATTCTTGAATTTTATTCCACAAAGCAGTATTATGTTGACAATTTGGACATTATTGAATTCTGGATAAATAAAATTATAAATTTTTAAAAATTTATCCTTTGCTTTCTTTTAATTAAATTTTTTTATCATTTTCATCATCCTCATGCTTATATTGTGATAAAAGTCATCTGTGGCTTACGTTCATAGATGTATTATTGATTGGTATTATTATGACCAGAGATTATTCGGTATAATCATGACCGTAATATTATAAATAATGTGGTAAAAATCCTCATTTGCCTGTAGTGCATTGATGGACAGTTGTTGGTATGATTATGACCAGTGATTATTCGGTATAATCATGACCATCGATGATTACATGAATATACTTGGCCCATAGTACAGGGATGATTCGATGATGTGGATTATTTATTAAGCTGAGTCTCAGCGATAAAATTGATGATAAACTTTTTAAATCATAAAAGATAGTAGATAACATGCTCTACTTGACTCTTCTAAATGGATTGGTTGTTCCGCTGTAGTCAAACTTGATGTTTATTATATTTTATCAATTTAACACTGTTGAAGACCAATGATAATTTATTCTGCATTATCTTAGTCATAATATTTCTTACTGGACTAGTTGAGCTCACCCTTTGTTTTCATTATTCTCTTCAGGAAATAAGAATATAGCTGGGACTAGTCGGGGAACAGAGTGACAGTCCAGATGTTTGCATTAGTAGTCCTCACTATTCAGTGAAATAGTGTGATAATAAATGTAATACGGACTCCATTTGAGTTTGAATATTGTCTAGAAGACAATATTCGTATTAAAACTCTCAGATTACGTTTTGTCGTATTTTACATGACAGTTATATTGTGATGCCCCCAAAATAGGTATACATCACCCATTCTGAGTCACCAAATACATGGTACAGAATACAAATACAAACTTAAATACACAACATGAGCTGTGAGTTTCCATACAAATATTGTCGTCTAGACAGTATTCAAACTCAAAATAAGTCCTCATTACATTTATTATCACACTATTTCATAGAATAGTGAGGACTACTAATGCAAACATCTGGACCGTCACTCCGTTCCCCGACTAGTCCTAGCTATATTCTCATTTCTTGAAGAGAACAATGAAAGAAAAGGGTGAGCTCAACTAGCCCAGTAAGAAATATTATGACTATGATAATGCAGAATAAATTAACGTTAGCCTTCAACAGTGTTAAAATGATAAAATATAATAAACATCAAGTTCAACTGCAGCGGAACAAGCAATCCATTAGGAGAGTCAAGTAGAGTATAAAATCTACTATCTTCTATGATTTAAAAGGTTTTTCATCACTTTTATCGCTGAGACTCAGCTTAATAAATAAACCACATCATCGAATCATCCCTGTACTACGACCAAGGATATTCTTAAGTATCACGACCATATATTATCCATGCACTACGGGCCAATGATATTCGTGTATTCACCAATGGTCATGATCATGCCAACAACTATCCATCAATGCACTACGGGCCAATGAGGACTTTTACCACATCATTTGAAACATTACGGTCATGATTATACCGAATAATTCTTGGTCATAATCATACCAAGTCTATCTATGCACTACGGCCAAAGATGACTTTCATAACAATATAAGCATGAGGATGATGACAATTATATAAGAATTCAATTAAAAGAAATCAAAGGATAAATTTATAAATATTTATAATTTAATTTATCCAGAATTCAATAATGTCCACATTGTCAACATGATACTGCTTTATGGAGTAAAATTCAAGAATAATATTGTATCAAGAATGATTTGGACAGAAAAAATCAATTTTTTATCATAAATAGTACCCTGGGTGAATAGTAATTGAGTGAATAGTACCTGTGAATAGTAACTTCGGGAATAGTAATCCCGTGAATAGTACCTTGGCATGAAAAAGTTAAAACTTATCAAGAATGCTCAGAATAATATTTCCATGAAAAGATACTGGATGAAGTGCAAATATCAAGTATATTCTACTAATTTCATGGAGTATAGAAGCCAAAACTAAAACAAAATGAGTATAGAATTCGGAATCTGAAACAAAATAATATTACTTACATAGTACAGAGTATGGAAGAAAATATTATTTCATATGAATATTGAACAAAAATAACATCTCTTACCTTGAAAAGAAGAGTATTCCAACTGGTAGAGTGGGGATATTTTTGAAGAAAACTTTCACTGTTTTCTACGCTCAAAACTTTCTAAAACTCTAAAGAAATACGCTCAATATTATATAAGAAGAATTCTCTGATTCTGGTGTGATTTTCATTTCTAACTAAGCATCATATTTATAGGAGAATGGAAATGATACTATTTGGAAATAAAAATCACGAACGCACAATTGTTTTTAAAAAAAATTCGGATGATTTTAACATTTACTACTATGCATTTACTATGCAAATACTATGCATAATAAAATATAATATATTCTATTTTTCATAAAAAATAAAACTAATACAATATATATATTATATATATATATATATATATATATATATATATATATATATATATATATATATAAACAAAAACATGTGACCTTGAAAACAATCACCTGTAAACTTTCCCAGCCAATATATTTTTCACATATGGGTCCCACATGTGGGCCCAACTTTATAATATTAAATAACTTTCTATCGATTATTTTGAAATATGAGTAAATGGGGGTCCAAATAATACGCCAATATTTACAACAAATACTTCATAAAAATCACCTCAATATTTTTATCAACATTTATCATCATTATTATAATTCGCAATATTTAACAACCAGGTCGTTCCCAGGAAAGAGGGGGCTTTCTGATAAGGATTTCTTCCTATTGGCGCGCAATTAGGTGACCAAACCTCTCTTTGACAAAACTTCTAAACATTATCAACATTGCAGATAATAATATGAATAACTTTTTCGTCTCAATTATTGATTTAATAATATAACATATTATGCAGATGATACTGTGACAATAATTGAATCAATAATATGAGAGATATGATGCAGCAATTACTGTAGCAATAATTGAGTATAACTGAATGACTTCTCACGTAAGCATCAATAATCAATACTGTGTGCTACTATGCAACCACACGTATTACTGTACTTTTAACACCGGTTATTTTAACAGTTAACGGTAAAACTTCCGCCGTTATTTTCATGAAAAGATATTTCTGTCGTTTTCTCATTCTGACAATAATTACGTTGTGGGGTCCACCAATGATTATGTCGTCGTACGAATATTCCCTGTTAAAACGAATATTCCTCGACCAATCGAATATTATATAAAAACTTGCTTACTTTGAAAAATTTATAAATAATATCCACAACTTCAATATTATAATAAATCAACACCATAATTAATCAAAATGATATTTATAGAAAAATTCATCTTTATTCATAAAAGTTAGGGTCTTACATTATAATAAGTTGTATTTGAATTTTTACCATGTATTCGGTGACTCAAGATGAGTGATGTATACCTATTTTGGGGGCGTCACACTAACTATATGACATTCCTTTCCACAGTTATAACACTCTTTGGATTGTTGTGGGCAGTTTGGGCTGATGTGTCCCTCTTTCCTGAATTTATAACAAACGACCGGTGATCGTTCTCCTCCCTTGCAAACAGTGAATGTTGGTGCTGACGTCTTCATGTTATTATTGTTGTACCTTCTCTTTTTGAAATCTCCTCCCGACTCGCTCTTTCTATTTTCATGGCCACGGTTACCACCAGAGTGGTTACCACTTTTGTCCGAATGTTTTCCTCCCCGTTGGTTGTCATTGCCCCGATGACCGCTGCCACCGGTATGACCCTGGTTGTGGTCCCTTGGTTGAACATACTCATTATCTTGCTCTAATAATTGAGCCATGTTTACAACTTTTGAATATAAAGAAAATTTATGAGAGATAAGATATTGCCAAATCTCTGGTTTTGGACCTCTCAGAAACATCCGCGTCATTCGTTCCTCATTCTCTACCAAATGAGGTGCAAACCTGGATAACTCTGCGAACTTCACCTCATACCAGGACACCGTCATGTTATTTTGTTCCAGTATAATAAATCCTACCTCCTTCATATGACGAATACTTTCAGGAAAGTAATTGTCATTGAACAGTTTCCCAAGATATGTTGAGTGCGACAGGCTGGGTACGCTTCACAGATTCCCACCAGTAATCTGCCTCACCGCGGAACATAAAGGTGGCGAATTGAACCTTCTGTTCCTCTGTGCATCCCAAGACATCTAATATCTTGGTAATTTGCTTGACCCACATTTTTACCTTAATCGGATCCGGCTTTGCCACAAATTCTGGTGGTCCCAACTCTGTGACAAGCCGTACATTGCTATCATTTCCACCCGTATTTTGTACACGAGTCTCCCTCGTCTGATTTTGCATGAACTACAAAAATCTTATAAATATACCATCATTCATCATTTGTTTGGTAGTGTTGTTTCAGTAGGAATATTGCCTTCCTGTTGCACGTTCCCATGGGTGGTGATTAAATGTGTCTCCACGGTCTCATTCACTCCATTGTTAATATTTCTAGCTTCCATTCTCAAATACTGCCACAAAAAAGGGTTAATTAACAAATTAACATATCACATATTAACCATATGCTCCGATTGACCAACCAAATAAGTTTAGGTAAGACAAACTAGTGAAGGATTACTCGTCTTTCACCTCCTAGTTCTATTCCCCGATCTCTGCCAGAGACTATATCCCTAAGCTCTGATACCAACTGTGACGCCCCCAAAATATGTATACATCACTCATTTTAAGTTGCCAAATACATGGTACAGAAACTAAAATAACTTAATTAATACAATTGTCGTGCAAAATACAACAACACATATACTGTGAGTTTAAATACAAATATTATCTACTAGACATTATTCAAACTCAAAAGGAGTCCTCATTACAATTATTGATACACTATTTTACAAAATAGTTAGGATTGCTAAAACAACTTTCTAGAATCATCACTCCATACCCCGGCTAGTTCCTGCTAAATTCTCACCTCCTGAGAAGAAAAATGGAACAAAAAGGAAAAAGGGTGAGATCAACTAGTCCAGTAAAGAATATTATGACTAAGATAATATATAACAAATTATCATTAGTCTGCAACAGGGAAAAAATCTGATATAATATAATAGATAACAAGTTTTAGATCAACAACTGCAGCGAAAATAGCAATCCATTAGAAAAGTCAAGTAGACAATGAATTCTACTATCTTCTAAGATTTAAAAGTTCATCATCAATATTTTATCCCTGTAACATCAATCAATATACATCTTGAATCAAATATTCATCTTTGCATTATAAGCCAAAGATATTCATTTGTATCACCAGTTGGTCATGTTCATCTCAACACCTGTCCATCTTTGCACTACGGGCCAAAGATATTCATCAGTTAATCATTCATCTTTTCACTACAAGCCAAAGATATTCAGTAATATCATCATTTAGGACTGAGAATGATGAAAAATATCTTAAAGAAAATGAATCCAGTGAGATAAAAGATCAAAGATTATGGATTCATATTTTAGTTTATCCAAGTTCAAAAATACCTTATAATAATCAATTGTGGAGCAACAATCAAGAATGAAGATCAAAACATGGATACAATCAAAGATAATAACTATAATAGACAACTTGGACAAAGAAAAGAAAATTTCATTTTTTCTGTGAATAATGTCGTATTCGTGAATAGTGCCGTATACGTGAATAGTAACCTCGACACAAAAAGGTAAAAATTCCACAATAAAATTCATATCAATATTTTGGCATAATGATATTAAAAAAATAATATCATTTACAAAGAAAATAACATCCTTTACCTCAAAAGAACAGTACTTCTGGCTAAAATACCAAGTATAAGGCTGAAGGAAACTTGCACTAAATAGCAACTCACAAAGTATCTAAATACTCACAAAATACGCTCGATAATATATATAGAGAGAAAACTTGTTTCTATTGTGATTTTTAATTCTAACTAACCACCCTATTTATAGGAAAATACTAGAACGCCAAAGCTGACTAATTTAATAAAATAATATTATTTTTTCTTCTTCTACGTACCCTCTTTTATTGAACAGGCTAGCAAGCCATCTTTGAAAAAAATCTCAGCACACGTTTTCACAAAAAACTAAAGTGGGTCCCACCCATAATTTTAATAAAAACATTTATTTTTGAAACTTCAATAATTCATAATAAATAGAACTTTTATCAGAAAAATTCAAATTTTATGTCCATTTCATAGGAAATTAAATTCTCTACAACTTTGTAGATTTAAGTTTTTCCAAATTCCAAACGAAAAATGACCGAAATCCACTTATGGACGATTTTTAATACCTCTATTCCGACAAAATACTGATAAAATACCTCAGCATTAATTCCTTCATTTATATCCACACAAAATAAATATTTCTCTATCCATCTACATAAAATAAATATTTTCTTATCATATAAATAAATAGTTAATTATTCACAAATAATATTACAGAATCATAATTATGACAACCAGGTCGTTCCCAGGAAAGAGGGGACTTTTCGATAAGGATTTCTTCTTATTGGCGCGCAATTAGGTGACCAAACCCATTTCCTAGACAGAACTTTCTTAGACATTGCCAATAATGCTATCTAATAATATTATTTAAATAATATGAATTATTGATCTGATAATGGAGATATTGTGCAGTGACAATTATTGAAATAATAATAATATAAAATATAAACGTAGCAATTATTGAATCAATAAAAAAAATATTGAACAGTAATTACTGTAACAATTATTGAGTAGTGCCTTCTTTCGTAAGAATTAATAATTCAAAAATATTGTGCAATACCGTGTGCTATTGTGCAATCACGCGTATTACTATCTTTTTGTGACACCCTCAAAATCGGTATACATCACCTATTCTGAGTCGCCAAATACATGGTACAAAATTCAAATACAACTTAATTATACAACAGTCGTGTAAAATACGACTAAATATATGTTGTGAGTTTTAATACAAATATTATCATCTAGACAATATACAAACTCAATGGGGTCCTCATTATATTTATTATCACACTATTTCATAGAATAGTGAGGACTACTAATGCTATTATCTGGACCATCACTCTGTTCCCCGACTAATCCCTGCTACGTTCTCATTTCCTGAAGAGAATAATGAAAGCAAAAGGGTGAGCTCAACTAGCCTAGTAAGAAATATTATGACTAAGATAATGCAGAATAAGTTATCATTAGCCTTCAATAGTGTTAAACTGATAAAATATAATAAACATCAAGTTTAACTGCAGCGGAACAAGCAATCCATTTGAAGAGTCAAGTACAGAATAAAATCTACCATCTTCTATGATTTAAAAGGTTTTTCATGACTTTTATCACTGAGACTCAACTTAATAAATAATTCACATCATCCCTGCACTACGACCTAGGATATTCATTAGTATCATAACCACAAATTATTCATGCACCACAGCCAAAAATATTTGTGTATTCATCAATGGTCATGATCATGCCAACAATTGTCCATCAATGCACTACGGGTCAATAAGGACTTTTTCCACATCATTTGTAACATTACTGTCATGATTACACCGAATAATCCCTGCTCTTAATCATACCAAGTCCATCTATGCACTACAGGCCACAGATGACTTTCAACATAATATAAACATGAGGATGATGACAATGATATAAGAATTCAATAAAACAAGTTCAAGAATTAATTTATTTAGGAACTGATAACGTCCAAATTGTCAACATGATACTGCTTTGTAGAGTAAAATTCAAGAATGCTTAGAAGAATAATAAAGAATGGAATAACAAAAGAATTTCACCAATAAGAAAGAAGGTATACCCCTAACGAGTACAATAAATAATATCCTTACCGTAAAAGAAGAGTATTTTGACTGGTAGGGGGAGGATATACTCAAAGAAAACTTGCAGTACGCTCAAAGCTTTCTAAAGAAATACGGTCAAGATTATAGAAGAAGAACTCTCTCTATAGTTTCTCTCATTAGAGTTTCAGTGAATTCATAAGAAATAATAAAGTAATGAGCTTCTATTTATAGAAGAATGGACTGCATAGTAACTAATTCATGAACGGTCTAGATTGATTTACTTTAAACGGACGGTCCAGATTGGTTTACAATAAAATATAATATATTCTATTTATAATCTAATAAAACGAATAACTTTATAAGTATTCTGTTTTATATAAAAAGATTTTACTATGCAAACACTATACAGGCACTTTGCAAACACTATGTATAATAAAATATAATATATTCTAATTATTGTCTAATAAAACAGATAACTTTATAAAAGTATTTTGTTTTATATAAAAAGATTTTACTATTAGTCTAATAAAACAAATAACTTTATAAAAGTATTCTGTTTTATATATAAAAAAAATCTGTTTTATTACACAATAATACGAATAAAACAAAACTCATCATCATTATTATAATTCATAATATTAATCGACCAGGTCGTTCCCAGGAAAGAGGGGGGATTTCCAATAAGGATTTGTCCCCATTGACGCGCAATTAGGTGACCAAACCTTTCCTTGACAGAACTTCTAGACATCGTTAATATTGTAAATAATAATATTAATACCTTTGTCATCTCAATTATTGATTATAAAATATTGACAATAATTGAATCAAATAACGTGAGATACTATACAGCAATTACTGTAACAATAATTGAACAATACTGAGTGACTTCTCACGTAAGCATCAATAATCAATACCGTGTGCTACTGTGCAACTACGCGTATTACTGTACTTTTAACATCGGGTGTTTTAATAGTTAACGATAAAAACTTTCGCCGTTATTCTCATTAAGTATTTTTGTCATTTTCTCAATCCGACAATAATTCTGTTATGGGGTCCATCAATGATTGTGTCGTTGTACGAATATTCCCTGTTAAAACGAATATTCCCCGACCAATCGAATATTTATATAACAACTTGCGTACTTTGCAAAATTTATAAATATTACCCACAACTATAACATTATATCAAATTTACTCCATAATATTCAAAAATGATATTTATAGAAAATTCATCTTTATTAATAAAAGTTGGGGTCTTACAACCTCCCATTCTTATGAAATTTCGCCCTTGAAATTAGAGTACGTACCTGGTATGTCGAAGAGGTAAGGATACCTTGATTTCATTTCAGATTCTAACTCCCAAGTCATTTCCTCAATATCGTGGTTTCTCCACAAAACTTTGACTTGAGGTATAACCTTGGAGCGTAGAATATGTTCCTTCTTATCCAAGATTTGAATAGGAACATCTTCATACATCAAATCTCACGCTATTTCGTCCGGTTCTAACTCAATAATGTGGTTCGGGTCTTCCACATATTTACGTAACATGGATATTTAAAAAACGTTATGAACACGAGACATACTTGGCAGTAAAGTGAGTCTATAGGCCACAGTTCCTACTTAATTGAGGATTAAAAATGGGCCGATAAATTGAGGATTGTGCTTTCCTCTCTTTCCAAATCTCGTAACTCCTTTCCATGTAGCAACACGTAACAACACATGATCTCCTATATCGAATTCCACGTCTTTTCGATGAAGATCAACATAACTCTTTTGTCGATCTTGTGAGGTTTTTATACGTTGTCGGATCATTTGAATCTTTTCCGTAGTCATACGTACCAACTCCGGTCCCAACAACGTTGCTTCACCCACCTCAAATGGAGCTATGCCAATACTTGCTTGATAACTGTTGTTGTAGGAAAACTCCACCAATGGTAAGAACTTATCCCAACTTCCCTTGAAGGACACAGAGTCTTAATAAATCTTCATGAGTTTGAATAGTCCTCTCTGACTGTCCGTCTGTCTAAGGATTATATGCCGAGCTAAATTGTAAATCTGTGCCCATAGCTTTCTGCAAACTAACCCAAAATCATGAAGTGAATCTTGGGTCTCGATCAAAAACTATGGATACTGGCATACCATGCAGTCTTACAATCTCATTTATGTACATACAAGCAAGACATTCAAGTGTATAAGTTTCTCGTATCAGTAAGAAATGAGCAGACTTGGTCAATCTATCAACAGTGACCCAAATCGCATCTATACCTTGAGAAACCTTAGGAAGACCAGTAACGAAATCCATGGTAATGTGCTCCCACTTCCATTTTGGAATTTTAAGTGGTTGCAATGGACCTTTTGGTACTTGATGTTCCGCTTTAACTCGTTGACAAGTTAGACACCTTGAGATAAACAGCGCTGTCTCTTTCTTCATATTGCTCCACCAAAATTTATAACGAATATCATGATACATTTTGGTACTCCTAGGATGGATTGCAAACGGTGTGTTGTGCGCCTCCATCATGATTTTATACTTTAAATCAGGATCGTTAGGAACACAAAGTCTGGAGTTGACTCGAAGTATTCCTTCTTCATCGATTCTTTCTTCCGGCATAACACCTTCTTGCACTTTCTTCCTCATACGCATCAGCTCCAGGTCTGTAGCTTGAGCAGCTTTAACTTTATCAATTAAAGTCGGTTCTTCTCGTATATTTGCTATCATCACATGGGTCCCTGGAGTCTTTAACTCTATCTCCATCCTTTGCAAGTCACACAAAATGGGCTTTTGTGTTGACAATATCGCACTCGTACTTGCATATGATCTTCTACTTAATGCGTTAGCTACCACGTTCTCTTTTCCAGGATGGTATTGGATGGTATGATCATAATCTTTCAACAGTTCAAGCCAACGTCGTTGTCGCATGTTGAGTTCCTTTTGAGTGAAGAAATATTTGAGACTTTTATGATCCGTAAAGATCTCCACCTTCTCCCCATACAAGTAATGCCTCCAAATTTGAAGTGTGAAGACAACAGCTGCTAACTCTAGGTTATGAGTAGGATAATTCCTCTCATATTCTTTGAGTTTTCTTGAGGCATAGGCTATGACTTTCCCATTTTACATGAGAACACATCCCAACCCTTTGCCCGAAGCATCACTGTAGATGACAAATCCCTCCGAGCCAGATGGTATTGTCAGAATAGGTGCTGAAATGAGTCTCCTCTTGAGTTCTTGTAAACTCTTCTCACATTCTTCGCTCCAACTGAACTTTGTATCTTTCCGAGTCAGCTGAGTTAATGGAGTAGCTATTCGAGAAAATCCTTCCACGAATCTCCGATAATAACCAGCTAAGCCGAGAAAGCTACGTACTTCGGTCACTGATTTAGGTTGCTCCCAGCTTTGAATTGCTTCAATCTTTGTCGGGTCAACATATATTCTATTACTTGATACTACGTGCCCAAGAAATGCTACTTCCTCAAGCCAGAACTCACATTTCTTCAACTTGGAATAAAGCTTGTATTCACGAAGCTTTTGGACTGTCAGCCTCAAGTGTTGCTCATGATCTTCACGACTTTTGGAATAAATAAGGATGTCATCAATAAAGATGACCACAAAGTAATCCAAATATTCCTTTAATACTCGATTCATCATATCCGTGAAGGCAGCAGGAGAATTAGTCAATCCAAAGGACATGACTAGGAATTCATAATGCCCATACCGAGTTCTGAAAGTCGTCTTTGGAATGTCATTGGTTCTGGTCTTCAATTGGTGATATCCGGAACGAAGATCAATCTTTGAAAAGAATTTGGCTCCTTGTAACTGGTCAAACAGGTCATCAATACGTGGCAATGGGTACCTATTTTTGATGCTAACATGATTCAACTCCCGATAATCAATACAAAGTCGCATACTCCCATCTTTCTTCTTCACGAATAGAATAGGAGCACCCCAAGGAGACGTACTAGGACGACCTGGTTCCATTATTTATTATTCTGTTGGGAATAACCTATCTGT